>ONZH01026364.1:0-404502 GCA_900303285.1 Rhinella marina | reverse complement strand
TTTTCGCGCTGCCAGCGTGCTCAGCGTGCCTGTCATACCCCCCCTGCATGGTGATTGGTGGAAAAAGAGCGCCAGGGAAGGTGGGAGGGGAAACGAATTCTAAGTGCGCCATCGCCGTTATACTCGATTGAAATCGAGTGTGCCGAATATCGTAGTATTCGATCGAATACCAGCTCGATCGAACACTACTCGCTCATCTCTAGACATTAACATTGTTCTTCGGGTTTACACTGCCAGATTGTCAGGGGCGAACGTTCCTACCAAGTCTGCCAGTACAATAGCACATGATTTCAACCTTCTGATGACTAAATAATATTATAATCTTACATTAATTTCACCTCTGTTATGAATCATAGTCAGTCGATTTGAGTTATTTTAGTTCCAAAAAGTATTTATTAAATTGGTTGCATACATGGAGAAATCACACAGAGGACATAAGAATGTATACAGAAGGCAAATAAATTTCTCCTATGGTGATATTTGCACATGTAATGTAATGAGTATATAAATCTATGGTATATAAACAGAACAGTTATACAACAATAAAACGTTATATCCAAAATCGTGAGTCGTCTAATTCTGTCGAATCTATATCTAAGAGAGACATAGACAGAGAAGACGGTCTTTGGGGCTCCCCCGGTCAGGGGCAGGAAGGGGAAAGGAGGGGAGAGGAGAAGAGTAAGTGGTCTCCCATCTCTTGGGATGTCATATTATAGAGACAAGTAATATTGTAAATTAGGAGTCGATTTGAGTTATTTTAAAGAAACATTTCCATGAGGAACTGGTCATGCAACCCTCTGACTCACCAAATGTCTTTTGTGCCCTCCAATGTCATGCTGCCATGGGTCAAAATATTCTAATAGTCTATTCATCAGGTTTATTTATTCATTTTACTCACTTATATAGCGCTGACATATTCCGCAATACTTTACAGACATTATCATTGCTTGCTGTCTCTAATGGAGCTTACAATCTAAGTTTCGTATCAGTATGTCATACAGATGCTGCCCTTGGTCAGATTTAAACCTAGGACCCTAATGCCGCAAGACACCAGTGCTAACTACCAAGCCATCATGCTGCCCATCAAAGTTCACCCTCCAAAAATCGACCCCAATGATCAGCTGATCTTCAAGGGTATAACTCCTGGAATCCATAATGATCAGCTGTTGTTGCCAAGGAAAATGTTATCCTGCCAGATTCAGGGGTTGCTTTAGGGGAAATGTAATATTACAAGCCCGCCATTCCAATGGATGACCAAACATGTAACACTTGGCCAGCATAGGTTTACCAGAGTAGGATCTGCTCTTATGAAGTGGCTCTCCACTCTGTGTAATACTGTCTGGAAATCTGGATATGGAGCATATGGACAATTTGGTCCTGCTACATAATTCTTCTTAAAGGAGTATCTGTGCATTAAGTATTGGTAGCTTGTCATTTTTGTAATTTTCAAATATAAAAACATAATTGTAATGTAATTTGCTTGATTTATTACGTGTATGTAAATATATTGAATAATGGAGTGGAAATTATGACTTTTACTATATAGGTTACAGTATTTTATTATAGAGCAAAACACAATATGAGATATAAGTACATAAAACTGTTTAAAGGGAGCCTGTCATCTGTTTTGACCATGCTAAACAGTTTACAGCACTAGATAGTGGCTGGGAAGAGCAGTACATGCATGCCTTTTATTGAGCTTTTATTATCAGGAGTAGTATGAATATGAAGTTTTATTCTGCCAAATTCTGCTCCTGCTTCACAGAACCTCTCCTCTGCTCTGAGAGACAGCTATAGCATCCACTTGGAGACCGTTCAGAACAAATGGGAGGAGCTGTGAAGCAGCACAATGCAGGGAGAAGAGTGTACTCTCCCTCTTCCAGTGCACTGGCATCAGCAAAACCTGGCAGAATAAAAGTTCATATTTATACTACTCCTGATAGTAAAGGCTCCATAAAAGATATATTTGTATTGTTCCCTCCAGACCCTTTCTAGAGTTGTCAGTAATTTAGCATGGTTCAAACTGAAGATTCCATGTAAGGAGAAATCAGTTGAAGAGCCTATATTATTGTATAAATTATTTCCAATAATGCACCACTATAAGTTTTTTCTTTTTTGTTAATCTATTTTTGCATTTAAGTTGTTTTGCTAAAGGCAAGTGCCACCTATTGCTGATGACAGATCCATATGTGTGTTCTTATATATTTCAAAATCCAGGGCTTGCTTAACTGAGTACTAACAGACAAACAGATGGATCCTACTTCTGCTGTGTAGTTTATTTGCAAAATGTCTTATTATGGAGAGCTGTGCGAGGGAACCCAGAATATGCCCCTTCATTTGCAAATTTAATTTAATTGACAGTGGCAGTAACTACTACATTGTCCATTATGCTGGTTCGACTGTTTTCTGTATTAAAGCTTCCAGGTGAATTCACAAATTAAAAATTGGCTTTTGTCTGCACTTAAAGGGAACCTGTCGGCTCTGAAACACCCTCCAAACTACAGTAAGCGATGTATAGTGTAAGTGACATTGAGTCCTGTTATGTAATTTTTATCTTCATACTCACTTCCATTCCGACGCTGTGCTCTGACAAACCAGCAGTAAAATGCACTCACTGGACTCCGGTGCTCACTCACATAATGGAGAGGACTCAAAGAAGAGTCCTGTCAATGCATTTTACTGCAGGTTTGTGGGAGCACAGCGTCAGAATGGAAGTGAGTATGAAGATAGAAATTACATATTCGGATTCTGCATCACTTACACTATACATCTCTTACTCTAGTTCAGGGGGTGTTTTGGAGATGACAGGTTCCCTTTAAAGAGGTTCTTTCACCTCTCCTGACATGTCTGTTTTAGTAACTACTTGCATTCCTCATGGAATAACAATTTTGGAGCATTTATTCTTATGGCTCTATATTGTGCCGTTCGTCTATAATTCCTGCTAGAGGTTTATGAATAAAAATATAACTGAGCATTACCAGTTTGGGAAGAGTCTCTGTCACTGATATCACTGATAGGACAGTCTCAGACCATGCAGGGGCACACCCCAACTGGTAAAGCCAAGTTGGACCTTTAATTCATAAACTTTCAGTAGGAATAAGAGAGAAACAGCCCAAGATAGAGTCATAAGAATGAATACTCCAGAATTGTAATTTCATCAGGAATACAATTTACTAATCAGACATGTCAGGAGTGGTGACAGCTCTCTGATTTTTCCCACAAAAAATAATAAAACATATATTAGACTTTTGACATTCCCAGTTGACAGCTTTATTGGTTGTCATTGAGTTTCCCAAAAATATTGAATAGAAAATGTCTGTTAAAACACTAAATAAAGTTGAGCAGTATTTTTAATAATTTGATAGAAAAGGATAATTGGAAGACCTATAAGGAATGGTGATGAGTTCTCCAACAACTCAGCGGCTATACTAAACTTTTAATTACATGCAATTACAAAAGTATTCAGATCTAGGTGCTGGTTTGCAAAATGTGGAAAGCCTTTCGTGGCACAACCCCTTTAACTGTACATATTGATCATACATCTTTCCTACAGCCCTTTAATGTAGTTGATTTTTTTCACACCATTGACCAGTATTCTTCTATTTTCTATTCTAGCTGTGGAAGATACGACCAATCTCCCTCCTTCTCCTCCTCCTTCGCCAGCTTCAGAACAAATGGGAACAGTGGAGGAAGGTAAGGCCGTGTAGTAAGATTAGCGCCATGCAAATTTGGAGAAATAACGGATAGTGCAACGCATAAGAGGGAAAGAATGCTCATAACTAGTGGGCAAAGTTCAGACAAGCTTGACCCTCTTCTCATGGTGCTTTAGATATGTTTCTTTTTATCTGCCCCCCAATATTAATATACACCATCTCCATAATGCATTAAATGTACCTTCACTAAATCTCATATAAGACAATGAAGATGGAAAACCCCCTGCAATCAATCCTCAAATTCTTCAAGTTAGATTTTTTTGTACTTTGATTTCTCAGTCTTTTCTTCCCTAAATAGTCACATAAAAGCAGAAAACAACATGTAAAACAGAACGTATGTTTAACATGACTTGTATGTCCAGACAAGTATACAGGCTACTCACACTGCCTTCATTTAATAGTCAATCAGCTCATTAATTCAGTATGATCTCCAAAACTTCATCAGCCATTAACAGTTACAGATATTAGAAGGGTTTGGCATAGGATTCAGTGCAGTCACCTTCCAGCCAATTTAACAGATTGCAGAAGTTAAAAAAAAAAAACGATTTGGACTGAGCAACCAGATCTTGTTATATTTTTGGCAATCCATAAACATGGAAGTATTTTTTTTCCTGTTGAGGGTTTTTTTTTTTTTTTTTTAGGAAACCCTCCTCAAAAGTATCAGTTTCTGACATTTGCTTCCCCCCAACCCAGACATAGAATTAACAATCAGTTTTGGCTCACTAGTCCCCTCTCCTTACTGACCTCAGTAGACTGAAAGTGTGACACCCCGTCTGTGGTCTTATGGGGGTTCTGTGGGGACCAGAACCTCAGCACTGAAACTTTCAGGGTCATAAATTAGTGCCAAGAGGTATTAATGGCAGATATTATGCCAAGGGCTAGATGCTTATCTAATAGCAAATGGCAATAAGGGGTTATAATTAATCTAATAGTTAATGTCGTACAATGGCTCTGAGAAAGGTTGATCTGGTTTAACTAGGGTCTCTTGTACAACTAGGAAGTGTTCCAGAAAAATAATGGTATACCTACAGAAGAAGGTGACTGCTCCACTGCCCAGTGATATATTTATTGAGATCACAATTTTCCACTTTCGGATAAGTCATCAGGAATGATGAAAAGTTAGGTGTGAAACTTGAAAGACGCCATGCACACGAACAGACACCAAGAAAATATTGGATGGCCCTGTCATTGACATATGCCTATATACTTTGTACCTCAGTCTGAGGCTCTCTTTACGTCACATTTCTGGCCTCTGTTTGGTATATATGCCAGGAAAATCTCCCAAGGTATAGGTTAAATGGAGGTCTCTGTCAGATGCCATACAGTGGCATTTATCACTTAGAATCTCCCTTTTTAAGAATGTATACTGCACAGTATACATTTTTAATGGATAGTGTTGCATGGGATAGTATCATCTATTTTATTATGCAGTTATACTATGGTATAACAGCCACACGGAGGCCTTAAAGGGGTATTCCCATCTCACAAATGTAGTTTATATAGTTAGATATAGCCATACCAATATTATTACTAATAGAATGTATTTATATAAAATGTACCGTTTAGAAGATTTGCCTATTTGTATTTCCATTGTCCCACACACATCAGTCAGGCCGTTGCCCCTAGTTACGGCCACCACGGCCATGTAGTAGTGGTGGCCGGCTTGCTCTTGTTCAAACCCGCTCTGAGGTAACTGCTGTATTGTGAACACACATTGCATGAGCATGCAGAGACACATCTTAGGGGCAACGGCCTGACTGATGTGTGTGGGACAATGGAAATACAAATAGGAAAATCTTCTAAACGGTACATTTTATATAAATACATTATATTAGTAATAATATTGGTATGGCTATATCTAACTATACAAACTGTAAGATGGGAATACCCCTTTAAGGCCACTCTTCTCACCTCTGCCTGGCTCATGGAACCTGATGCTATTCCAGCATACTGTACATGCAAAAAAGTAACACAACATGACATAATCTTTTTTTTACTATTCAGACTTTGAAAGTAGCCAATAAAAAAAGGTTTATTCATAGGTAGTATTTAAAGCAGTAATCAAGTAGAAGGATATAGTATATCAATGGCAAAGACATGTTTTCTGAGCAAGAGGACGGGAGGGGTTGACTGCTTTAGACAATAACTTTTTGTAAGAAGGAGCCCCCAATGTTTTGATCATGGGGTGTCCTGCTTCCTGTTACTGGTCCATGGTAGGACTAAGCAGTAAGTGTTCAGTTGAATTATTACATTTTTCCTCTTGAAATCAGTGGGATGTCTGTTTAATTATTATTATTATTATTTATTATTAAAGCGTAGGGTGGGATGAAGGTCTATGCGGTTTTTAGTGTTTATAATTCCATATTCATAAATGCACGATTGTGTGAAGAGTGATAGAGTGGAGAGAGAAGGAGGTCTTGTGAGGATCGGAGATTACGTGTGGGATATATCGGGAGAGTAGTTCTGAGATGTAGGGAGGGACAGGTGTGGACGCCTTGTAGTATTTGGTTAGTATTTACTGATTCTCTGGGAATGGGGAGCCAGTGAAGGGATTGGCGGGGAGAGGCAGGGAGTAACCGGTGAGAGGTGGATTAGTCGGGCAGCCAGAGTTTGAGGATAGATTGGAGGGGGGTATGCAATGGAAGGCCAGAGGAGAATGTTGTAGTAGTCTAGGTGGGAGATGAGGGCATGTATTAGTACTTTGCAGACTCTAGTAACGCACGGATACGGGAGATATTTTTGGTTGGAGGCGCAGGTGGTGCAAAGGGCTTGGATGTGTGGTCTGAAGGAGAGTGCAATCAAGAAGGCAGGGACCTGTTAAACGGGGAAGAGTGTGCCTTGATGGTGATAAGGCTGTTGGGAGGGCTGTGCAAGATGGTGAAAGATGATAAATTCTGTTTTATCCTAAGTTTTAAAGCGTGAGGAAAAGAAAGAGGAATTGAAGATAGGCATTGTGGGGACTCTGGATAGTAAGTGTGGCGATGTCTGGACCAGAGAGTAGATTTGTGTGTCATCAGCATAAAAGTGATACTGAAAGCCATGGGACTCTATGAGCTGTCCCAGGCCAAAGGTATAGATAGAGAAGAGCAGGGGACCTAGGACTGAGCCTTGTGGGACACCAACAGAGAGGGAACGGGAGGAGGAGGTGGCGTGAGAGTGGCAGATGCTAAATGTCCGGTCTGTGAGGTATGGCAATCCATGAGAGGGCCAGGTCAGTGATCAAGAGCGAGAGAGTTTTGTAAGAAGGGAGGTGACGGTGTCAAAGGCAGAGACAGGTCAAGGAGGAGGAGAACAGAGTAATGTTTTGGTTTTTGGCTGTAGAGATGTTGGTGATTTTGTAAGGGCAGTTCAGTCGAGTGGTGGTGTCGGAAGCCTGACTGTAGTTGGTCAAAGAGTGAGCAGGAGGAGAGGTGAGAGGACAGTTCTGAATGGACATGTTGCTCAAGTAGCTTTGAGGCATATGGCAGAAGTGATATGGGGCGATAGCTGGACAGAGAAGATGGGTCGAGTGAGGGTTTTTTAAGGATGGGTTTTTAATTGTAGCGGTTTAAACAGAGGGAAGAACAGAGGGTAGTGATAGGTTGAAGAGATGAGAGGGCTGGGATTAACATGAAGGAGAGGTTGGATGAGGTGGATGGGATTGGGTCAAGTGCGCAGGTGGTGAAGATGTGATCTGAGAGTGGGTGGAGATTCCTCTGTAATTGTGTGAGAAGCAGGTTTTGGTGGAAGAGTACTGAGTTAAAGGGTTATCGATAATGTAAAAATGAAAATCAGACATCATATGTACATGACAAACTTCTAACAAAGCTAGAACCAGCCCTGTACCTCATAGATCCCGAGATCTCCCTATTCATTGCCTGCTACATTTATATCAAGCCTGACAGCTAAGGGGAGTGTCTTTTTTTGCTGCAGCTCAGGAGGCGTGTCTCAGCTCTCCTATCACAGCTCAGGAGGCAGTTAAAAGTTGGAGCATGTGCCTGTCAGTGAGTAGGTAAAGAAATAAGAAATTAAGTGGTCCTATACAGAACATTTTACTGAATAACTCAGTACTGTACAATTTTAATGACATGCAATTACAAAAGTATCAGTCCAGGTGCTGGTTTGAAACTGTAGATATTTCGTGGACAACCCCTTTAAGTAGAGGGGTGAGGGGACTGTGCACTGAAGCCTTCTCTGATGTTGACGATCTTTTGTTTGAGTATGTGGCAAAGTCCTCTGCTGAGATAAGAGGTGAAGGTGGGGGCGCCGGTGACGGAGAAGAGAGTTAAAAGTGTTGAACAGTTTGTTTGGGGTTGTGGGACAGAGAAGATATAGAGATGAGAAAGTAGGCCTGTTTTGCATCAGAGAGTGATGATTTGAAAATGAGGAGGGGATTGCTTGTATGTGGTGAAGTGATCCTTTGAATGGGATTTCTTCCATTGCCGCTCAGCAGCTCTGGAAGCTTGTCTGAGTTTCTTGGTCAGGTCTGTGTGCCAGGGTTGTCTGTTGATTTTCCGGGATTTGTGGAGTGTGAGGGGGGCAATAGAGTCCAGGCTGTAGCTATTGTGGTGTTATACAGAGTGGTGGCAGCATCGGGGTCTTTGAGGGAATGAATGTTGGAGAGAGGTGAAAGAGATTCCGGAAAGTAGGTGAAAAGTCAAGATGTTTAAGGTTCCTGCAAGGGGTGTGCTAGTGTGTGGACCGGAGGAGCAGCAGAAGAGACCAGAGAAGAGAAGGTGAGTGAGTTGTGGTCAGATAGGGGGAGTGGCCGAATTAGAAAGGTTAGATAAGGAGCAGAGGCGAGTAAAGATCAGATCTAGAGTATGACCATCTGTGTGGGTGGGAGCGGAAGACCACTGGGAGAGGCCGAAGGAGGAAGCGAGTGCCAGAAGTTTGGAGGCGGTCGAGTTGCAAGTGTCGATAGGGATGTTGAAGTCACCCATGATGATAGTGGGAATGTCGGCAGAAAGAAAATGTAGGAGCCAGGTATTAAAATGGTCAAGAAAGATGGTGGCTGGGCCTGGGGGGCGGTAGATGACAGCTACTTGCAGGTTGGAGGGAGAGTAGATGCGAACAGAGTGTACTTCAAATGAAGTGAGAGTTAAGGGTGGTGGTGGAATTGGGCTGTAGGAGCAGTTTCCAGACAGAAGCAGACCAACTCCTCCACCATGTTTGCAGCCAGGGCGTGGGGTGTGGGTGAAATGAAATCCGCTATAAGAGAGTGCAGCAGGGGAGGCAGTGTCAGAGGGTGTCAGCCATGTTTGTGTGAGATGAAGAGGTCATGGATGAAAGACAGTTTGTTATTAACTGAGCGTGCGTTCCATAATACTCCTGTCAGAGGAACCGAGGGAGCAGGGTCAGGGGAATGTTTTTTAGGTTTAAGGGATTGCAGAAATTTGTAGAGGGGGATTTGTAGTGAGAGGAGGAAATAATGGTGGGGATTTGCTGTGGGGGGCCTGGATTTGGAGAGATGTCGCCAGCAATAAGTAGAAGCAGGGAAAGTGTCAGTAGGTGAGAGAAAGAGAGGGCATGAGGAGGCCGTGTGTGTTTGGGAAGGAAATGTTTTATGTCACTAAACAGGTTTGCACAGGAGGTTAGATGAGTGGGTAAAATGGAGAGAGAGATGAACAGTTCCTTGCTGGGTGATTGTATGTAAGAGCATTTTTGGAGGTTTAGGGAAAGTGGGAAGAGCAAGATGAAAAATTGAATCATTGTTTGCATTAACTATTTCATTAGTTACCTTTGGTCCCCTTCAGGTCCAATTCTGGTATAATTCTGTATGTGCACTTAAAGAGTTGCACTTGAAAGATGTTGTATATAAAGACATGCTCGGTTCTCCTGACAGAGGGACAACTGTAGATGAGGGTCCTCACTGGAATAGATCAGGGCTCTGAATGGAATTCCCTCTCTGTTAACTCACTATGTTTTTTTGTAAGAAACAATACAGTCATCAGTTGATAGGTGATGATGTTTCAAACAGGGTAACTATAAGTAGGTGCCATAAGACTGTGATAGTCATGATCTTGGTCTGGATTTTTTGTATGTTTAAGGAAAGGTCTTCCATGAGGCTGCATGTTTAAGGAAAGGTCTTCCATGAGGCTGCATGTTTAAGGAAAGGTATTCCATGAGGCTGCATGTTTACGGAAAGATCTTTCATTTTGGAGGACAATGAATTGGCCAGAATGTAAGAGCCTTACTGCAGTAAATGTAGAATTACACATATACTAATCCATACTGGACAAAACAAATATTTTCGTTGCTCGACAGTCATAATGTGCTTTAATTCTTGTCAGATTTATGAAGCTTTTATACTCTAAAAAGAGTGCTGTCATATTAAATTGATGCTCAGGCAAGTTAAATCATACCAGCATATGGTCGTTTATGTCAGTGTCATTTATTTCTGTAGATACACAATCAGGCTTGCTCTTGCAAAACAGATGAGTTTTTATTGCTGTACATGCTGCAAATCATGAATCTTAAGCTATTAGACTAAAAAAAATAATGATAAACATACACCTTGTAGGGTGGAAAAAGATTGATCTTTCAGATGTCTAAAAGGAAAACTATCTTTGTTGACCGTAGAAACAAATACAAATACAAAAACTTTTATTTTACCATACCAGTTTAAAAAATAAAAGCTGAGCTTTGATTGGTTGCTGCTGGCAAGAAAGACAGCTTTCCTTTTAGACAGGTTAGACAGGTTTGATAAATGAGTCCCTATATCTAGTTAGCTAAGGTTTGTCCCATTAAATGAGTTTTCCGGGAGTTTTATACTGATGACCTATCTTCTGGATAGAATAAGAAAACAAGTTGAGAGCGGCACTTGAGAAAGGCTACTATGTAGCCGGAATGTCGCACTTGCACTTTTTCTGTGGCCTATTTTTTGCACATTTTTTCATGGACCCAATTTGAATAAACAGGGAAGTTACAAGGAGATGCTGCTTTCCATTGTGTTTGATATACTATCTTCTGGATAGGTCATCAGTATCTGATCGTGGGGGTCCAACACCCTGACCACCACTAATCAGCTGTTTGAGAAGGCACCGGTGCTTGCAGTAGTGCTGCAGCCTTCTCTCAGCAAACCAAGCACAGTGTTGTACATTGTATAATGGTTGTGCTTGGTACTGCAGCTTAGCCCCATTCATTTCTATGGGGCAGGGGCCACAGCAGTGAGACCCCTGCTGTTCTGTCATTGTGCATAGGGGATAACTTATCTTAATGTAAATATTAAAGGGGTTTTCTCTTTATAGATATTGGTGGCATATGGCTAGGATATGCCACCAATATCAGATGCTTGGTGGTCCGACGCTTATTTCCAAAGCAAGCCAAAGCAAGCACCCCAAAGTGAAGGAGAGCACATGTGTAAGTGCGGCCATCGAGATCTGGCTGGGTTATTTCTGTCCCGTAAAGGTGAATGGAGAGGTGGTCCTGTGTGCACAGTCCACTATGGGACTTCCAAAATAACCAAGTGGACTTGCTTGGGTGTTTTCTGAACTCCTACACAAAACTCCTTTGATTTGGAGCCCCTTTCTGGACATAGATGGGACCCACACTTATATGACAACGGTGGCATACAGATGTAGCCGTGCTAAAATTGACTCTGATAACTCTGATGTTACCTCATGCCATCTTGTGACAAAAGCCATTGCAATACAGTGAAAGAGTTAGTAAACCTTTTCGTGCCATTTTTTGCTTAACACGTTAACTATCAAGTTTAGCTCGGCTGCATCTGTATGCCACCAATGTACGAGATGACAAAACCCCTTTAAGGTGTTGAAATAATCTGCGATATTGCAGATCAATTTTCAAATATCTTGGGATCACAGCATGTCTCAAATGATGAGAAGGGTAGAATGGAAGAGCTGTAGACTAACATTACTTAGTATAGGGATTCAAACCCATAAGTGCTAACTCAGAAGTAGTAACACTAACCACAACTCTGTCCTGCCAAAGAAGCAATTGTGGATTTGAACATAACATTATTTATGCTACAATACATACAATGCATATGTAAGTGACCAGATCACATATTTAATTGGCCCATAATGTTGATCAGGTAGATGTGTTTGGACTATGAATCGACTGAATAGTCTATTGAAGTGCTACAAAACCAGGGCTTATTAAAAAACAAACAAAAAACAAACAAAAAAAAAAACAAGCAATAAGTTCTAGTCTAGACCATAAAACACATCTTGCTCATCTGTTTTACAACATGGAAGTACACACTCAACTAATTGGGGTTAGGGACTACTTTACCTATTTGGTAATACCGGAAACTACTGAGGTATGAACACAACTTTAGTTTATTTCCTACAGAGATGTCCCTTCCATATATTCAGAGGATTGTGCAAGTTGAAGACATAATGGGGTATTGGAATAAATACTCCATTGTTCCAGTCATAACAATATATTCTTTACACGTATGTGATATAGGGATGGGATGCTTGTGTTGCTACGTACATGAGCCCCTGTGCAATATACTGTACAGGCGCATATGAATTCATTTCTAATGAAGAGCCTGTGTCACTTGCATATTTTTTCCAGTGAATGTCTTATCTGTTCTCTCTGTGTCATCCCGTTTTTAACCCCTAAAGAAGAGAGAGTTAAGGGTCCTCTGCCTGAAAAAGAAGAGGAGGAAGCCCAGGGGGGAGACAGCAAACCTACTGAGTCCTCCATCGTGGGGCTAAGCAAGGTCCAATCAGACTCAGGCTCTGATGTGACACAACACCTTGAAGAAAATGTTGTATGCGAAATAAGTGATGACAAAAGTATTGCAAAACGTGAAAGTGAATCTTCTGCTGTTCTGTTGCCTTCCTTACCAGAGGAAGGTGTGTCCATTGTAATTTCTGCATGTAGCTGCCCCCCCCCCCCCCCCCCCGCAATCCAGGCTCTTAAGTGCATATCCAAGGCTGATCCATTCTTACATGTCCTCATTATTATTGGCTTTGTCTCTCCGCTAAGCTGACTGCAATCTGTTATATACCACAAAGAGAGCATTGATGATACCTTGTCCTTCCTCAGTAGCTGGCTGCAGGTTACTTTGCCATGATACAAATATGCTTTGCTGCTAAGCTGTTGCTTCATGTTAGTCTTCCTCTGCCATGTTAGACGTGTTTGCCAGTCACATTGCTGATAACTGTACAGCTCTCTGTTTTATTTTTTTTAAGTTAGTATTTCAATTGATTCTAACTATTTTCATGTTTATATGCTCAGTCTCTAAAACTAGTTTTATTTTATTTTGTTCATGTGCTTTTTTTGTATTGCTTTGTTAACTTTATATTTTTTTCAGCAACTGCTATTTCCTACTTCTTTATAGCATGTCCTTTTCCATTCATTGCAGTCGGCGGCTGCCCATTAGAAAGCTAAAAGTTTAATTGTGTATCTTTTATTGTTTCTTTTTTTCTGTTTGTATTGTATGTATGTTGAATTTAGAAATATGTTTGACTACATGGCGTTAATCTAAGAAAATTAGAAATTATAAATATACAGATTTTACACATAAGTGAGATGTACAGTAACTTAGACTCTTACAGGATAGTAAAGCTGGCCACATGCATCTGTCAACAATTTCATTACTAGGGGAACAGCCTAAGTGTCCCCTGACATCTTCAGCAGGGGAAATAGCAATGGGTTGGATTTTAACCTGCCTGATCCTATTATTTTCCCACAAAGGAAATGCACTGGATGTGTCTGGTGGCCGCTTATCTCTCTGTCTATAAAAAATACTACACAGTTTGCCTGAGAATTAGGGAAGGGAGCTGTTTGACTTATCACTATAGCTTTTTAAGTCATTGCAGTGAGGATAGACTAAAGCTAACCATACACACTAGATGTTGGATGAACATGCCAATTTTGGAATCATTGACAAATAATCTAATGTGTATGGAGGCCTTCTAGATCTTCCCTGATGGCACATCTTGGGGGCGTGAAGGATTGGAAAAGTTGGATTTCAACTACCTGATCCTTTGGTTCCCAGGCATATATGCTAGAGGAGTTTGGTAGCAGCTTCCTTCCCTCTTTCTACTGAGAATACATGCCTGTTTGGCTGAGCTGAGCTAGCATGTGTATGAGGGGATTGGGCTGACAGCTATCTTATGTGAACAGCTGACCTAATACACCTGGAAGAATTGAAAAGCAGTACAGATTTCAAGAGTATCTCTCAGGCTAAACATGATTATAAATGCAAAAGTGTTATAGTGCTCTGCTTAAAAAAGGAAATACATCTCTCCAAGGACCCTCCACACCTGGTCCTTCTAGAACAGGGATGCTCAACCTGCGGTTGCAAAACTACAACTCCCAGCATGCCCGGGCAGCTTAGAGCTATCAGCCTACAGCAGGACATGCTGGGATTTGTACTTTTACAATAGCTGGAGGGACGCAGGTTGAGCATCCCTGTTCTAGAATGACAAACATGAACAAATTCTAGAGAGGTATCACAATGAAAGTTTTCCTTCTGGAAAACATTGTTCCTCTCCTCTCTATAGAATCTGTTCCTACTGTTTCCATAAATTGTAAATCTAAAAATTGGGATATGTTGTCCCACGAAAAACACATCCCCTACCCACAGGATAGGAATAAGTCTCTGATCACCCGGGGTACGACATCTGGGGTTCCCTCTGGTGATGAGAATGGGAGCCCTGTGTCTCTCAATTTGATTGGAATGGTGGTATCACATTGCCACTCCATTCAGCTCTATGGGACCGCTAGAGATAGCTGAATATAGAACTTGGTTGGACCCTCACTGTTCAGAGTCTTACTCCCTATCTTGTGGATAGGGGATAAATGTCTGTTGTAGGACAACCCCTTTAATGCTAAACCAGCAGACCCATCCATCCAGCAGAGTCCTATTTAGTCTTTACAGCTATTCTTGATTCAACTCTCTAGGCGTAATTTCTTTATATATAGAACCTAGAAGTATACAAGTGATATTGATGTGGATCTGTCACAATGAGCCCTATGTACAGTGTCTTCTAAGGAATATGAAGGTGGGGCAGATTGATAACACAAAACTCCTGCTTGCTCTGGGCTAATGTGTCTGGTGGACAGGTTCACTCAATAATTGCCAGCCTTACAGAAATATTTTGACTCTCAATCCTACTGCCTCAGACCAGAACGAGCAAAGAGTTTTCCCAATAAATGACACTGATACTGAATCCCAAAACTATATCTCAATCTGCACAGATCCTCCTGTTCTGTAACCTGTAGATGAAGCAGGGTGTTTAAAGTGACAGATCTGTTTGAATGCCTCAGCATAGACAATGCAGTGTAGGGTACATCCTATAATCTTTAGATCTTAGGGGTTTATATGGTGGAAGTCTTTTTAATTCAGTTACTGTAGTTAATTTCTCAATATTTTTAGAAACAATCTTACAGCCAATAATGAGTAAGATATTTATTTAAAACATATTGAATGATTTATGTTTTATTGATGCACCTGTATTTGCCTTGACTTTTTTTTTAACCGGATACATTGTAACCTGATTAATTATAAAACCAATTTTCACTTAGTAGCATTTCTAAATCATCATAGCCTTATAAGTTTCAAAGCTCAATTTTTCTGATACCATGCTTTAATTCCGTGCAGATTGGTTGGCACTTATCTATTACTTTGAGTGCCGTGGTATCAATATATTTTAATTCCCTGCATAGACATAGTTAAATTATACAAACTGTCAAAGAGCAGATTACCCTATAAATACCAAAATATCTGACATTCAATTTGTAAAACAATATTTTTCAGTCTCAAACATGTCTTCATTACTTTCATTTTCCTAGAAGAAAATGCATATCAGTTTAAACACTTTACTATATTACTATCTATATCATTATATACAATGAGAACAGGGTATTTATGCTAATACCACTTTCAATTAAATATAATATTTGGAATATATCATGTGGTAATCAGGTTACAGTGTATGGAACACATGCTGCTATGGTAAAGTTGTCCTACTTTGCAAATAAGTTTGTATTTATACTTGCTTGCATTCATTGGCTATGCATCCATGTGCTATGGTGTCTGTCATATTTCTGGTTAATATGTTGTGAAAAAAAATCAAACTGCTTTAGATGTACTTTCAGCCTCGAAGACGGGGGCACAAGGACAATTGGATTCTCTGCCTTATTCTGTGGAAGCAGTAGACACCATTGAAGATATTCCGTTAACAAAAACTAAGACTGAGGAAAAGACTAAGCAAGATACCATGGAACCAGGATCTTCAGAGCAGTCTGGAAGGAAATCAGAAAAAGAAGATGAGAAATTACCATCAGCCCTACAGATGTCTAGTACTGATGTGACATTTACGACTCCACATGTTTATTCATTTTCTGTAGAGCCTTGTACTCCAACATCTCCTGAAGGTGAACAACTTGACTTTAGCAGTGTCACAGCTGAAAGCAAAGATAAACTTTCAACCGAGCACCCAACCAATGAGAAAGAAAATATATTCCCTAGTTTTCCTTCAAGTCAAACTGAAACACCTTCCCCAATATCGGATAAAGACCAGACTGTGACAGGGGAACCTTCTTCACATACTCCATTGCCTGTTACAGAACCAATTCATATTGTAGAAACCACCAAAGATAGCGCAAGTGATAGCTGCAAGGGAGAGCCAGCTCATTCAGAGGCAGACACGACTAGCATGACAAGTGTTCAGAAAAAGGACATCCCAAGTTCAGTGGCATCTGATAAATATATTGAGGAAAGGGTTGACAGTCATTCCAAGTCAGAGGTGTTAGACATTCCAACAAAGCAAGATGAGATTATTGCTAGCAAGTCTGATGAAAGCACACAGCAACTGAAAGACAATGCTAACAAAGAGTCCAGCATAAAAGATATCACCAGTAGTCAAGATGAGTTGATACATTCAAAAGCTACAGGTCACCTTGAGATGCATGATGCAGAGAAAATAGATGTGCCATTAGAGAGTAGTACAGAACCATTTGTGTACGACAAAAAAGAAAGCGTGCTGGAATCCCATAAAGAAAATGTTTTACCAGATGTTCAGACTGACAGCAAAGCTGTAGATGAGCATAAAACTAAACTTGATGAAGATAAATCCGGGATGTCAACATATTTTGAAACATCTGCATTGAAAGAGGAAAGATTAGAGAGTAATGTCCAAAAGAGCAGTGATTACTATGAGCTGACTGACGTCAAAGAACCTCCATATGAAGCCTGTTCAATACCACATTTAGCCAAAGGAGATGATGAAGAAGAAGAAGAAGAAGAGGATGAAGATTTAGCCCCAATGCCTGATGAAAAAGGCAGCGCCTCTGCTCAAGATGTTGGCTATAGCTCACTTACGTCTACAAAACTTCAGTCAAGTATATCATCAGGAGATCGTCTGTTTACTATTGATCCAAATATCTATTCGGACAAATCAGAATACCTTAGCAAAAATAAAGACGATCTGACTCTGAGTCGCAGTCTAGGACTTGGTGGTAGATCTGCCATTGAGCAAAGAAGCATGTCTATAAACCTTCCCATGTCTTGTCTTGACTCCATAGCACTAGGCTTCACTTATGCTCGTGCCCATGATCTGTCCCCATTAGCCACTGATATTCTATCTAACACTAGTGGAAGCTTGGATGAAGGAGATGAAGCTGATTTACCAGCAACCACTCCTGCGATAGAAAAAGCTCCTTCATTCCCAGAAGAACCAGAACAGGAAGAAGAGGAGGAAGACACAAATGAAACAGGGGAAGACACAGGTAAAGAACGATTTGAGTTAGAGCCATTATGTGAATCACAGTACCCAGCAAAAGAGTACTACAAAAATGGTACAATTATGGCACCTGACTTGCCAGAGATGTTAGATTTAACTGGCCCAAGATCCAGATTAGATTCAGGTAGTGCAGAATCTGATGCTGCCAGAAGAAAGTCCACAAGCTCTGAAATAATTATAGATGAAAGTAACATAAGCCAACAAGCATCTGTGATTGAAGGTAGCAACCTTCTTGTAAAGACAGACAGCCAGCAAGAAGAATTAGGCTACTGTGTTTTCAATAAGTACACTGTACCTCTGCCATCCCCTGTACAAGACAGTGAAAATCTAAGTGGTGGAATGACTACACTTTATGAAGGTTTTGCTATGGATCCATCTATCATTGAGGTAAAACTAGCTGCTGCAGAGAGGCTTGGTAAAGAAAGACAGGAATCCACCAGTGAACCTGTTCCTATGGGTTTGGACACAGAGTCTGAAAAAAAGTCTGAAAGTAAGCTTGACACTGTTGTAGAAAAGGTTGAGGAGCAGAGTGATTTAAAAGAAGATCAAGTTACCTCTGAGCAAAAAACACAATTGGAAGACACTGAAGTTACTTCAGTGCAGAAAACAGATTCATTATCTGAAACTCCAGTTGAAAAAGACAGTGAAGAAGTAAATGTCTCAAAGGAAGAATCCACAACCAAACTTTCTGAAATTGACACATGCCCTATAACTGTTTCAGGTATATCAGAAATGGAACAAACAAAGTTGTCTACTGAGGAAACATTTAGTCACCAACAGGTGACTGAATCAACAAAAGGTGAGCCACTGGAACAAAAGGCATCTCAGCCAGAAAATGAAACTAAATTGACTGAATCTACACAAGCTGAGCCACAGGATCAAAAGGCATCTCAGCCAGAAAATGAAACTAAATTGACTGAATCCACACAAGCAGAGCCACAGGATCAAAAGGCATCTCAGCCAGAAAATGAAACTAAAGAATCTGAATCTACTATGGCAAAAGTAGAAGTTGAGGAAGAGGCTTCCCAGGTTAAAGAAGTCTCCAAGCTTTCTGATTTAGAATTAAAGGAGAAAGGTGCAAAACCTGACTTAGTGCATCAAGAAGCAGTTGACAAAGAAGAATCTTATGAATCCAGTGGAGAACCAGAACAGACTCCAGAATCATCACAAGAAGCATCCAAAGATGTAACCATTACTGATGTACAGAAACCAGACAGCAAAGAAACCACTACAAATATCACAAATGAGCCAGCAGAAAGTATTGTCATTTCAACATGTGTGGTTAAGGAAAAGGACAAAGAGGAAGTACAAATTGAAAAAGTAAGTGAACCTCAAGAAGAACACCCAGTTGAGACAGTTATGAAAAAGGATGAAACGGACCAGGTGATCCAGGCTATAGGTGACCAAGAGATAGCTGTAGATGATAAGGAAGATCTTGAGGTAGAAGTGATAGATGAATGCAACACAGATATAACACAAGAAGCACCACAACATCCTGGGGAAGAAGAACTTGTCAAAGAACCAACTGCAGAGTCTTTGGAGGAAGCAACAGGTATTATTGAGTCTGTAGTCACAGTTGAAGAAGACTTTATTAAGGTGGTGCAAACTGCTACAGACGAGGGTGAAAGTGTGACTCACAATGTCCGCTTTGCAGCATCTGAACTTTCTGAAACAGAAGGAAAGCCTTCTGAAGAGGAGGAATTGGAGGAGGAGGAGGAGGAAGAGGAAGAGGAGGAAGAAGAAGTAATTGAAGAAGAATCCCATGAAGGACCCAGAGAAGGTTCACCTTGCATGCTTGCGTCTCCAGAAAAAGAAACAGAATACGAGACAGAAACACAGGATGATTACAAAGATGAGACAACCATCGATGATTCAGTATTGGATACAGATAGTGTCTGGGTGGACACACAAGGTGGGTAACCGTTCCATTCTCTTTCATTAAGTGAGTTATCAGTTAAGCCACTAGATACCAGAAGTTATCCAATAATCTTAGGGATATTAAAGGAGTTTTACAAGGAGTTTTTATTTTAACAATACAGGTCAGAAGAGGTTAAAAATAAAAAATAAACAAAAATATGCATGGGCTGCCTCCTCAGATCCCCAGCTGCGGTCATTCTGATGCAGCTCCGATCCTTGCTGCTCTTTACTTAAACAGGAACTGAAGCAGCAGCAGGCTGGCAGTGGAAGGAGTTAGATGGAGATAATTATATTATTTTTTTAACCCCTTCCATCCTATATTTTTAGAAAAAAAATATCAGGAAAACCATTTTAATGCAACAAAAAAAATTGCTTCTTCAGCATTGTGTTCAATTATGTAGATGTATGTAACATTATTGGGTTAATATAGCCATGATGAATCCTACAGTATATGCAGGTATACAGTATGTGCATATGTTACCCTGAATTGCTCAGTTTGGAAAATTTCCTTTATTACATTACATTCACAAAGCAAAAATTGCAGATAAAACTTATTTCCTGCATCTGTCTATGGATAACCACATCACAGTATTGTATGTCACTTGTTACTAGAGTTTTAGAAAGCTTTGATGTTCCCCACCAAGTCAACCTTCACATTCTTTCCACTGCATTCAAAAAGATTGTCTTAAATGAGAAAAAAAAATTAATTTTTTCCACAAACAGTGCCACTCTTATGCATGGACTATATCTGGTATAGTGGCTCAGCCCCATTCAAGTGAAGACGTGGCCCATGGACAGCAGTGGTGCTGTTTTAAGAGGAAAAAAACTACCCTTTTTCTCAACTCATCAAAACCTTTGATTCAATCCCTAAAAAAACTACCCTTTTTCTCAACTCATCAAAACCTTTGATTCAATCCCTAAAAAGAATGAATTTCAAATGCAAAATGTGAATGGGACTTTTTCCAACACAGCAGGAAAAAAACCACAGCAAAATGGCAGGTACAAAGGTATAAATCTAAAATTGGCTGCATATTTCGGTGATAGATTATCCAGTCTTCTGGGTGGGTAACCACATCACAGAATAGCAGCATGTCCTATTGAAACTCCTTCCATGGAAATATTCTATCCTTTGTCTTAAAGCTACAACAAGCTCAGCATAACAGTGACTGTACCAAACATGCAATGCAACTATTTTAGCCCAATAAACAGCTGTCAGCTCTAAAAGATGACAACTGTATAATTACTAGTTTATTAAAGAGAAGGGGCGTGTTAGGTTACCCAGCAGACAGATCACTGCTTCTATTTCTACAAAGTAATTTGTACTTTGCCAGTTTAATTTCAGTGAATCACTAAATTCAAATGTAGAATCTTAAATTAGTTAAAATATAAAGGGAACATGTATTTCACGAGATAGTTTATAGGAATGCTTGGATAATCGAGATGTAGCAGTGTTCAAATTGTGCACTGACTAAAGAGTATCTTTACAATAGAAAAGTTCTAAGCTTTTCAACATAATTATCTTACTAATCTCTGCACTTCCCCACCATTCCTGATTTTTGTTGGTGCACAGTGATGAGTCGTGTGCCATGGGTGACTCCCAGTTTTGTCATCCATAGTGACAAAGCAATGGTGCTTCTGGCCAGTGGCGTGCCTAAGGTGTTTGGCACCCAGGGTGGGTCCTTTCTCTGGCACCCCTCCCAATACTTCCAAAAATTGTGGCCCCTCTCAGTAGTATTGCCCTTATTGTACAACCTTCACAGTAGTTATGGCCAGATATGTTCCCCCTAATTATATCCACATTGTGCCCGCTCACAGTATTTATGCCCTCATTGTACAACCTTCACAGTAGTTATGCCCACATTTTGCCCTCCTTAAAGTACTTATACCTTCATTGTTACCCTTCACAGTAATTATGTCCTCATTGTGCCCCCCTCACAGTAGTTATGTCCCCTCCATGCCCCTTTCACTGTAGTAATGCTCTATCTGTGCCCCTTCACAATAGTAATGCCCTCTTTGTGCCCCCTTCACAGTAGTAATGCCCTCTGTGCCTCCTTCACACTAGTAATGCCCATTGTGCCCTCTTCATAGTAGTAATGCCCTCTGTGCTCACTTCACAGTAGTAATGCCCATTGGGCCCCTTCATAATAGTAATGCCCATTGTGCCCCCGTCATAGCAGTAAAGCCCCTTGTGCCAATAAAACAAAAAACTGTAACTACTCACCTTGTCCCGTTCCTGATGCTCACATCCAGCTCTCCCCCTGCAGACACAGATCGCTCTACAGCGCTACGCGGGAGGAACAGAGGCAGATTCCCGGCGGCTGCAGACTTGTCCTGCACAGGCAGGCAGCACAATCTGTACCTGTAGGCTGAATAGTGGAGCAATGAGCAGAAGGCTCCCTGCTTCACCATTCAGTGCACTGGCCTAAAGAAGAGAAGGAGCGCAGGGAGCTGAGTGGTCAGTGAGTGACAGGACCGCAGTTCCCTGATGCCCCAGCAATGAATGCTTCCATCTGTATTGATGGAAGCACTCATTGCTTCTGGTACCCCCCTTGCCACGTCACTGGTCTTGGCAACGATTGCCGTATGTGTTGACTTGATGTTTTGTAGCTATGGATGACATGTAATTTCCAAAAGGCAGGTGCTAGAACAACAAAAAAAAATAGTAGGTATGTATATTGAAAAGTTCATTATTCTTTTATTTAGGCTAAAAACCTTATGTAAATTCATAGAAACCCCCTTTAAGATAACTATCTAGAATGACCTGTAATTCTTCGACAATCACAACACATTTGCCAGATGGAGAACTCACACACCGTTAGACCACTATAAACCTATAATGGCGTTTGTTGCTGTGTTATTTTTTCACAGATTGTAGACTTTATGTTTTCTATATGACCACATGTGTATATGCCGCTGTCTTAACTCTTCTTGTGTGCACAGATGACGACAGGACTGAAGCAATAGAATCCATTCCTAAGGAGGAGAAGGTAGAGCGAGAAATACAGAAGGTTCCTGTTGAAAGATACAGGAAGGACAAACCTTTCAAGAGTGGCCGAGGTCGCATTTCTACTCCTGAAAGGAAAATAACTAAAAGGGAATCTAGCGCAACCTCCAGAGACGAAGTGAGAAGGAAAAAAGGTCCATCGCTTACTCATCTTTTATATCCAAGTACAGAATGGCGAGACAGCCAGGGAACCTAAATATTTTACACCATGAAAGCTCATGATAACTAACTATGTTAACTCCCCTGACTATGTGCTTTTTTCTTTTTTTTCTTATTTCCTCTATAGCAATTCTTAAGAAAGCAGAAATTGGTAAAAAATCAGATGCTCAGCCCCACTCTCCCTCCAGGAAAGTAATTTTAAAACCTGCGGTCAAGCAGTCTAGACCTGCCCATCAGGCCTGCGTGAGGAGGAAGCCGGCAGGTGACTGCTTTGTTCAGTTTTTTGCAAATGTGGCTGGCAAACATTCTTTTGGTTGGTTTTATGTTATGTGGCTTGCAGATTTCATCCCTGCAGACTTTCTTCTCTTTTATTTTTTTTTCTATCCCATTTAAGAATTTCCAGAATTCCATGATAATGAGATTCCATGTCCGAGGCTTCTATGTTTTACGTTGCTTCTTATTTCATTTCCTGTTCTATTTGTTTATTTATGGATTCTTGTTCATTTCTTTGCAGAACTCATGATCACATTCGCTTGCGAGAGCCATAAGCGTGCATTGGTTGTATCTTGGCATAGTGACTTAGTGCTTTCTTAGAAGTTTGTATATCCATGTCTCTGTTCTGGTGGAAACTTCATGATCGATTGCAACCATGGTACACATTTCCATTGATTTGCCTCCGTCTCATACATTAGCTACATCAAATTTTTTCTATGCTACTGTAGAGATCAGTGAATTGTTGGTGTCTTCAGCTTATATCTTCTAAATGCATGCTCATGCTCATTCTTCCCAATTAGGACTGTTGGTAAGAACATTCTTACTGTTGGTAAGGGTTATGCTATGATTGATGTAAAAAATGAAAATTAGGTATTATATAGTACATCATAATCCCTTTCTAACAAAGCTAGAGCCAGTTCTGTACCTAGTACAGAACCAGAAATCTTCTCATTCATTACTCCAATAGTTCTGCTAGATTCTCTTCAGGCTGGCAGCAAGGAGTATGTCCTTTTTCAGGGTGTATGTACTTTCTGCTGCAGCTCTTTCCCTGTAACTGACACAGCTTCTAACAGAAGACAGGGCTAGTGGCAGATGAAGATTTAAACTGAGTGTGTGTGACCACCTCAGTGAGGTGGACATGCAATAAGAAAAACAACAAACAGCAGGTGGCGATATAAGATACATTTTAGTGAATATCAGTGGCTATATTAAATTTTTTATTACATGCAGTTACAAAAATATTCAGACCTAGGTGCTGGTTTGCTAAATGTAGAATATATTTCTTGGCACAATCCCTTTATGGGTATTTAGATCACATCTCAAGCAAAGGATAGATATATTGAGATAATAAAGGCAATTATTCAGCTGCACCACCTTGCCCCCCGAACTGGCCAACCAGCAGAAAGCTTACACCCAATCACTCAATATTGTGGGCATGTTCAGGTCAAGAAGAGGGGAAAGTTAAGCTAATTCTTGTCGATATATATATATATATTTATTTTTATATATATATATATATATATATATATATATTTTTTTTTTTTTTTTAAGGAACACTACCTAGTGCATGACCTGAGGGGTCTGGTAGATTCCAAGAGGACCAA
This sequence comes from Rhinella marina, assembly GCA_900303285.1. Classification (NCBI taxonomy): domain Eukaryota; kingdom Metazoa; phylum Chordata; class Amphibia; order Anura; family Bufonidae; genus Rhinella; species Rhinella marina. Next base: position 380,405 of record ONZH01026364.1, on the reverse strand, counting down.
AGACAGATGTCATGCCTTGGCCCTCCTTTACCCTGAGGTCCTTTAATGACTCCTTACTCAAACTGCTCTCCTTATTATGAACTTTAAGGAGGTCACTTATTATCCTGAAATACAAGATAAGATGTATTTCAGGCACAGATTGCGACACAACAGTTAGTTCTGCGACTTTTCCCCACACATACCAGGTCTAAAAAAAGTGGGTATGGCATGGGTGGGGAAGGGAATGGGCAGGCAGGCAGGCAGGCAGGCCTGTCTCATTCATCATTTTCTACGCCTGTTTTAGGCGTAGAAAATGGTCTAAATGTAAGACAGCTAGGAAACTGTCTTACATTTAGAACTGGCGCTGGATGCGCTGAAGTTATGTAGAGGCTAGCGCCTCCTCATAACTCCGGGGGTAGAGGGGTTATTAAGATCCCCTGAGTCTTTGTAATCACTTACCTATAATGTAAGTACAATATACAGTTAAGCATTGGTCAGATGTGCAGCTTTATAAATTTGACGGTGTCACTGGCAACTTGGCAATATTTATTTCTCCTGTCATAAGGACTATTTTGTCTATTTTGGACGACAGTATACATTTTCAAATATTCTACATACGTAAAATTTCCAGATTCCATTCAGATTTATTGTTTCTAATATCCATAAACTATATAGACTGGTGGGGCTGTGTAATCCAGTGGCTTATGAACATTCTGGAGTTCATTTAGGAAACCAGGTTGGCAGAAGTCTGAATCACTGATAACTATAAGATGTTAAAAATGTACATCTCATTGAAATTGTGTGCTAAGAGTTAAAATGCTAAGTTCAGTTATTCTGATATCAGTAGCCACTCTTCTCTGCATGAGAAAATGAACAAAGGATTAACAACTGACAGTCTACAGGTGACCATACACTATGGGTTTAGGTCAGCTGAAGGCACTGATTTCAGCTGAACCAGCTCGCTATCTAACGTGTATCAAATGTTCCACTGGCATTCATTTGGTCTACAAGGTGCCAAAAAGGATTGGGCTTGGGCATGTTGAATTTGAACATACCTGATCCTTTATTCTCAAAGGAGATAAACTGTCACCACAGGTTTCAGTATTGAAAACACATGCATGCTCGGATGAGCTAAATGTGCATGAGTATGAAGATGTCACGCGAGGTCGGCGTCGCGCTCCCTCTGCACGACATCGCCGGACCTCTCCGCCCCCCTAGAGACGAGCAATAGGGAATTGAAGTGCTGGTCTTGTCAGCCAGCACTTCATGAGTTAATTCTCTGTTTGGGTTTAGCCATGTGGTGCTGATCACACCACATGGCTACTTTGCATATTGTTTGGACAGCTTGCTCCGCCTCAGGTCATGTGATGCTGGCCACATCACATGATCCTGGGTGGGCTATTTAAAGATGGCAACTGCCTCACTCAGATGCCTGTGATTAGTTTATACTTTTGATCAGTGCTTGTGCGACCTTGTGTTTTGGATTTGCTATTTGGACTCTGACTTTGGACTTGGACTTGGACCTCTCTTCTCTTGACCCCTGGTATTTACGCTATCTCCTGTGTTTGACCCGGCTTGCTGACTACTCTATCATTGTGTTTGTTCCGTCTGTGTTTTGTCTCTCCCTGTGTTCCCTTTCCCTCCCTCTGCACTTACCCAGTATAGGGAACGTCTTCGTGGTTGTCCGCGGCCGCCTAGGGCCGTTTGAGGCAAGTAGGTAGGGAAAGAAGGGGGGTTTCAAGTACAGGGCACACCTTCCCTTGTCTCCCCCCGTGACAGAATCACAGGCCGTATCATATGGAGCAATTGCGGGTGCTCACGGACCAGGTTCAGGGTATGGCGCAGATGATCCAGGACCTGGCCGAGAGGCTCCTACATCAGGAGCAGCTACAACCTGCACTAGTAGCGGCTCCCTCCACATCTAACCCCATTGTGGAACCTCATGTTAAATTGCCGGATCGGTTTTTGGGGAACCGGAAAACTTTCCGTTCCTTTAAGGAGAGCGTAAAATTGTATTTTCGCTTACGTCCTCACTCCTCGGGTGCCGAGCAGCAGCGGGTAGGAATAATTATTTCCTTGCTGCAAGGTGATCCGCAGGAATGGGCCTTTTCTTTACCGCCTGACTCCCCAAGCTTGCAGTCTGTGGAAGCATTTTTTCAGGCCTTAGGCCTATTATATGAGGAGCCTGACTTGACTTCTGTAGCTGAGACTCAGCTCAGAGACATTCGGCAGGGTAACCGTCCAGTAGAGGATTACTGTGCTGAGTTTAGAAAGTGGTGTGTTTCCTCTGGATGGAATGACCCTGCTTTGAGAAGCCAGTTTAGGGTGGGGCTGTCTGACCATCTTAAGGACTTACTTGTCAGTTACCCTACTCCTGACACCCTAGAGGCGGCCATGACACTAGCCATTAAACTGGATCGTCGAGTGAGGGAGAGACGGAGGGAACGTTCAGATATTCCTCAGGGTGTCGTCCTGCCTGAATCCCCTCTTCTGAGTCCACCTTCTATCAGGGTCCCGGAGGAGTCCATACAGTGGGGAGGAACTTTGAGAGATCAGAGACGCTTGAATGGAACCTGTTTCTACTGCGGTGAGACGAACCACTGGCTCCAGCAATGCCCGAAACTTCTGCCCTCTAGAGAGCTTTCTGCCGGAAGTAAGGTAACCCCAGCGGTGGTAAGGAGGAAAGTATTATTACCTATCTCCATTGCGTACAACCAACTCAGAGGGTCCGGTAAGGCTTTTGTTGATTCTGGTTCTGCCATTAATTTTATTGATTTTGATTTTATACAATCTGTGGGGATTCCGCTAGTTCCTTTAAGGAAGGTGATTGAAATTATCGCACTGGATTCCACTCCATTGAATAATGGGAGAGTGGAGTTTTGTACTCCTGAGGTTGTATTAACTGTAGGAATTACCCATACCGAGACTTGTTCCTTCCTTGTATTAAAGGATTTACCTGCCGACCTTGTTTTAGGTCTGCCATGGTTACAGGACCACAACCCTGTGATCAACTGGTCGGTAGGTGAATTGGAAAAATGGGGAATGAATTGTGACAAATGTTGTAAATCAGTATTGCTGTTTGGAGGTACCACTGAGTCTCTTTCCTTGCCCAAGTATATCGGCGATTTTTCGGACGTTTTTTCCATGTCCGAGACTGAGTTCCTCCCTCCTCACCGGCAATATGATTGCGCCATCGACCTTATTGAGGGATCCAAATATCCCAAAGGTCGCATTTATAATCTCTCTACTCCTGAACGTCAGTCCATGAGGGATTATCTCAAGGAGAGTCTGGCCAAGGGTCACATCCGGCCTTCAGTTTCTCCCATGGGGGCAGGTTTTTTCTTTGTTGGTAAAAAGGATGGAGGATTGAGGCCCTGTATCGATTACAGGGAGCTCAATAAAATCACTGTTAAAAACAGATACCCGTTGCCCCTTATTCCTGACTTGATGAATCAGGTCCAGGGGGCCTGTTGGTTCACCAAGCTGGATTTGAAGGGGGCATACAACCTAATCAGGATTCGTGAGGGGGACGAATGGAAAACTGCTTTTAATACCCCGGAAGGTCATTATGAGTACTTGGTAATGCCTTTTGGGTTAAGTAACGCTCCGGCAATTTTCCAAAACTTTGTCAATGACATTTTTAGACCATTTATTGGGAAATTTGTAATTGTCTATATTGATGACATCCTGATTTTTTCTGCAGACTGGGAAAGTCACGTATCTCACACCAGGCAAGTGCTGGAGGTGTTGTGTGAAAACAAGTTGTTCGTTAAAGGGGAGAAGTGTACCTTTGGTGTTCAGGAAGTGGCCTTTTTGGGATACATTCTCACCCCTTTTTCTTTCAAAATGGACCCAGTTAAAGTACAGGCCATTGTGGATTGGGTGCGACCTTCCTCTTTGAAGGCGCTCCAGCGATTTCTGGGGTTTGCTAATTTTTATCGTAAATTTGTCAAAAATTTTTCTGTGGTAGCCAAACCCATTACGGATTTGACTCGCAAGGGGGCTGATCTGGTCAATTGGCCCCCTGCAGCTATTGAGGCCTTTGAAAGGTTAAAGCAGTGTTTTATTAATGCTCCTGTGTTGGTCCAGCCTGATCAAAGTAAGCCTTTTGTAGTTGAGGTGGATGCGTCTGAGGATGGTGTGGGGGCTGTACTGTCCCAGGGGTCTTCCACCTTAACTAATCTTATGCCATGCGCCTTCTTCTCCCGCAAGTTCTCTCCTGCCGAGAGGAATTATGACATTGGTAATAGGGAGTTACTTGCAATCAAGTGGGCATTTGAGGAATGGCGTCATTTTTTAGAAGGGGCAGTTCACCGCATTACGGTCCTCACGGATCATAAGAATTTAATGTTTTTAGAATCGGCTAAGCGATTGAATCCTAGACAGGCGAGGTGGGCTTTATTCTTTACTCGTTTTGATTTTTGTGTTACCTTCAGACCCGGGAGCAAGAACGTTAAGGCCGATGCCTTATCCCGAAGTTTCAAGGCGTATCAGCCTCCTGACGTCCCTCCTGAGCCCATCCTGCCAGCTGATATCATCGTGGCCGCTACCTCATCTGACCTCGCTTCTGAAATCTCGGCAGGACAACATCTTGCTCCCATTGGTACCCCCAATGACAAATTGTTTGTGCCGGCTCATTTGCGATTGCAACTGCTGGGTGAGTGCCATAATTCTGTTTTGTGTGGACATCCTGGCATCAATGCCACCAAGGAGTTGGTCTCTAGGCAGTATTGGTGGCCGTCAATCTCCAGAGATGTTCAGGCTTTTGTAACTGCGTGTAACACTTGTGCCAGGTCCAAGAATACCAAGACACGACCTATGGGTGAGTTACATCCTTTACCCATACCTAGTAGACCTTGGTCACATCTGTCCATGGACTTTATCACGGACTTGCCGTGCTCTGAGGGTAAAACCGTGATATTTGTGGTGGTTGACAGATTCAGCAAAATGTGTCATTTTATTCCTTTGTGTAAATTACCCTCTGCAAAGGTCTTGGCGTCCGTGTTCATGGATAATATTGTCAAACTGCATGGTGTTCCTGAGAATATCGTTTCTGATAGGGGAGTACAGTTTGTGTCTAGGTTCTGGAGGGCGTTCTGTAATAAGATTGGTATCTCTTTGTCCTTTTCATCAGCCTTTCATCCGGAGACCAATGGTCAGACTGAACGTCTTAACCAATCCGTTGAGCAATATCTCAGATGTTATGTTTCTGATAACCAACATGTGTGGGCCAGATTCCTGTCTCTGGCTGAATTTGCAATTAATAATCGTGTTAATTCATCCTCTGGGATGTCGCCGTTTTTCTGCAATATGGGTTTTCATCCACGCTTTGGCTCCTGTTCCCCATCTGCGTCGGTTGTCCCAGAGGTCAATGATTTTTCTCAAGAACTGTGCACAGTTTGGGCACAGGTTCAGTCGAACCTGGAAAAGGCCCAAGGAGTTCAAAAAGCTAAGGCTGATAGAAAACGTTCTAAGGGTGTGAATTTTAAGGTTGGGGATAAGGTATGGTTATCGACTAAAAATCTCAACATGAGGGTACCATTCTACAAGTTTGCACCTCGCTTCATTGGTCCTTACAGGATCACCAAGGTGATCAATCCAGTTTCTTTTAGGTTATGTTTACCCGACTCCCTTCGTGTTCATAATGTTTTTCATGTGTCTTTGCTCAAACGTTATGTTGCTCCCGTTGGTCCTGAGGAACAGTCTCCTCCTCCGGTTGAGGTAGCAGGACAAATGGAGCATGAGATTGCCAGAATTGTGGATGTGAGAAGGGTCCGGAATTCCTTCCAGTACCTCGTACATTGGAAGGGGTTCGGTCCTGAGGACAGGTCTTGGGTACCGTTGACCAGGATGCATGCAGACTCGCTCATCCAAAAGTTCCATCTGCAGCATCCCGATAAGCCTGCTCCCGCTGGTAAGGGTCCGGTGGCCCCTCGTGAAGGGGGGGGTACTGTCACGCGAGGTCGGCGTCGCGCTCCCTCTGCACGACATCGCCGGACCTCTCCGCCCCCCTAGAGACGAGCAATAGGGAATTGAAGTGCTGGTCTTGTCAGCCAGCACTTCATGAGTTAATTCTCTGTTTGGGTTTAGCCATGTGGTGCTGATCACACCACATGGCTACTTTGCATATTGTTTGGACAGCTTGCTCCGCCTCAGGTCATGTGATGCTGGCCACATCACATGATCCTGGGTGGGCTATTTAAAGATGGCAACTGCCTCACTCAGATGCCTGTGATTAGTTTATACTTTTGATCAGTGCTTGTGCGACCTTGTGTTTTGGATTTGCTATTTGGACTCTGACTTTGGACTTGGACTTGGACCTCTCTTCTCTTGACCCCTGGTATTTACGCTATCTCCTGTGTTTGACCCGGCTTGCTGACTACTCTATCATTGTGTTTGTTCCGTCTGTGTTTTGTCTCTCCCTGTGTTCCCTTTCCCTCCCTCTGCACTTACCCAGTATAGGGAACGTCTTCGTGGTTGTCCGCGGCCGCCTAGGGCCGTTTGAGGCAAGTAGGTAGGGAAAGAAGGGGGGTTTCAAGTACAGGGCACACCTTCCCTTGTCTCCCCCGTGACAGAAGAGTTTGTTAGGTATTGCATGCGGCCAACATCTAATGGAAATGTATGGCCACCTGAAGAATTACAAATGTGTACTTCACAGTTTCAGATAACATTCCAGGTGTAGATATTGTAGATGCTGGTAGGGTTGACTAGCTGGCTGAACACAGTCTGGCTTGTGTTTTTCGTCTAGCTTGTGGCTATAGTAACATTGTGTATTTAGTGGAGCTACGCTTCCTGAGTTACCACTGAGTAAGTAGAACCTGTTGACTAGTCTTCATTGTTAGGTCACCTAAACATCATTGTGACATAAAACGTTGTAACCACAATCATTCTAGGCAGTTGTGAGCCGTACTTTTCCTGGACAGGCCATATACATTTAGGGGTTGTAGTTGTGACATAAAAGAGAAGATTATTCTCTCTACTATTTCAGTGAACTCCCAGCCGTAGACAGATTCAGTGATGATCAAACTTTACCTTTCAAATAATCCAGGGGTTTTTCTTACTGGTGAGTGTAAAAAACATAAAATAGATCTTTTTACAGAAAATGCAGAAACATGAAGACTAAGGCCATGTTCCCAGAATCTTAATCTTCTCCTTTCTGTAGGTTATACGCTACTATACTAACTGTAAGGGTTTCACTAGCAATATGTATGCTAGTTCCTGTTGTTTACACTTTTTCTTACTTAAATATGATAATTATTACATGTGCACTATGCAGTAAGTGCCATAGTCAAAGCTATGCTAAAATCAGTGTTAGCATGTGTAGCTATTGATAACATGGACATTACAAGTAAGCAAAATATCTATCCAGGTCTCTTCCTGGTGGTTCCATGATATTTAAATATTCCTCTTATAACCATTAAGTTTTTCTTTTCCTCTTTTCCTGTGCTGGTGCCAACAGGGGGTGATTCCCAACAAACTCCTAGTGCTCTTCGGCAGTCCAAGGACAGAATTATTGTGAGTAAAACCTTTTAATTTTGTGCTTGTATCATTCTGTATTAGAGCCATGATTTAATATTGTTAGAATATGATGAATATTAATAAATATACACTTTTCGACAAAAACAAACAAAAAAGGAGTTGTTGGAATCGAATGAAACTTTAAGTGTGAAAATAATGATGATATATGTAAGTTGTTACAACATTAGAGTGAAAGGATAACTTTATTAGAGAAAACTGTAGAACTTAAAGGAAGCTCTAGTACCCTGTTGGCCTGCCTCTTGCTTGAAGATCTGGCACGAAAGCACAAAATCTTCCACGGCCCAAGATGACGTGATCATGCCTGCCGGCATAGTGACGTCATAGGATTTTGTGCGAGATCTTCAAGCAAGATGGCGGCGGCCGGCCCGTCACAAGCAGATGGATGAGGTAAGTATAATTTAAAAAAAATTTTTTTTTTATACTATTTCAGGTTAAATCGATTAGCTGCCACAAAGCACGAGGAAATTCGGCTTTGCAGTGAATCGAATTTATCCTAGAATTTTGCTCAACACTATATGTGATGGCTCCCCAAATCAGCAGTTGGGGCAGTGTGTTGTTCCACGGCAAAGGTAGGATTTAAGCACTAAGCATGAGGCCTCCACACTTGAATGATGGAGGAATACATATGGATTTAAGTAGTAAGCAAAAAAGTGTAAAACAGACCCAAATATGTTTTATATTTTAGATTCTTTAAAGTAGCTCCCTTTGCTTTGGTGACCTCTTTGCACACTATTGACATTCTCTCAATCACTTTATGAGGTTGTCACCTGGAATAGTTTTCCAATGGTCTTAAATGACTTCCCATTGGTGTAAATCACTTTATGACTGCTTTTGCTTTACTCTGTAGTCCAACTTATCCCAAACCAGCTCAATTGGATTAAGATTGGGTGATCGTGGGGGCTTTGTCATCTGACACAGAACTCCTGCACTCTCCTTCTTGCAGAAAAAGATCTTACATAGCTTGGAGGTGTGTTTGGGGTTATTGTCCTGTTGAAAAACAAATGATGGTCCCACTAAGCGCAAACCAGATGGGATGGCATGCCGCTGCAGAATGCTGTGATAGCCATGCTAGTTAAGTGTGCCTTGAATTTTGTATTTAATTTACCAACAATGTCATCTTCAAAGCACCCCCAAACCATTACAACTTCTCCTCTATGCTTCACAGTGGGAACCACACATGTAGAAACCATCCCCTCACCTTTTCTGCATCTCACCAAAGACATGGAGGTTCGATCTAAAAATCTAAAATTTTTACTCATCAGCCCAAAATACTGATTTCCTCTGGTCTACTGTTCATTCCTTGTGTTTCTTGGCCCACACTATTCTCTTCTTGTTCTACTTGTTCCTTAGTAGTGGCTTCTTTGCAGCAAAAGGCCTGATTCTCAGAATCTCTTCTTAACAGTTAATGTTGAGATGTGATTGGTGCTTGATCTCTCTAAAGCCTTTATGGAGGCTCTAATTTGAGTTGCTGTTAATTTGTGGTTTCTGAAGCTGTTAACTAATGAACTTATCCTCTGCAGCAGATGTAACTCTTGGTCTTCCTTTCCTAGTGCGGTCCTCATAAGAGCCAGTCTCATCATAGTGCTTAAAGGTGGATTTAGACAGGCAGATTATCAAGAACAAATGTTGCTGCGAATGTTTGTCCCGACAACCTGCAAATGTAAAGGAGCCGCTGATCACCCATGCAGGCATATAAATTATCGTTTCTGGGCAGCAGATCATGCTGTCTAAACAGCAATCTGCTGTCCAGAAACATGCAGCTGTAGGAGGATGAGCAATCACAATGGCGACCACTAGTAATCATACTGTGGAGGTGATCACTGCACGTAAATGCAATGCTTCACCCCCACCGAACAAACAGCCGACTGTTGGGAAGCCTTTCTGTCCTGACAATCGGCTTCTCTTCGGCACGTGTAAATGTATCTTAATGATTTTCATGACTGCACTTGAGGACACTTCAAACTTCTGGAAATTTTCTGGATTGACTGACCATGTCTTAAAGTAATGACTGTTTCTCATTACTTAATCGAGTGGTTCTTGTCATAAAGTAGATTATAACAGGGCTAAACACGGTATCGAACTATGTACCAATTCTACCTCTGCACAGCAAAACTGATGGTCTCAAACACATTATGAAGGAAAGAAATTCAGCAAATTACTTGTTGATTGAAAAGTATTCCTGGTCACTACCTCTTTAAATTGATTTAGAGAATGCCAATAGTGTGCAAAGCTGTAATCAAAGCAATAGGGGGATACTTTGATTTAAAATCTAAAACATATTCTGAGTTGATTCACTCTTTTTTGCTTACTATTAATTTCCATATATGTTCCTTCAACTTTTTCATATCTTTAATATAAATCTACAAAGTAGAAAAAAAAAAATAAAAAAAATATATATATATATATATATATATACAGTATATATGATAAATCACATGCACAGATTACATCCATCATATGGATATAAATGGCATTGCCTCCACTCTCCTAAGAGTGTTATTCCAGGGTTAAAGGGAACCTGTCAGCTCCGAAACACCCCCTGAACTACAGTAAGTGTTGTATAGTGTAAGTGATGCTGAATCTGAATATCTAAGTTTTATCTTCATACTCGCTTCCATTCTGACGCTGTGCTCCCACAAACCAGCAGTAAAATACATTGAGAGGACTCTTCTTTGAGTCCTCTCCATTATATGAGTGAGCACCGGAGTCCACTGAGTGCATTTTACTGCTGGTTTGTCAGAGCACAGCGTCGGAATGGAAGTGAGTATGAAGATAAAACTTACATAACCGGACTCGACGTCACTTACACTATACATCGCTTACTCTAGTTTAGAGGGTGTTTCAGAGCCGACAGATTCCCTTTAATTTCTCATCAAGTCATCAAGTGAGAGGTATTTCAGATGTAGATAGCCTATACACTTATTATTTGGTGTTGATTAGCCATTCCCTTTACACCGGACGATACAGCAAAAGTAGGAACGCTTTCTTCCCGACAGTCGACTGCTTGCTGGTCGAGGAGTCTGCTGTATTTACATGCAGCGATCTCCTCCACAGTATGGAGAGGAGCGATCACTAATGTCATCGGTCATCCCCATACTGACTCTTTGTTTGTTGGCAGCAGATGCTGTTTGCACAGCACGATCTGCTGCGGGCAAATGATAATTTTTGTGACTGCACAAATGATCTATTACTCGATGAACAAGTGAAACGCTCAGGTAACTGGCAGTAAATTTACACTGCCAGATAATCACTAATGAGTGTCTTTTTGAACTCTTGTTAGCAATTATCTGTAGGATTTTTGGCCCATGTAAAGAGCCTTTAAATTCTATAATTGCGTTGTGAATGCATGTTGGCACAGTAACTACAGTCATGGCCAAAAGTTTTGAGAATGACACAAATATTATATTGTCACATGATCTGCTGCCCTCTGGTTTTTATGTGTGTTTGTCAGATGTTTTTATCACATACAGAAATATAATTGCAATCATATTATGAGTAACAAAAGCTTATATTGACAGTTAGAATGAGTTAATGCAGCAAGTCAATATTTGCAGTGTTGACCCTTCTTCTTCAGGACCTCTGCAATTCTCCCTGGCATGCTCTCAATCAACTTCTGGACCAAATCCTGACTGATAGCAGTCCATTCTTGCACAATCAATGCTTGCATTTTGTCAGAATTTGTAGGTTTTTGTTTGTCCACCCGTCTCTTGATGATTGACCACAAGTTCTCAATGGGATTAAGATCTGGGGAGTTTCCAGGCCATGGACCCAAAATCTCTATGTTTTGTTCCCTGAGCCATTTAGTTATCACCTTTGCTTTATGGCAAGGTGCTCCATCATGCTGGAAAAGGCATTGTTGATTGCCAAACTGCTCTTGGACGGTTGGGAGAAGTTGCTCTCGGAGGACATTCTGGTACCATTCTTTATTCATGGCTGTGTTTTTAGGCAAGACTGTGAGATAGCCGATTCCCTTGGCTGAGAAGCAACCCCACACATGAATGGTTTCAGGATGCTTTACAGTTGGCATGAGACAAGACTGGTGGTAGCGCTCACCTCGTCTTCTCCGAATAAGCTGTTTTCCAGATGTCCCAAACAATCGAAAAGGGGATTCATCAGAGAAAATGACTTTACCCCAGTCCTCAGCAGTCCACTCCCTGTACCTTTTGCAGAATATCAGTCTGTCCCTGATGTTTTTTCTGGAGAGAAGTGGCTTCTTTGCTGCCCTCCTTGAGACCAGGCCTTGCTCCAAGAGTCTCCACCTCACAGTGCGTGCAGATGCACTCACACCTGCCTGCTGCCATTCCTGAGCAAGCTCTGCACTGCTGGTAGCCCGATCCCGCAGCTGAAACACTTTTAAGAGACGGTCCTGGCGCTTGCTGGTCTTTCTTGGGCGCCCTGGAGCCTTTTTGGCAACAATGGAACCTCTCTCCTTGAAGTTCTTGATGATGCGATAGATTGTTGACTGAGGTGCAATCTTTCTAGCTGCGATACTCTTCCCTGTTAGGCCATTTTTGTGCAGTGCAATGATGACTGCACGTGTTTCTTTAGAGATAACCATGGTTAACAGAAGAGAAACAATGATGCCAAGCACCAGCCTCCTTTTAAAGTGTCCAGTGGTGTCATTCTTACTTAATCATGACAGATTGATCTCCAGCCCTGTCCTCATCAACACCCACACCTGTGTTAATGGAGCAATCACTGAAACGATGTTAGCTGGTCCTTTTAAGGCAGGGCTGCAATGATGTTGAAATGTGTTTTGGGGGATACAGTTCATTTTCTAGGCAAATATTGCAAGTAATTGCTGTTAAGCTGATCACTCTTTATAACATTCTGGAGTATATGCAAATTGCCATTATAAAAACTGAAGCAGTAGACTTTGTAAAAATTAATATTTGTATCATTCTCAAAACTTTTGGCCATGACTGTACATGAAATGAACTGCATGCAGTTTTCAATTGCATCACAAGCGCGCTGTGTGCCAACACCCATACAATGGAATAAAAGGAACTATTCAAATACTGTGATTTCTGTATGTTTAAAGAGCAAAAATAAGGTCATGTTTTTGGGATGTTTAATTTTGGATGTGCAGGGGAAATGAATGGTCAGACATGGTTTGCCTGATAATATCAGTTGACTGCAAGGATTTGAAGATCAAATGGTTAAAAAAGGGGCTATCACCTTGAGACAGCCTCTTGTATGATTCATTATGATCACAATTGCTGATAGACTGGAATATAGAATGGCACATTATTGGGGATTTGAATCATAGATAAACTATATGAGGCAACATATCGCTCTTGTACTGTATATGGGTCTTCTTCTCTCTATGCCTGCTTCTACATGATTGGTCTAGACTCCATTGACCCTTATAGGCAGAATACTGTGATATGAATATTACTGGTTTACTCATCAAAAACCAGATCCAAGGAAAAAATGTGCAGAGACACAACCTGGTGAATTTGAAAAAAATACAAAATCACTTGCTCGTCTTTCAATGATTCTTTTGGCCAATTTTTGTTGCCGACCTCACTAGGAAGTTGTAGAGCTGTAAAACATAAGAAAGATGAACCAACCAGCTAAATATTTTATTGTAATCTGTTAATGAGCTGTGATTAGTGTTGAGCAAACACTTAACTGCTTTAATATGGATCTCGGATGCCACGATGAATGTGGCATCTGAGGGGTTTAATGACAGGGAGCGCAGTAATTTGTCACAAAGCAAATTTTTTTGTAAAATTTGTCTAAGCAGCCAAATTGAAATTTAGAGAACTTTGCTTATCTCTAGTTATGAGTTCACTGTATTCGTGAGGCAAGTGCTCCCCCCACAGTGTATCGGCATGTACACATGCAGCCCGTCAATTAATGCTAACAGGGTCTGGAGGAGGCAAGGAAATAGGGGTGCTCCCCTCATACATAGTGGAGACTCATCACTGTGGGTCCGCTGTATTCTTTGATAGCTGCTCCTGAGGAGGACAGCATTATATGGTGACAGATTCTCTTTTATTAGGCAAACACATCTGTGATCTGTTAGGCTACCTTTATATTTGCTCTTTTTTAGGATGGAGTGTCCAAGAGCCCAGAGAAACGTTCCTCTCTGCCGAGACCTTCTTCAATCCACCCCACTAGAAAAATAATCCCTGTAGATAAGGAAGAAAACTCTTTGTCTACCAGCACATCCTCTGTGAGACGCACCACAAGTATGTCTATCAATCCTGCCATGTAAAACTTTACTGTATTGATGATTTCATCTCTGTATGTGGCCTGGAAGTTCTGGGAGGTAATTTATACCAACCTGTCATTTCCAAGTATTCATAGTGGGGGGAAGAATGGTTCAAACTGTATCTTGTCATGTATTGGTTTATTGTTTGGGACTGCACACAAGAAAATAAAATCTGGCCTGGATGTGGCATCAGATGTAATTGGCACTACTGAAACAGCCAAGCAGGTTCTGCTATGAGCAAGTTAAGCTGTTTTTGTAGTTCCCATTCACTTGTATGAAAGTTGCATGAAAGAGTGGAATACAATCTGCTCTGCTGTTTTCATAGTCCTAACTACCTCTGGCTGCTGCATCTTGTCCAGGTGAAGTTGGCAGCCCTGTTATAGAGGTGGGTGCTGTTCCAGAGGTGGGAGCTGTGAATATACCATACATGTCTGAGGTGGGCATTACTGTATTTTTTATATTATTTAGCACAGTGTTATGGATAACAGGACAGAATGTGTCTATTAACATCAGTAATGAAAAGATACAGTATATACACTATATGGACGAAAGTATTGGGGCACCTACACATCACACATAGATCAGACATCTCAATCTAACATTGTCCCTCCTTTGCAGCTAAATCAGCTTCCACTCTTCTGGGAAGGCTTTCTAAGAGATTTAGGAGCTTATCTGTAACAATTTTTGCCCATTCTTCCAGAAAAGCATTTATGCGGTCAGACGCTGATGTTTGACAAAATGGGCCTGGCTCACAATCTCCATTCTAGTACATCCCACAGGTGTTCAGGTCAGGTCTGTGTGTGGACAAGCCAAGTTCTTCCACACCAAAGTCGCCCAGCCATGTATTTATGGAGCTTGCTTTGCGCAAAGGAGCACAGTAGTTCTGTCTTCTCCAAACTGTTCCCACAAAGTTGGAAGTTTACAGTTGTCCAAAATTTCTTAGTATGCTGAAGAATTAAGATTTATCTTCAACAACACAACCCCATAGGATTATTCCTCCTTCACCAAACTTTACAGTTGGCACACTCCATCCAGCGGCTGACATTGTGCTTTGTGATGTAAGTCTTGCATGCAGTTGCTTGGTCATGGAAAACCATGACAAGAAACTCCTAGAACTATTTTTATGCTAATGTTAGTGCTAGATGAGGTTTGGGGCTCTGCAGTTAGAGTCAGCAAAACGTGGCGACTTTTATGCATTAAGTGCCTCAGCACTCGGCAAACTCGCTTTATACCTCTGTGACTAAGAGATGCGTCAAAATAATTTTGTCTATATAGAGCTATCTATCTATCTATCTATAAAATAGCAAAAGATCTATCTATCTATCCATCTATCTATCTATCTATCAAACATTGTATAGTGGGGGTAATTGAATAATCCTTACATTCTCCCTGGATTATTTCATTCTTTCTTTACCATTGTGTCTTATTCATTATGTAGGATCTGAGCCAATTTGGAGTCGAACAGGAAAGAGTGGAACTTCTACTCCTACTACACCTGGATCCACAGCTATTACCCCAGGAACACCACCAAGTTATGCTTCTCGAACTCCTGGTACACCAGGAACACCAAGTTATTCACGTACACCCCGTACTCCAGGAACTCCAAAATCTGCCATGTATGTAGCCTCTGACAAGAAAGTTGCCATCCTACGAACACCTCCCAAGTCTCCTGCCACTCTAAAACAGATGCGCGTTTTGAATCAACCCCTGCCTGACTTGAAGAATATAAGGTCGAAGATTGGATCTACTGACAACATCAAGTATCAGCCTAAAGGTGGACAGGTAAGAGCACCCACAGTAAAAAGATACACAAGGCTCTGTCTGGCCAGCACAGATAGAAAGTGGAGTGAAACTACGTGTTTGAATTCTATTTCCCTACATGTAACAGATTATAACTTAAAGGGGTTTTCTGGGAATAATTACATTATAATTATTACCCGCAGCCTGCCTCCTAAGACAGAAAATTCATAATTACCTGCCTCTCCTGTATTCATGTTCCTGTCTCTGGAGAGTTTACACCCGATTCTGCATGGGCATGGTCACATGCTCCGCTGTAGCCAGTAACTGGCTTCAATGGTTATGTACCACTTGTGTTAATGTAGTTTAAAATTACAAATATACAAGTATTTCACCTAAATTTGGCCATACACAGTAGATCTATGTGGGTTGATTACAATGAGGTCAGCCAATCATCTATTGTGTATGGAGCCTCTAAACTCTTCCCTGACAGCAGATCTCATAGCAGATAAGGATCAGGCAAGTTGGATTTCAACTGCCCAATCCTTTGTTCTCAGTGAGATATGACAGCAGCTTGCTCCCTTCTCACCATTTACTAAATATGCATGTTCAGCCAAGCCAATCACGCATATGTATAGAAATATCCGGGGAGATAGCTGTTGGACAAATGGGTGTTAAAGTTAATAGTTATCTCATATAAATGGCTGGCTTTTTCTTAACGTACAAAGACTTGATATGGGACATCTCAGTAATAAGGAATTGTTAAAGTGCAACTATCATTTCAAAACATTTTTGACATAAGTATCAGTGAAGGTCTTGCTGAAACCCCCCAATCTCTCAAATGAAGAGGCCGAAACTTTCAACTTATTGCTTTGCAAGGCTGTCCGTGGAAAGTTGAGCACACGGTGGAAAGGTTCTTAAAATGTTGAAGGGTCACAATGCTCACCTGAGTGCTTCTGCACCTTCATTTCAGCAGTTGTAGGTGTCTCAGCTCCTGGACTCCCCCCCCCCTCCCAATCCAAACTTCTGACATGTAACTATCACATGTCAAAAGTTTTAAGAAACAATAAGTATTCTTTTAAGTGTATGTTCATAATAAAACCTTGAGTGTCTTTGCAAATTCATTGCATAAATGGTCTTGCAATGTTCATGAGTTAAAACCACAACTATAGGCCAGAGCAGCAGTCACAGTTCTTCAGGTGGCTATTAGAAACCACCAGCAAATATATTGACATGCACTCCCCTAGTTTACAGCGTCTGGTGTAAAGATGAAAGCGTTTCTCCAGAACAGACGTTTGATAGGTCATTAATTTCAGGTCACCAGGGGTCAGGCTACCCACACCCCTGCTGATCTGCTGTTTTGCAGTAGCTCGGGCACTGGAAACAAGTATTACAACTAAACAGCTCTGTCCAGTGTGTAGTAGCCTGTGCTGGGTACAGCAGTACTGCTCCCATTCATGGGGTTCAGTCCTGGAGAACCCCTTTAAAGTGTATCTGTCAGGTCTTCTATGATACCCTATCTGCTATCCACTTTGGTAAGGGTAAGCAGTATTGCAGGAAACCACATTCCAAGACAGAAATGCTCTCCTTGTCAGGTCAGATTCACACACTGCTTCCACCTTTACATGTGTCAACGACCATAGGGTTGACATAGATGTGAGAAGATACTGCAGCAAACTGATGGCACTCACTCTTCAGTAATGTGGCACCTGCATTGTAGCACATCTTATAGCACAACCAATTATGGGTAGGATGCCAACTATAGCCCACTGCTTCTAACCATTTGCCTGAGACTGAGCTGTTCCTTGGAGGTGCTACCTTTCTCTTTTTAATTTTCTTATTATGCTGGTGGATGTAAATATCAGACTTACCAGGATGAGATTGGCATTGAGCCTGCTGATTTTAACTGCAGAATTGTAAATACTGCTCTGAGGTATAATACTGTAACTCTGGATCAGCACTGTACATACATATAAGTTATAATAACTTATGAAGGATATTTACAATTGTTCAGCTTTGTATGGCAATTCATTTCTTAAGACTTGAGAAAAGACATTTAAAAGATATGATCAACCTACAATATATATACTGTACGCATAGACCACAAAAAAATACAATGGAAAGCTCTGATAGAACCTCAAAATTCTCGTGGCCGAAGGTAAAACGGGTTCCTTCTCCAACAGTGGGAGCTTTTCTGCAGCAGTAAACTGTAAATCACTTCATATTGTTTCCAGAAACGATACAATATGAAGCGTTAGTCCAGTGTATAAGCACACTGTGATGACTGACCAATAAGTCTGATTGCCACAGGGACCAGTAGAGAATGTGACCTCTTTGACAGCACATTTTAGCTGGCCAAGGGAGAGAGTTTTTTCCCCAAAAGAGATACATCCAAGACCACAATTTTGTTTTTGACTTCCTATGCAACATAAACAAGGGTTAATTAAGATTTTTTTTTCTAGTCAAACTTGAGGGACATCCAATATATCTTTATATTATAAACTAGCTATATGAGTGATGGCTAACCTCCAGCACTCCAGCTGTGGTGAAACTACATCTCCCAGCATGGTCCATTCATTTCTATGGAGTTCTGAGAACAGCCAAATAAGTGTACATCTTGGGAGTCGTAATTTTACCACAGCTGGAGTGCGGGAGGTTAGTCACCACAGAGCTATGTAATATGCAGAGTTATTGGAGAACATAACTACCAATATCTGTACTTTACAGAAAACTCATGATGGAAACCAGTGGATTGCTTCCTGTGTTTAGGACCATCCTGTTGTAGCAGTAAGCATTTTGCTGCTACACTTTCTCATTAGAACGTGCTTATTTTACCTCCTGTTCCTTTTAGGTTAAAATCTTAAATGAGAAGATTGATTATACTTTTGTTCAGTCTCGTTGCGGTTCCAAGGATAACATCACTCATAATGCTGGGGGAGGTCAAGTAAGTAAGGGCCTGCTTTACGATGGGATCTCCTCCAACACTTCCTTGGTGCTCCTTCTAATGATCCTTTAAGGCTTCCACCTTTTTTTACCACCTCAAACCTTTCAACACCTGTTCTGTCTTTTGTCTCTGTGTTCAATGTTCACTCCTATAGTTTGGCCACATGAGCATGTTATTAGGTAGAAGATAGTGTGGGTGCTAACCTTATACAGATAATAGTATAAGTAAAGCTGGCCTTATACTTTAGAATGAGCATTCAACACTCTTTCTTGACATTCTAAATGGCCACGGGGAGAAAGCCGCTGCTAGGCACTTCTAGTACTGACTTATCTCCCCGAGAATAAAAGGAATGATCATGTTGAAATCCAATTGTCAGATCCTTCTCTCCTCTGTCAGGTGCCATCGGGGAAAGTCAGAAGGCCCCACAAACATATTACATAGTTGGTCTATTCCACCCAAATTAACCAACTGTCTCCAAAACTCTCGTTGAGATGAATGGAGCAGCAGTGTGCATAGCCAATCTGCTGCTCAGTTCTTTTTTGGGGGGCCCTGAGGTACACAGGCTCACTGTTCTTGTGATCGTTGGGCATGCCAGCGATAGGAACTCACCTATCCAATAGTTATAACTTCTTACAAGCAGAAAGCCCCTTTAAAAGGGTAGTCCCATCTAGGCAACTCTTTCTTATATGATAGCCGCCCCACCTGACCGCCATGGCTCTGGCTGGTAAAATCTCCATTAATTAGATAATAACAGAAAAAGGTATCTAGGTATAACCTAAGCGATGAATGGAAGACCATGGTTACACTGTATCTACCAGATAAACAGCTGCTCGTTTCAAAAGTGTTCCACTCTGGATTATATTATATTAGGAGTTTTTAAAATGGGAGAACCATATATGATTTTATGTCCTAGTCATTTGGAAGGGACAACTCTTTTTGTGCCTATAAAATAAGTACATATTTTAAGCACATAAGTATCATTGGGATGTTTTTGTCTGAATGGCATGGAAATGGGTATCAATACAAACTTTGTAATGGAGATAAAGATGATAAAGAACAGGTTTGAAGAGCAGGGTGCTCCATCCAGAGTCTTCACTTATTATTGTGTCCTCGAACTAGAATGTTGAAATAAATCCCTTATTCCTATGTTAATAACTTGTATTTTTATCACTCTTTGCACATTAACCATGAATTATGATGTAACTACTTGCTTCGTTACATGTTGCGCCACTGACCTTTGTCTGTACTCACTACCACTATAGCATGAATCAATTCTTGACTCTTTTTCAAATTATCCAGCAATTTCTTGCCTATTCCCATCCAGGGTCATCCAGATTTACTTTCCATATATCTAAATGTATTCTATTGTTACAGATCCAGATCGTTACCAAGAAGATTGACCTTAGTCATGTAACATCAAAGTGTGGCTCCCTGAGGAACATTCGCCATAGGCCAGGTAAAGAGATTTCCAGCTTGTAACCATTGATGGATTCATGAGGATTTTTTCATAAAATTAAAAATAAGATGAGCGTTTGGGATTGGCTCAGTTATATGCTATAAATCATAAACAAGTTTAAAGGATGTACCAGTCTATGAACATGTCAGTCTATTTATGTAAGACATCCATTTTGATATTTAGTTCTCTGATCGCAGTACTACCTGACAAATAATTCTTCTTCTATGTTCCTGTTGTTACTGAATAGGCATCCTGCATCATTAACACTGATGATTACACAGGCTCATGGAACTTTAGATAACCAAAATAACCAGTCTATCCCTGAAACAAAGTAGCCAATATGTTTCCTTCACAACTCAGATGGGTTAATTAGGTCAAAATCTAAGTAGCATGTGGCATTTTAGAAAAAAATGGCAGATAACTGACTCGGTGGTTAGCAGTGTTGCTTTGGCTCTCTGAGTTTGAGACCAAAAATAACATGTGCATGGAGTTTGTATGCTTTCCCTGTGTCTACATGAGTACTTCAGTTTTTATCACATACCAAAAACATACCTAGAGGTAAATTGGATGATTATAAATAGGCCTCAGTGTGTATGTGAGGGTCTAAGATAGGGGAATTAGATTGCAAGCCACTGAGCACAGGGACCAGGGGGAGAGTTACACCGAGCACCCATTACTCTGTACACACTGCTCCCACTCCTGAATTATCCTCCTGCATCCTCTAATCACGAGCATCACTTTACTAGGAAGCTGATACAGTGATGAGGTTGCCGTGGCAACTAGCTGTCATATGATCCTGGACCCCTAGTGCCTATTTAAGCAGAGGAAGTCCTCCAAAACTTTGCCTCAGTGTTGGCACTGTTCACCTCCTGTTCCAGTTCTGTCCGGCCCCTGGTCAAGTGGCATCTACATGTGGTCACCTTGTTCCTGGTCCCAGGGATGGACTCGGTATATCATGTGGTAACGATTTGTGGTAACTCTGAACTTAAAGTGGCCCTGAAAAAAAACTAAAAGTGGCCCCAAGTTGTAGGTGAATTCAAATTGATAGAAGGTGGGCCAACACATGTAGGCACTGCCAACACAAACCACAAACAGGTTGGTTAACAGAAGTAGGCGGGCCAGCAATACCATAGTGTAGCACAAAATACCGCCCCAGAAAAACTAAACACCACAATGCAGCATAAAATACTGCCTTATAACCATAATGACAACGGTGACACAGTTGAATTCCGGAGGACACCTGCGACTGCTGGCCAGGTGCATTAGCTCCTGATACTCTTTGCATTAATTAATTCTGAGAGCATCAAATCGCTATGTATCTGGCCAGTGGCCAGGAGCAGAACTTGAGTGGCCCCCTGGGCATCCAGCCAGCAGGAAATTTCCCTGAAGGGTCTATGGCCAGTCTGCCCCTGCCTGGTCCTTACTCCAGACATGTTGTTGTATCTTCTTGAGGAGGTCTTTGTTGAAAAACCAGATAATCCCTTACACTCTGGATTCAGAGTTAAACCGACTGGAGCTAGTCTGCAAAGTATACTAGAGTGAAGGCCTGTATAGCAGTGTATTGGCACTATATAAGCAACAGGAAATACACAGTTGAGTCACACTATTATGACCACTTCCTACTTTTGGCGTCAGCAGTCTGTAGTTCACGAAGGAAGTCAAGTGTCATGAGCTGGCTTAGTGGGTATATAAGATGCCCTCCCCTTGATTTACAGGCCAGTGTTCGTCTCTTCCTGCCGTCTCTGTGTGCTGGGTAAATTTCGTGCCTGGTCTGTGCCGTTTACCCGGAACACAGGACCAGCAGGAGGTGACGAACGCTGCCTGGCCCTGTCAATCAAGGATGGCAGGGCATGGAATTAGGTGGGAGAATGGAGCCTCTAGGAGCAGGAGCAACGCCCCCACCCCTGCACCTAGAGGCTAATTTACATATTATAAATGTTAGAATTGTGCAGTAATGGGGGCATGTATAAACACAAGAATAGCAGAGTTAGATTCTGCTGACATTAGAGCATCACTTTAATAGGGATAATTCTGGTGACAAAAACCCTTTAAGTATTATGTTATTTTCCGATATAACGATGTTATAATGGAAAATAATAAAGTGACGTTCGGGTCCCCATTGACTTAAATGGGTCCTTGAACCTGAAGTTTGACAGAACCTGGTGAACCTGAACTTCTACGGGTTCACTCATCTCTGAATATAAATTGACATGCTATGGATTTTAAAAACCCGCACCTCAAGTCAAAATCCGCTCTGAAAAAAATCCACACCAAAAAAAAAAAATCCTGTACATGACAATTTAAAATTCTCAATTCAATTTAAAATGCAATGTGCATGGCCTACGGTGCAGATTTTCCCCCATGCAAATCCGTGTGGAAAATCCGCACGCAATCCTGATCATGTGCATTTTACCTAAAGGGCCTATTACACTGCCCAGTCCTCCCCCACATACTTTGCATCAACCAGTGTGATAGGCCAATGCAAATAAGCACCAATCAATGCATTTATCCTCGATAACAGAAAAACATCAGGCACTAAAGTAGGACCCTAACTGCAGCTACTGAAAAAATGGCCCAAATAGATGCAAAACGGCAAAATGTATCATTTTACCAAGTGCCTGTAAGGAAATATATCATCAACTAATACTAATATTGCATCCCCAAAAAGTGACAGATACACTTTAAGATGCATACAGTAATATTTGATATTTTCTCATATTGAGAAAGTCGGTTAGAAATGTAATTGAGCATCATTTTAATTATGACCACAAGAGACCAATTAATACTTGGGTCCACTCTAAGTGGAGCTAAATTGATTGACACAGCACAAATACAATACGATAGCACTTTGGTGGCTTTAAACCTTTGGCTGTGGTTACTGGACAGCTTACAGTTAAAAGCAAAATGAACAAATACTTTGTGGTCCGGCTGACAGCTGTGTTAGTAAAGACAGAAATGTATTGAGCTAATATAGAATACACTGGAGACTAGTCGTCAATCCAGACAGCAACAAATGGTCAATTATTGTTAAGAGTCTTCAGTATCGTGACAATATTAGGCTAATAGGAATGAAGTACATCAATGATAAAGAATACTTTAAAGGGAACCTTAAAGGGAACTTATCACCATAAACATGCAGTCCTCAGCATGTTATAGAGCAGGAGGAGCTGATCAAATTGATACAGGGAAGGCTCTCAATCACTGATAAGATCACCCTACTTGAGCTACTAAACTCAGAAAGTGCAGAGATTTGAATGAATAAATCACAAGTTTCATTGGATCTTTTCCCATTAACTATACATCAATCTGCTCAGCTCCTCCTGCTCTATAACATGCGGCCTATAGGTTCCCTGTAAATGGAGTATCTACAACAAGTGCATTGTATGATATGTTTTGGAAGCATTATATAATTGCCGAAAAACAGTAAATTGTTTACAGATTTTAAATTGTGGAATAAAGAGCCTGACAATAGGAAGGGCAGCTATTTGTCATCTCTTTTGAAGTTTTTTATCAGAAACTGATGGTAAAGTTGTCATGTTATCGATTGAAGATGACTGATGGAATGACAGTTTAACTATCAGATTCTGAGAAACTGAGTTGAAGGTAGCATGCAATATGGTTGCACTTACTGTGATCAGGTTCTTCCGTTTGAAATATATGAAATATTTTTTCCAATTACCGTATTTTTCGCTTTATAAGACGCACCTGATAAGACGCACCCCAGATTTTAGAGTAGGAAAATAAGAAAAAAATATTTTTCATCACACCTTATATCAGACCCCCCATAAATTTCAGGACATCACATCAGACCCCCATATCAGCCCTCCATGTCAGAACCCCATCAGACCTCAGATCAGCCCCCATATCAGCCCACTCTACCCCCATCAGACCTCAGATCAGCAGAATGTGCCCCCATGAGACCTCAGATCAGCAGAATGTGCCCCCATCAGACCTCAGATCAGCAAAATGTACACCCATCAGACCTCAGATCAGCAGAATGTGCCCCCATCAGACCTCAGATCAGCAGAATGTGCCCCCATCAGACCTCAGATCAGCAGAATGTGCCCCCATCAGACCTCAGATCAGCAAAATGTGCCCCCATCAGACCTCAGATCAGCTTATTGTGCCCCCATCAGACCTCAGATCAACAGAATGTGCCCCCATCAGACCACAGATCAGCAGAATGTGCCCCATCAGACCTCAGATCAGCTTATTGTGCCCCCATCAGACCTCAGATCAGCTTATTGTGCCCCCATCAGACCTCAGATCAGCCCACCCAGCCACATAAGGTTAAAATAAAAACCTCTCTTACCTGTCCTGCACCGCGGCTCCGCTTCGGGTCCGGCGCTCCTCTGTCCTCTCCGGCCGGTGCTGCACTGTCACCTGACGCGGTCAGGACAGTGCAGCGCTGGCCCGGGAAGACAGAAGAGCGCCGGACCCGGAGCGGAGCCGCGGCGCAGTACAGGTAAGAGAGGTTTGTTTTTTAACCTTATGTGGCTGGATGGGCTGATCTGAGGTCTGATGGGTGTCCCGGCACCTTATACATACAAGTGAGCGCTTCCATAATGGAAGCGCTCACTTGTATTCTCTTTATAAGACGCACCGCAATTTTCCCCCTACTTCTGGGGGAAAAAAGTGCGTCTTATAAAGTGAATAATACGGTATATTAATACTTTTGTGATTGACTTGACTTGGCTATGTTTTCATTTGCGTTGGAGGCTCAACAGACCCCATAACTTATAACAGGGTTCATCATAAGTCAATGGGGTCTATCAGGCATCAGTGTTATTTATTGTACAACGGTGCGAACAGAACCTCAAATATTCTTACAGTGTAACTGTTATTTTTGAAAACTTTTGACAGAGGTGTATGTAGAAATCAATAGGCCCCATAGCAAGAATCTAAATTGGACCCCCATTCCCCATTCATAGCCCCTCCCATGAGGAAGTTATAGCTCGTACCTCATATATCAGTACACTGCTGTATATACTATATATCTTAACACACTGCATCTATTATACCTTATACCTCACATGTCAGTAATCTGATGTATAAAATATATATCTGTACACAATGCATCTATTATACTTCATACCTCACATGTCTGTACACTGCTGTATATACTATATATCTTAACACCCTAGTGTCTCAGTTGTATATTAGCCAGTCATTTTTGTATTGTACAAGAACCCTATGATTTTGTAAAGTGCTGCGGAATATGGTGGCGCTATATAAATAAATATTATTATTATTAACACACTGCATCTATTATACTTCATACCTCACATGTCTGTACACTGCTGGACATACTATTTATCCGTACACACTGTATCTATTGTAACTTATATATCAGTACACTGCTGTATATACTATATATCTTAACACACTGTATCTATTATACTTCGTACCTCACATATCAGTACACTGCTGTATATACTATATATCTTAACACACTGTATCTATTATACTTCGTACCTCACATATCAGGACTGGGTATACTATATGTAAACATTATACTGTATAACAGATACAGTGTATACTGATATATGTGGTCAGTTATATTTTATGGTTATTGTGTGAGGTACATGAGTGGCATAACTACCATAGTGGCATACCATGCGACTGCTATGGGGTCCAGGACAAGAGATCTTAAGTCTTAGTTGGGATTATCTCCTCTTCTACTGAGGGTGAAAACTTGGTCAGGACTCTACCTTCTAAAGGAACAACTTTTAGCAAATGAAGCAGTGGAAAAATGGCCCAAGGGTCATTGAATATGGTTTAGGCAGAAAACCTTCTGTCCTGTGTGGGGGGCCTGGTTTGATCCTTGCTATGGGCCTATTACTTCGCTATGTATGCCACTGGTTGTAACTGTCTGCAGTACTATATATATGAGTGAGATATGAGTAAAAATAGGGAATGGGATGTAAATGAAGAGAAAGGAGGAGGACCTCCTCTTACCACTCCATTCTAGTCTCACTGGAGAGCTGATCCTGTATGGGGTTGAAGGACCTGTGATGATGATGTCATCACAGGTCCTGGCTTATGCTCCTATCTAACATGGGAACTACACCATGCTCTGTGCAGTTCCTTTACTAGATATACAGGACCCGTGATGCTGAAGATGATGGGATCACAGGTCCTGGCAGATGCTGATATCAACCTGCTAACCTGGGAACTACACCATTCTTTGTGCAGTTCCTTTACTAGATGTGCATGACCTCTGATGACATCATAACAGGTTCTTTAGCTTTTTCCCCTGATGATAGGGATACTATACTGGAGCTGGACAGTACTGAGTGTAATTAGGGGGCAGGGCCTTTGGTTAACTACAGGCCCCTTTTTCCTATCTGCGTGGTCTGCCTCTGTTGACCACTGGCCACTGACTTTTGACGTCATACTGAGACACCCATTGATTGCCTAACTGAGGATTCAAAAATGCTCAGCCCAGCACTGTGTCTCCTTGCTAGCTGAAGATGTGGTCATATGAGACCAAATTGAGGTAGCAAGGACAGACTCAGCTCAGCTCTTCTGCCTCCTCATTTTAGCGATTGGTGGAGGTCTCAGCACCTGGACCCTCACCGATCAAAACTTTACACATGTCACTAGTTTTATAACAGTTACACTTTAAATGGGTTTTCTGGGCAGATAATTTTGTTTAAAAACAGGTCAAAAATGTTTAAAAATAATAAAGACCTTCAAGATCCCCCACTGCTGCCTTTCCAGCACTGCTCCCATCCCCACTGCTCTCCATTTCCTTTCCTGGTTTGACATGTCTGAAATGCCAGGAAAGGCCCTCAAAGCCAGAACGGCAGCAGAGGGTGATCAGTGGAGGTGAGTAAACCTTTGTTGTTATTTTTAAGCCTTTCTGAATTTTTTAACAAAATGATCTGCCCGAAAAAACGTATCTAATGATTTCAGAGACACATGAGTATATAATGTACATGTTATCTCAGGAAGGTAATTTTAGTGTTATCTATATTCTGTGTAGGTGGTGGAAACATTAAGATTGAGAGTGTTAAACTGGATTTCAAGGAAAAAGCCCACGCAAAGATTGGCTCACTAGATAATGCTCACCACATTCCTGGCGGTGGAAATATTAAGGTGAGAAATTACAGTTGTCACTGTTACTTGATGACTTTGGACTCTTAATCTGTTCTCTGTTTGTGAGTGGGAGGAGAAAGTTACATAATGTAAAAAGGTTTTAATTCATCTCCTTGGAATATTTTATACCCATTTAAGGGCCCATTCACACGACCACATCCATACTACCGTTCTGTGGCCCAGCAAAAAAGATAGAACATGTCCTCTTCTTGTCCGCAATTGCAGAGAAGAATAGGCATTTCTACACAGGAGAATGACAATCTGATCCGCCAAATGCGGAACATACATGGCCGGTACCCACGTTTTGCGTATTTGTGTATTTAAATAGCATGTTAAAGAAAAAATCAAACTACCAGCACAAACATTGATTGAAATACCAAAAAAAATGTTCAGCCATTGGATCCTCAATAAAACTATATTAAAGGGGTTTTCTGGTACTCTAATATTGATGGCCATCGATATCAAACCGGTAGGGATCAAACACTCCTGCCAGAAGTTGTCCATTGTGTAGTACACAAAGCTGGTTACTGCAGCACTGCTATCATTCACTTCAATGGGAGAAGTGTTGCAGTAACCTGCTCCGTCCACTACATAATGGACAGATCTGTGTAGTTCCAGAACCGGAGCTACTTCAGATCAGCTGAAAGACAGGGGTGCTAGGTGTTGGGCCCTCATAGATAAGATAATGATGAGCGATTCTGAGGATAAGCTATCAATATAAAAGTACTGGAACATCCCTTTAATGTTTATTCTCACATGATAAATTCAGTTTTTGTAATTATGTTTTTGAATCCCGAACAAACATGTTTCAACTGCTGCCACCTCCTCAAAAAAAAATGTCCCTACCAGTACCAGGGATGCCACTCCATGGACCCATGACTGGGGCAGTCAGTCTCTGTCCACATCGTTGATGTCACCCTGGATGACACGTCTGCCTATATTACATTGTTGCTTTTGAGCATCTTGTGCTTGTCTTGAGTTGTTAGATAATCTCTCCAAGATGAAATCAAGGTAGAGAGTTCTAGACCGCTGCTCTGTAATCTGATGCTTTCTTTTTCTTGACAGATAGACAGCCAGAAATTGCATTTCCGAGAGCAAGCTAAGGCCCGTGTTGACCACGGTGCTGAAATAATCGAGCAGTCTCCAGGTCGTTCTAGCCTTGCCTCTCCACGGCGTCTCAGCAACGTGTCCTCTTCTGGAAGCATCAACCTGCTAGAATCACCACAGCTTGCAACCCTAGCAGAAGACGTCACTGCGGCTCTGGCCAAACAGGGCTTATGAATGTGTTATACCTTTAGCAGTGTATGAAGTTAATCTTAAATAATAATAATAATATTAATAATGAAAATATTTACGCATGAGCTCTTGGCAGGATTTGGGCTCAAAGCAGGTGTCACATTCATTACTTTTCCGATCCTTTTACAGTACGAGCAAATATCACATAATGCCAAACCTATACACAAGTAGGTTTTTCAGTTTATACATCATTTCCTGAGTGAAGGTGCCAGATTTAGCCACTATGTTACTGGCAGTAAAACAAAGTCCTAGGATAACAGTAGACAACTAGCAACTGGTCATACTTTGTCACGTTCCAAAGGAATTAGAAGACCAAACTTCACGTATTAGGATACTTTCTAAGCATCACCCAAGTCCTTATCACTGCTCTTGACTAGTCTTGCATGGAGCCCTACAGTACTTGGTGTTATTTCAACATGTGCCTGCCAGCCACCCGAACAAAGTTTGCATAAGAACCATGAGCGGCTGCTCATCTTCCTGTTCAGTTCAGATAGTGGTCAAGCTCGTTGTTCCATAAATCCCCAGTCCCCATAGGCTAATAAACCCATTGAAGCTTTCTGCGGTGTGAAAGGTTGAGGTGCAACATGTTTGATGAAGAAGACAGACACCAATATCCAACATAAAAAGCAAATCCTGTTAGAGTACAGTCGGTCATGCTTGTACAATGGGAGAAATGCTCCCTCTTGGAGGAGAGTTCTTTGGAGAAAATGGGGAGCATCATTGAAAGGGAGCAGCGGTCAACATAGCGCACTTATTTTATGACTAGTATCTGTATATTTAATGGTCTTTCAGCTACTAGAATGCCTGCTTTGCTTTGTAATATTGTGCATTGCAGACCTTCCAAGCGGCAGAGGCCACAAACAGAAAATTCTAGCTTTGTGCATAGGCAAACATTTCCAACACCTTTTTTCCACCCGTTTGATACAGTATTATTAATCTAGATGTATATATATTTCTCTGTGGCCATGTTTTCATTCATTCTCCCAAAACCTTTTCATATACTTGAAAAATCCATTTCTTACTCACAGTATCTGTGTCTATTGCACCATTTGGTAAAGCAGTTTTAGGTAGGCATAATTTAATATTAGGAAAGCTTCCTTTTTTCCTATGTAAAAAAAATGCAAAATAAAAAAAAAATGTGTACTTAAAGAAATTCCGATAAAACACAGCAAAGCTCTTTAGCATGAATTTGCTCTATTTGGGGTCTTAAGAGGCCTTGGCTGTTTTGATTTCCCTTTCTAAGCTTGATTGCTCCAAAAATGAGATGTTTTTGTCAGACTGCTTTCCTCTTGCTCCTCATTTTGAAAGGGCTGAAGTGTGAGTTGATTTTTATTCCTAAAGGTTCCTGTTCTCTTTTCCATGTACAAAGATCCAGTCGCAAAGTGTTGCTGATTTTTATTTTCTACTTGCTAAAGTTGAACATTGCTCTGATTCTGAACAGCGAGATACATAGCTGAGTTGTGAATGCGTCCACATATTCTGAGATAACTCACTACTCTAATACATGGCTCAGATCAGCAAAGGGCTAGTGAGGATTTACTACTGTGGCAGTTCATAGAATAACTAAACCCAAGAAGTCATCAGCTACTATTATTTTCACACCAATGTAAGCCGTCCATAACCTTAACTATTGTAACAACCAAGTACCATCAATTCTAAAGTCTTAGTCTGTGGTCATCACTCATTTTCAAACGTCTATTGATATGGTGTCCTCAAGGCTTGATGCTGAAGAAACCTAAGTTAATGACTTTTCTGTAACAGCATTTGAAGGATAGGGGTGGTAGTATAGACCACATCTCTGTTATTTTTCCATTTCTATAACTTAATTCAATTTAATTTACAGTAAATCAAAACTGAGAACCAAAGCTTAATGACCAGAACCTCAGTACTCCAGAAATCACTGGGGAGAGGTTATTCAATTCTAAGAGATAAAGATCAGAGGTAAATAGTCAAGTCTCTGAGATAAACAGGTCTATGTAGTATGTTTTCTGTGCACAGTACTGTTGATACTTATATTCAAGGCATCCCTGAATCACCCTTTTTAAAAATAAAAAATAAGGACCTTGTACAACAAACACTTCTAATAGTAATTTGCAAGGCTAACACCTCCCCTCCCCAATTTAGCGATACAATCGATGTTCTTACTGTGACAAACTTAAAATTCCAAGAGAAATATAATCAAAGTTATGTCTTGGGGCCCCCCATTGCAGCGCTAAGCTTCGTTCCAGCACACAAGTAAGCTGCAACCTGTCATATTGCTTACCCTTGCCCCATCAGCCCTCTAAGCTCTGCCCTTGTATGCATGCTAAGCCCCACTTTCAGCCTAGCAGAACAGTCTGGTCACTTTTTCTACTGCTCTACAACTGGGAAGGGCCCCTTTCTCTCCTGGGCCCCTGTGAAGCTGATCCAACAACACAGGCAGTTTGTCCCTTTAGTCATTTTTTTCTTTCAGCCAACCGACAGTGGCCAGCAGGGGGCCCCATGATCTTTAGGGCACCAAGAATCTTCTTGGTTTGCATGGTGATAAAGTCCATCACTGAATATAATCTTGTATGACAAAACTAGACAATACAATACCAAAAGGTAGAATACTGATAGCCCCATTAACCAGCCACTTTACAGCATTCATGATTCAAGGGGCCGCAAGTGCCAAAACAAGCTGAGTTCCTATTGGAAACAAGGTCCATTTTGATACATGTGGCTTATTGTGTGTACAGTCTACAGTGCTAGGAGCCTAATGGAGTTTACTTGGCCAGGAACCCTTGTAGAACTCTCACAGCACAGCGGTGTATGTTATTCTGGTGACTGTAGGCTTTACTACACAGTCTGTCTCTAAAATAAAAATGGAATCCAAGGAATTCATTGCGGGCAACCAGTCTTTTTTTGCAATGTAATTTACCATATGTACAGTTTTTTTTTAAAGAAAGAAAAGGATGGCTCTCACAATCATTTTACAATACAAAGCCAGCTAATTAGATCACTCTGCAGATATTCTTTTACAGGGTGCTAACCTTTTACTTCTGTATTTGGTCATGAAATATGTTGTATCTCCTGCAGTAAATGGTGTTACAGTCTGGTTTAGGCTTGCACACAGATGTAATAGCTGATTTGTGATATACAGTAGGTCAATGTTTTATTTCCACAGTTCTGACATTTTGCAGATGGTAGTAGCAGTTAAGGTAGTACCCGGTGTCTGGTTTTGCTGCCTACAGCTTGTCTTATATCCCCAGTAGTCTTGCGATCAGCAATGTGATAGCGCTGTATGTAATGTTTCCTATTTGTCAGGTCTTAGATTTTGGTGATTTTAGCAATCACATAGCAGTTAGTTACAGGCAGCGTGAGGGATTCTTTCTTTCCTTTCTTGCTGATTATAAACATTGCCGTGACCATTTCTGTTCCAGTTGATGAGCATCATCAGCTAACATGCCACTAAGCTGACGTAGTTAATAGCAATAATATACCTAATGAGTTTTGCTTGGTCTATAGGGTTACATTAGGGTAAAGAAATGTGTAACGTGTAAAACTCATTATTTCTTAAAAGGATTCTCAGCTTTGAAAGAATCTTTTTTTGGTAGGTCCCTCAAAAATAATCACAAGTCCCCTAGCTTCTAAACAGTAGATGGGGCGCCTCATAGTTAGATCAAACCAAGCCCACCACTCTATGCCTTTTGGGTTGATTGCTCTCCCCTCTTCCCTGCTGGGTGGCGAGAACCTGTGGATCACTCCCTTATCCAGTGGAGTTGCATTCTTAGCAAAGACCAAAAGATTTGGGTCACCACCCTCCACGGGCTCTATAGCAACTTGTTGGGCTTCTTCTATGCTTTCTAAGGCCCTGGCTTTAATCTGTTATGGAACCTAAAGCAGCAAATTTTACATTACCATAACTGTCAGTTCACATTAACAGTCAATGGAGTGTCCATGTAAGGCATAGAGATGTTGAGTCCTCCAGAGAGAGATGCTCTTGTTGTAGCCCCTTTGAATTCTAGGTGATAGATGCAGACTCTCTTCTGTTAACTCATAATTCCTTCATAGGGTATGGTTTACTAAACCAGGTAACCCCTTTAACATAGTTGATGAATTTAGTTGTTTATTAGGTACAATACTAAGGATAGTACGGTGTACTAGTCAAGTAATCACAATACTTTAGGACAGTGTTTGTGGCCAGCGTCATGTGTCAAAGCATTTCTTTAATTGTGTTTGCAGGCCAAATACCATTAAATGAGTTCATGGAGTTGACAACCCAATTTTAGGTGTGTAAAGCAGAGGGTTTTAGAAAACAATGTATTTTTTTCTGGTTAGGTACAGGAACTATTTGTACTTATCTTTTCTACTTTAATTGAAGTAGAAGACATTTGTAAATGATTTACCTCCTGTGACCCATGGGCTCCGTGAATACTGGACACCCTACAAATTAAAACGCAAGCATATACTATATTTGAAATTAGCAAAATTTGATTTTAGACAGCAGGCAACCCAGATAAAATCTTACAAAAATTAGGGAAGATGTATTTCAAAATAAAATATTAACTCAACATGATGTCAGTGCCTCTTAACCATAACCATATAACCATGAATTTACAGGGTCGGAAATTGCAGTTTTAAATATTCTGTACCAAAAAAAAAAAAGAGTTCAACTTTAGCAGTGGAACAGAAAATTCAGTCCGTCACTTCTGTCTTGGATTATGAGGGGTGTGATTTACAAATCTGTGCATTTACCTGATACCTTTAAAGCCCGTAAACATAGGGAGGTGTTTATTGAATGGCTGGTGGTAGTTAGTTCATGTTTTTTCAATCCAATTTGCAATTGTATTTGTTGCTGTATAGTGATTGTTTTGCAAAATAAACCGCTTGTCATGGTCTGTATTTTCTTTCTTTCTTCAAAGCATTGGCATATTAGCCAGTCAGCTTTGACTCAGTAAGACATTTTACACAATGAAAACTGCATGACAAAATAATATTTTACTATTACAGTACAACTATTTCTTTGCATGTTTCATGTTCTCTGTCAAAAGACTTCCTACTATGAATTAGCCATGAAGACTACATCTTTCTAAAGCATATCATGGGTCAATCGTATAAATGTAAGATCGGACTTCTTTTTCCAGCACATAACACAGATGCTTGATCAGATTGAGATCAGGGGAATTTGGAGGCCAAGTAAACAACCTGAACTCTTTGTTATGGTCTTCGAAACTTTTTTGAACAGTTTTGCAGTGTGGCAGGGCACATTATTTTGCTGAAAGAGACCACTGTCATTAAGGAATACTGCTCTCATAAAGGGGTGTACTTGGTTTGCGACAATGTTCAGATAGTTGATACATGTCAAACTTCAAGATGAATCCTAGGACCCAAGGTTTCCTAGCAGAACATTGCCCGGAGCATCACACTGCCTATGTTGACATGAGTCTTCCCACAGGGCATCCTGGTTCCATCTCTTACCCCAACTGACTCAGCATTGTCCACATGAGGTAAAAGAAACCAAGTTTCATCAGACAAGGTCACCTTCTTCCATTGCTCGATGGACCATTTATGATGCTCACATGCCCATTGTAGCTGCCCATTGTTCAGCATGGACATTGACTGGTCTTCAGCTATGCTTCCAGATACTGGCAAGTTGCAATGCTCCATGTGTTCTAACTTCTGACACCTTTTTATTTTAGCTGACATTAAGTTTTTCAGCAATCTATGCTATACTAGTTCTGCAGTATGGGCTAGCGTTTGCTCTCCATGCACATCAATGAACCTTGGCCCCTCATGACCCTTGTTTTCCTTCCTACTTTTAGTATGTGTTAGCCATGACCTGCATGGTTGGATCTTGCTATCACAAAGCATCATTCATTTCACCCCTTGTCAGGTCCAAATGTAACAAGATGGCCAACTTAACGAGTAATACTATGTTTTAATGACATGGCTCATTGACCTAAAAAAGAAGAATGCGAGACATTGGATTGGGTTTGCAGTAGGGAGTGGGGCTTATCCCAAAATTTTTGTGTTCACCTCCACCTGGCTGTGTCCCTTCCTAGTGCCTAACATTTGACTTACTTTATTGCTATATCACACCTTCGTTGGCTTGTTATAAAACATAAAAGGGAGGGGAGGTAAATCCAGTTTGCTCAAGTTTATTTTACGTATCAGTGAGGAAAACATAATCCCAAACGATGATCTAAAACCAAGGCTCTAAACTTTAGAAAATAAAGAAACCTACCTGGCAGGTCAAATCAGATACGTTTTTTTCCATACAGTGATTTCATCCAAAACAATACATCTGTATAGCCATTGGTCCTACATTCATTTCCTACTGGCCCTCCATTATTTTCCAATTTCCCACTTATTATGATGGAGAGAGGAAGCATTTGTGAGCAATGTAAGTGGAAGAAAATGGAAAACACATTATCATGTTTTGTGATAAGGCTAGGGCAACATGTAGACGTTCTGTAGCACAACTTTACAGGAATAACAGCTGTCAATCAATACATATAAATATAATAGAAGAAAGAATTGCATTGCCCAGTCATATGGATAAATGAATGCTGCTCTACTTGTAAAATCCAGCATGGACTTTATTCTAATAAGGGTGCATTCACACGACCGCGCCATGTTTTGGGGTCTGCAAATTGTGGATCTGCAACACAGGTGCCGCCTGGGTGTGTTCCGCAATCTGCATAACAGAACGGGTGGCCCGTTATAATAAAATGCCTGTCCATGCTCTATATTTTTAATGGGTCCGCACCCATTCCACAAAATTGTGGAACGGATGTGGACTCAGAGCTGCTGACGTCACCGAAGCCTCCTCCCGGCAGTCTGTTATTGTAAACAAAAGAGCATGAAATGCTCTGATGCTGTTGTCAGGCAGGCTGCCTGGGTGAAATCCTGGGTTAGTCCGGGTTCAGCTCTGAACCAGGACAACCCCTTTAACTAATATAAGCCAGGTCATCGCTTGTGGACAAGTTCCTGCTGAAGCCAGTCATTGCTTGTAGTGGAGCATGAGACCACTCCCATGAGGCTCCAGAAGAAAACAAGGCGGGGACCAAAGAACATATACAGCCCAGAGCCATTGCGGAGGACCGGTGCAGCTAAGAGCAGGAACTATGAATCTTTTGGGTTACTGAGCCAGGCTGCCAGCATTAGGTAAAAACTACTCATTCCTGGACAACCCCTTTAAGTGATTTATAAAATATATTAGGGAACTGTATTGGACTGTACATATTGGCTGCATTTCTGTTTCTTCCCATTAAAATAACCCTCTGGTTCCAGAAAAAAATATCACCTTAGTTGGGGAATGGGGAGTTCACTAATCTGATGGCCTCCATCTGATCTGTTGAAATGTGGATCTGTTGATTCTTGGGCCCCTCTTCTACAATATGGCTTTGTAGACTACCAGATACGCTCTGCGTATCGGTAGTCAGTGACACTTCCTGTTTGCTCAATGTTGCTGATTGGCTGAATTTTTCCCCAGATAATGTGACATTGTTTTTATTCCCTGAGCGATTTCTCTATGTCTTAGGGAATTGTTGATTCTGCAATCTCCATATTTTATAAAAAGTACCTCCAAAGGCTAAACTCAATTATGTTACTATAATATTCTTCAAAACCCATGCAACCTCCATTAAGCTAATGTAATATAACCCTTCCCATGGAAACCAGCGCATATACATCGTGCTCATCTCTGACAAGCATCGCCATATGAGAGCTAAATGAGATTGCAGGATAAAAAATAATGTAATGGATGTCCTACTGTTACTATGGAAACAGCGCAGCCAATCATTGTGGCTCCTAGGCGAGACCAGTACCGGGCACGATCTGTGGAATTAATATTCTGCAGCAGAAATCCTGGAAGGTGGAAGGCAGAATAAAAATCATCATCAGGAAGCCATTTTAAAGGGAAACTTGCCATTAGAAATGAAACTATGAGGGGAAATAAAATCTGAACATACAGGAACCATTTACTATGATTATTCTGAAATGTTATCTGAATGAAATTCTACCAGAACTCAGTTTTTCAACAATTTTGATGTTAGTTTATGGGCTAATGACTTTCTTTATACATCAGCTATATATTGCCCACATATATCACTGCGTACGCATCATCGTTACCAGCTACTTCTGTGAGAACCAGGGAGACAGAGATGCAAATATCTTCCCAAGAGACAATGCTTCAAACCTACCGCTGCTCCCAGTTCATCTGTCCATCCATTACCGTCATCATCATCATCATCATCGTTATTAGGGCTCATGCACACCAACGTATTTTTATTCCGTGTCTGTTCTGTTTTTTTTGCTGCCTATTTGCGGAACCATTCACTTTAATGGGGCCACAAAAAATGGAAATGACTGTGTGCATGCCATAGTAACATAGTTTGTAAGGCCGAAAAAAGACATCTGTCCATCCAGTTCGGCCTGTTTTCCTACAAGTTGATCCAGAGGAAGGCAAAAAAACCCCTGTGAGATAGAAGCCAATTTTCCTCACTTTAGGGGGAAAAATTCCTTCCCGACTCCAATCAGGCAATCAGAATTACTCCCTGGATCAACGACCCCTCTCTAGTAACTATAACCTGTAATATTGTTACCCTCCAGAAATACATCCAGGCCCTTCTTGAACTCTTCTAGTGAACTTACCATCACCACCTCCTCAGGCAGAGAATTCCACAGTCTCACTGCTCTTACCGTAAAGAATCCTCTTCTATGTTTATGTACAAACCTTCTTTCCTCCAGACGCAGAGGATGTCCCCTCGTCACAGTCACAGTCCTCGGGATAAATAGATGATGGGAGAGATCTCTGTACTGACCTCTGATATATTTATACATAGTTATTAGATCTCCCCTCAGTCGTCTTTTTTCTAAAGTGAATAAGCCTAATTTTGATAATCTTTCTGGGTACTGTAGTCCACCCATTCCAGTTATTCCGTGTCCATATGTCCGCATGTCCGCATGGCCGTTCCGCAAAAAAATAGAACATGTCCTATTATTGTCCACACTATGTACAAGGATAGGACTGTTCTATTATGCCGGATGTTCTGTTCCACAAAATGCGGAATGCACACGACCGGTATCCATGTTTTGGGGATCCACAATTTGCAACCCTATAGTTGTATGCATGAGCCCTTATTGACGCTAAGTTTCATGTGCATTTTAAAGCTTTATATAATCTTCTTGAGGAATTACATTCATGATAATTTCCCTTGCTCCCCCTTCCCCGAGATATCCCACTCCTCCTGACAGGGAGCTGGTCTTGGCTGCTGTCTGTGAATGGGAGCCCACAGCATCTCTATATACACTGATGCTGTGCTGCTCCAGGGCACCAGCACTGAAAGGGTGGTCAGAAGTAAGATAACCTTCATCCAGCCCCAGCATTACCCCCCCCCCCCCTACCCTCTTCCCTCTCTTAGGCCTCTTTCACAGTAGTGTGGTTTGCTCTCCGGTCTGAAGACGGAAAAGCATTCCATTGTCTTCAGTTCAGTTTTGTCCCCATTGACAATGAATGGGGACAAAACTGAAGCGTTTTATTCCGGCATTGAGCCCCTATGACGGAACTCAATACCGGAATTATAAAACGCTAGTGTGAAAGTAGCTTTACTGGAGTTCAGCCCCCCCACTGATACACTAAAGCCCTGCGCTCCAGAGTACAGGCACTGAAATAAGGCATAGAACTGTGGACTGCACATAAACATTGTGTGTGTGTGTGGGGGGGGGGGCACACATCTGCGCAGAGCTACTGTCAGGGGGCACACATCTGGGCAGAGCTACTGTCAGGGGCACACATTTGGGCAGAGCTACTGTCTGGGGCACACATCTGGGCAGTGCTCCTGTCAGGGGGCACACATCTGGGCAGAGCTACTATCAGGGGGTGCATCTGGGTAGAGCTACTGTCAGGGGGCACACATCTGGGCAGAACTACTCTCAGGAAGCACACATCTGGGCATAGCCACTGTCAATGGACACACATACGTGTATAACTACTGTAAGGGAGCACACATCTGTGCATAACTATTTCCCAGGGGCACGCATCTGGCTGTAACTACTGTGTAGGGAACACATCGGGGAAGAACTACTACCAGGGAGCACCCATCTGGGCATAACTCCTTTCAGGAACCATATATCTGGGCATAAGTACTATGAGTTGGCACACATCTGGCTATAACTACTGTGAGGGGGCACAGACCTGGGCACAACTATGTCAGGGGACACACATCTGTGTATAATTATTGTGAGGGGGCACACATCTGGTTATAGCTACTTGGTTATAGCTTCTGCTTTAGGGGCATACATCAGTGCCTAGCCATTGTCATTGTCACAGTAGTTATAACCAGATGTGTGCCTACTGACAGGAGTTATGCCCAGATGTGTGCCACCTCACAGTAATTTCAGCCAGATGTGAGCCCCCTGAAAGCAGTTATAGGCAGATGTGTGCCAACTCAAAGTAGTTATGCCAAGATGTGTGCCTCCCACCTCACAGTAGTTATACCCAGATGTGTGCCTCTCACAGTAAAGAAAAAGGGGGTCAGTCAGCACATCCCAATGCGAAGGTGCACGCTGCCATGGCTGGAAACAGGAAGAAAAAGATACAATACAACAGCACTCTGCAAACCAAATAAAGTACAATAATGCCATAGTAAAAGAAAGTATTCTGGTGCTAATGCTATACTTATTTAGTAAATATGAAATTCTTGGCAAACACATTTTGTACAAAATTATTTGGGCCCGTCTGCCAAACGTCAGGGCGAACTCTGTAAGATGGGAACCTAACACTAAATACTGCACAGTGGTTATGCACAGATATGTGCCCTCTCACAGTAGTTATGTACAGATGTGTGTCCCCTGACAGTGGCTATGCCTGATGTGTGCCCCGGAAGCCTTAGCTATAACCAGATGTATGCCCCCTCACAGTAATTATACACAGATGTGTGCCCCCGATAGTAGTTATGCCCAGATGTGTGCCCCCCGTCACAGTAGTTATACACAGATGTGTGCCCCCTGACAGTAGCTCTTCCCAGATGTGTGCTCCCTGACAGTAGCTCTGCCTAGATGTGTGCCCCCTGACAATAGTTCTGAAGGAATGGGCGGGATGGGAGGGGTATTACTGGATGAAGTGCAGGTTATCTCACTGCTGGCCACCCTTTCAGTGCTGGTGCCCTGGAGAGCACAACATCAGTGTGTACAGAGATGCTGTGCGCTCCCATTCACAGCAGGCAAGGCCGGCTTCCTGTCAGGAGGAAGGGAGAGAAGTGGACCAATCACAGGCTACTACACAACAACCAATAGGAGACGGCTTGTTACATCTTATTACCTGAACGTGCACGCTCCCCTTGTTTCACAACACATTTTGCTACAGAACTGATAGAAACACACTGAGCATGCTCGACCTGACAAAGGTTCACAACTACAG
Source organism: Rhinella marina (assembly GCA_900303285.1). Taxonomy (NCBI): domain Eukaryota; kingdom Metazoa; phylum Chordata; class Amphibia; order Anura; family Bufonidae; genus Rhinella; species Rhinella marina. The sequence continues at coordinate 340,750 of ONZH01026364.1, read as the reverse complement.
GTCGATGCTATGGTAACTTATAAGGAATCACAGTAGGTAACAGAGCAAGAAAACTACTTTTATAACTACTGAATGGTGAATATGTGAAATTGACATTATATTAGGTAATTATTGATGATGCATTAGACTAAAACATAAGTTATATTTATAGTAACCGTACCTTCTGGCTGCCCCAAGCATTATTGCACTATGTTTGCTTTTCATTATTCTGTTGAACAGCAGAGATAAGAACTGTGCTGACGTCGCAGAAAAGTGAAAACATTGCAACAGTGCTAACTAGGAGACGTAGGGGGAGATTTATCCAAACTTGTACAAAGTAGAACTGACTTAGTTGTCCATAGCAACAATTAGATTCTGCTTTTAATTTTTTCGGAGCTCCTTTGGAAAATGAAAGGAGGGCTCTGATTGCTTGCTATGGGCAACTAAGCCACTTTTCCTTTACACCAGTTTTGATAAATCTCCCCCCAAAATGCTTGGTTTGAGTGAAATCTTATGCCATAGACTGACAGTTGCTTCTGAGAAAGTGAGGACACATGGACACATGGGCCTTTTCACTAAGGGCGGATTCACACAACCCTGTTCAGTCCGGGAAACACGGTCCGATCATCATGTGAGTACAATACAATAGACCTGCGATATGATAGGAAGTGACTGTACGATAAAACACTATGATGCAGTCAGTCTCAGTCAGGGGAGCCACAGTCATTCCAGGAGACACGGCCAACACACAAGGACCATATTTCCCGCACAGAGAACGGTCGTGTGAATCAGCCCTCAGACTCCTATTCGATGGACAGATATCTTTTCATTAACAAGCAGCAAGCAAAGATGTTGTATTTAAAGGGAACCTGTCATCAACTTTATGCTGACTTCACTGAGGGCAGTATAAAATAGCGACAGAAATGCTGATTTCAGCAGTGTGTCACTCATGAGCTAAAAGTAAATGGTTGCTGAGAACCAACATCATAATTATTGCAGCCCAGGCCTTGAAAAGCGTCAAATCTACTTGGGAATGGTTATTCCTAATCTCCTGCTGATGATTGGCAGTTCTCTCCTAGAGAGAAAGAGAGAAAACTAAGTAGAAGACTGTCAATCATGAGCAGGTGGGCAGGGATGGCAGGAATTCATGAATATCCATGACTCTTCTCGTGAAGATTTGACTCTTTTCCAGGCCCAGTCTGCAATGTTTGTGATGTTGGTTCTCGGCAACCACTTACTTTTAACTTATAAATGACAGACCGCTGAATTCAACTCACCTGTCTCTACTTTATTCTCACCTGTCTCTACTTATTCTGGTAAAAATTCTGATTGGGGAGCGTGGTGACTTACGATAATCTTTCAGTATCACACATTTCTCTGATCAAGTTTTCTGAAAAATAAACAATTTATCATCATTCAAACACTATTATATGTGAGGATAGTTGCTCAAATAATGATTATACGAAAATTATAACAATAGCCATTCCTTCTCATAGGCCCTTAACACCGGATCTGGAGGGCTGGTTGAGAACAATAAATAGTAATTTATTTGAACTTGCTAAGAATATTGGACATTTTCTTGGCATTCCTTTGATCTTTTTTATGCAGGGAACATTGCTATTTTTTTTTATATAGAATCATTTTATTACAGACTCCTAAAGAAAGGTTAGCTGTTAGCAGTCCTATGTAAGACAGATAAGGCTACTTTCCCATTAGCGTTTTCAATTCCGCTATTGAGATCTGTCATAGGAAAACACTTCCATTTTGTCCCTATTCATTGTCAATGGGGACATAACTGAACTGAATGAAACGGAGTGCACCAAAATACATTCCGTTCCATTTGGTCGCACTCCCATCGCGGACAGAATAACGCTCCAAGCAGCAAAATGGATCAGTCCTGAGACACAATGTAAGTCAATGGGGACGGATCCGTCTTCTCTGACACAATAGAAAACTGATCCGCCCCCCCCCCCCCATTGACTTTCAATGGTGTTCATGACGGATCCATCATGGCTATATAAGATATTATACAACCGGATCCATTCATGACGGATGCATGCGGTTGTATTATTGTAACGGAAGCGTTTTTGTAGATCCATGACGGATCCGCATAAAACGCTAATGTGAAAGTAGTCTAACACAGTGAATTGTTATTTGGGACTAGCACAGAGCGTGCTGACCAGATGTTTATGTTGGCAGAAATTATATAAATCCAAGGGTCCATCCTGTCATTTCATGTTCTCCCTGAAGGCATGGGCTTAAAGGGGTCGTCTGACTTCAGCAAATGGCATTTATCACGTAGAGAAAGTTAATACAAGGCATTTACTAATGTATCATGATTGTCCATATTGCCTCCTTTGCTGGCTGGATTCATTTTTCCATCACATTATACACTGCTCGTATACAGGGTTTGTGACCACCCTGCGTATATAGGTGGTTCTGCTTTTACACTATAGGTAAACACTCTGGCCTCCCTGGTGGCATCTATGTGCTGCAGATCCCGTCCTGGTCCACCTCGTATCTGCACAATACATTAGTAAGTGTCTTGTCTACATGACAAATGCCATTTGCTGGAGTGAGACAACCCCTATAATAAATATTGTGTCAGTGTGGTTGCTGTAACTTCTGCCTTACAGGCACATTTTAATAGTAACATAGTAACATAGTAACATAGTTTGTAAGGCCGAAAAAAGACATCTGTCCATCCAGTTCGGCCTGTTTTCCTACAAGTTGATCCGGGGAAGGCAAAAAAAAACCCTGTGAGGTAGAAGCCAATTTTCCTCACTTTAGGGGGAAAAATTCCTTCCCGACTCCAGTCAGGCAATCAGAATAACTCCCTGGATCAACGACCCATCTCTAGTAACTATAACCTGTAATATTATTACCCTCCAGAAATACATCCAGGCCCTTCTTGAACTCTCTTAGTGAACTTACCATCACCACCTCCTCAGGCAGAGAGTTCCATAGTCTCACTGCTCTTACCGTAAAGAATCCTCTTCTATGTTTATGTACAAACCTTCTTTCCTCCAGACGCAGAGGATGTCCCCTCGTCACAGTCACAGTCCTCGGGATAAATAGATGATGGGAGAGATCTCTGTACTGACCTCTGATATATTTATACATAGTTATTAGATCTCCCCTCAGTCGTCTTTTTTCTAAAGTGAATAAGCCTAATTTTGATAATCTTTCTGGGTACTGTAGTCCACCCATTCCAGTTATTACTTTAGTTGCCCTCCTCTGAACCCTCTCCAGCTCTGCTATGTCTGCCTTGTTCACAGGAGCCCAGAACTGTACACAGTACTCCATATGTGGTCTGACTAGTGATTTGTAAAGTGGCAGGACTATGGTCTCATCACTGGGCATCTATGCCTCTTTTGATGCAACCCATTATCTTATTGGCCTTGGTAGCAGCTGTCTGACACTGGTTTCTGCAGCTTAGTTTGCTGTTCACTAAAATTCCTAGGTCCTTTTCCATGTCAGAGTTACCCAATGCTTTACCATTTAGTATGTACTGGTGACTTGCATTATTCCTTCCCATATGCATAACCTTACATTTGTCAGTGTTAAACCTCATCTGCCACTTTTCTGCCCAAGCCTCCAGTCTATCCAGATCCTGCTGTAGCAGTGCACTGTTAATAATGGCAATGCCACGTTGTAAATGAATGGTTAGAGAAAATAAAATGGCTTTTATAAGCCTCAGCAGCTGCACATTACTGTGACCACAAAACCCCTAGACAGGATTGCTTAGCCAATTATATGTACTGGTCTTATCATGGAATAAATATGCTGCTGGAGCACATCTAAACCAAGCAAATCCAATACCCAGGTAGATCTAGCCCGCCAAGGTAGGGACGATACTTAGTAGATACAACTTAATACATTGGTCACTACATGCAGTGCAATATCCCAAATCCAGGGGGCTCACATAATTAGGCCTCATGCACACAACCGCTGTTTGGGTCCGCATCCAGCTCGGATGGGGCCACAAAAGATGTGGACAGCACTCCGTGTCCTGTCCGTATCCGTTGCTCCGTTCCATGGCTCAGCAAAAGAAAAATAAAACATGTCCTATTCTCGTGAGTTTTGTGGACAAGAATAGGCATTTCTAGAAAGGGCTGCCCATTCCGCTCTGCAAATTGCGGAACGCACACGGGCGGCATCCGTGTTTAGCGGATCCGCAATTTGTGGACCGCACAGCACAGTGTGGTCATGTGCATGTACCCTTAGGTGAATGTTTTTTTCCATAACTCTAGTTGTGACAGTGTGCACATATCAGAGCATCTGGGAGTTGTAGTTCTACCACAGTTCTGTAGGTCTTCATACCATCCTATGTAACTATTTTGGTGCTTATTTGATCAGTGTGGCGCCATTGGTTCTGCTTTTCTAACCAGAATTCTCCATGCCATCTGTACATTAACCTCATATATAAAAGGGTATAAAGAAGCACATACTAGGTAGTGCGATTGTATATCTGTTCTACTTCATAGGGGATATTTAATTGTTGAGTCCATGTACATAATGAGAGCGAATATGAAGAGACAGCAGAGTGTACAGAATCAGTATGCAGTGTAAAGTCAGACCTGCACAATGTGACCCAGAAACTGAGCTGCAAACCTGACGGTAAAAATAGCCACAGGCTTTTATGTGATCACATAGCCAGCTAAATTGGGCTTAAAGAGAACCTGTTTCTGTAACTACTTGCATTCCCCCATGTAATAACAATTCTGGAGCATCCTTTCTTATGACTCTGTATCAGGGATCAGCAACCTTTGGCACTCCAGCTGCTGTGAAACTGCGAGGTTGTCTACCCCTGCTCTATATCAACTTCCAATTGGGTGTTACCACTTGGGAGTGTGTCCCTGCACAATCTTTATGTATTCATAAACTTCTAGTAGGAATAATAAAGGAACAACACAACATTGAGATGCTCCAGAGTTGTTGTTGCATTGGGAATGCTAGTAATTAGTAAAATAGACATTTTACGAACGGTGACAGGTCCTTTTGAAATATCAAGAAAAAAGTAACCAGTCATAGCATTAACACCTTAAGGACCCAGCCATTTTTCACCTTAAAGGGGTATTCCCATCTCACAAATGTAGTTTGTATAGTTAGATATAGACATACCAATATTTTTATTAATAGAATGTATTTATATAAAATGTACAGTTTAGAAGATTTTCCTATTTGTATATCCATTGTCCACACACATCAGTCAGGCCGTTGCCCCTAGTTATGGCCACCGTGGCCATGTAGTAGTGGTGGTCGGCTTGCTCCTTTTCAAACCCGCTCTGAGGTAACTGCTGTATTGTAAACACACATTGCATGAGCATGCAGAGACACATCTTAGGGGACTTTCACATCTGCGTTTTGGAAGCTACCAGTCCAAAACACAATGGTCAGGATCCATCCAAAACGCAGACTTTATAAACGGATCCTGCTCCATAGAGATGAATTGATCTTGGAACAGGATCTGTTTCTCTGCGTTTTGGAAACGTACAAAAAAATGCTACAACCCTAAGATGTGTCTCCACATGTTCATGGAATGTGTGTTCACTATACAGCAGTTACCTCAGAGCGGGTTTAAATAAGAGCCAGCCAACCACCACTACTACATGGCTGCGGTGGTCGTAACCAGGGGCAACGGCCTGACTGATGTGTGTGGGACAATGGATATATAAATAGGGAAATCTTCTAAACGTACATTTTATATAAATGCATTCTATTAGTAATAATACTGGTATGGCTATATCTAACCCTTTAAGGACCAGGCCATTTTTAGCAAATCTGACATGTCTCACTTTATGTGGTGATAACTTTAGAACGCTTTTACTTATCCAGGCCATTCTGAGATTGTTTTCTCGTCACATATTGTACTTCATGACAGTGGTAAATTTGAGTCAAAATATTTCATTCTTATTTATAAAAAAATACCAAATTTACCAAAAATTTAGAAAAATTAGCAAATTTCCAAATGTCAATTTCTCTACTTTTAAAATACATAGTAATGCCTCCAAAAATAGTTATGACTTTACATTCCCCATGTGTCTACTTCAGGTTTGGATCACTTTGAAAATTACATTTTATTTTTTTGGGATGTTAGAAGGCTTAGAAATTTAGAAGCAAATCTTGAAATTTTTCACAAAATTTCCAAAACCCACTTTTTAAGGACCAGTTCAGGTTTGAAGTCACTTTGTGAGGCTTCCATCATAGAAACCACCCTAAAATGACCCCATTTTAGAAACTACACCCCTCAAGGTATTCAAAACTGATTTTACAAACGTTATTAACCCTTTAGGTGTTCCACAAGAATTAAAGGAAAATGTAGCCAAAATTTCCGAATTTCACTTTTTTGGCAGATTTTCCATAAGAATCATTTTATTCTGAGAATAAAGCAAGGGTTAACTGCCAAACAAAACTCAGTAATTATTACCCTGATTCTGTAGTTTACAGAAATGCCCCATTTGTCATCGTAAACTGCTGTACAGGCACACGGCAGGGCGCAGAAGGAAAGGAACGCCAGGTCAGATTTCACTGGAAAAAGTTTAAGTTGCCATGTCACATTTGATGCACCCCTAGAGTAGGAAACTCCAAAAAACTGACCCCATTTTGGAAACTACGGGATAAGTTGGCAGTTTTGTTAGTGCTATTTTAGGGTACATATGATTTTTGGTAGCTCTATATTACACTTTTTGTGAGGCAAGGTAACAAAAACTAGCAGTTTTGGCATTGTTTTTATTTTTTGTTATTTACAACATTTATCTGACAGGTTAGATCGTGTGATATTTTTATAGAGCAGGTCGTTACGGATGCGGCAATATCTAATATGTATACTTTTTATTATTTATTTATTTAAGTTTCACACAATATTTTTGAAGCACAAAAAAAAAATCACATTTTAGTGTCTCCATAGTCAGAGAGCTGTAATTTTTTTATTTTTTGGGCAATTGTCTCAGGTAGGGGCTCATTTTTTGCGGGATGAAATGACGATTAGATTGGTACTATTTTTGGGGGCATACGCTCTTTTGATCGCTTGGTATTACAATTTTTGTGATGAAATGTGACAAAAAATGGCTTTTTTTAGACAGTTTTTATTTTTTACAGTGTTCATCTGAGGGGAGAGATCATGCTATATTTTTGTAGAGCAGGTTTTTACGGACGTGGCGATACCTAACATGTATACTTATTTTTATTTTTTTAAGTTTTACACAATAATATCATTTTTGAAACAAAAAAAATCATGTTTTAGGGTCTCTATAGTCAGAGAGCTGTAGTTTTTTTATTTTTTGGGCGATTGTCTCGGGTAGGGGCTCATTTTTTGCGGGATGAGATGATGGTTAGATTGGTACTATTTTTGGGGGCATACACTTTTTTGATTGCATGGTATTACATTTTTTGTGATGAAATGTGACAAAAAAAATGACTTTTTTTAGACAGTTTTTATTTTTTATTTTTTACGGTGTTGACCGGGCGGGCTGGATCATGTGATATTTTAATAAAGCAGGTTTTTACAGACATGGCGATACCTAATATGTATATTTTTTATTTTATTTTTTCTATTTTTATGTGTTTCTTTATGGGGAAGGGGCTTTTTTTTATTGATACTTTATTTATTTATTTTTTTTGTTAAAACACTTTTATTTAACTTTTTTTTAACATTTCACTTATGTCCCAGTAAGGGACTTTAACATTTCAGGGTCTGATCCCTGATTGAATGCAGCACAATACATCTGTATTGTGCTGCATTCAACTGTCAGCTTCTTACACTGTGAGGTGCTGACCGTTGCCTAGGAGACCCAGCGCTGTGGCTGGGTCTCCTGGGCTTCCGTAGATGGGAGTCCCGATGCCTCTGGGCAAGGCATCGGGGCTTCCATCTCAACCATCGGGCCCCCCCCCACCGCCTCACGGGGACCCAATGGCTTTAAAAAGCTGCCGCAATTGCCTTGTATGCCGCGGTCAGCGTGACCGCGGCATAAAAGGGGTTAATCCGCCGGCATCGGTGTAATCACCGGTGCTGGCGGATACAGCAGAGGCCCGGCTGTTAGTATCAGCCGGGCCCCTGCTGCAGATTGCAGCAGCGGGGCAGCAGCAGCACGTTAACCGGCGTTAAAGGGGTTGTCCCACGAAAAAAAAAATTCTACAGTTTTCAAACCAGCACCCAGGTCTGAATACTTTTGTAATTGCATGTAATTAAAAATTTTGTATAGCTACTGAGTTATTCAGTAAAATGTATCTGTGTAGTGCCACTTAATTTCTTATTTCTTTGACCTGCTCACTGAGAAGGCGGCACATGCTCAGTTTCATCTTTCAACTGCCTCCTGAGCTGTGATAGGGAGAGCATAGACACGCCCCCTGATCTGCAGTGGAAAAGACACTCCCTTAAGCTGTCAGCCTGATATAAATCTAGCAGAGCAATGAATGTGGAGATCTCTGGATCCATGTAAGGTACGGGGGTGGTTCTAGCTTTGTTAGAAAGAGACTGTCATGTACTATATAATGCCTGATTTTCATTTTTTATATTATTCATGAGATAACCCCTTTAAGTAACGCCATATTAGGACGAGCATTCTCATCCTAGGTCGGCAAGGTGTTAAAGGGGTTTTCCCATTATAAACAATGGGGGCATATCACTAGTCCCACCTCTAGGACCCGCACCTACAAAGAGAACGGAGCAGGGAACTGAATGGAGAGCGCACTGCACACCCGCAGCCGCCCTCCATTCATTTCAATGGATCCGCCGAAAATAGCTGAGCACTGGCTCGCTATTTCCATTTGCCCCCTAGAAATGAATGGGAGCAGGGGCTGCGCGTGTGCTGTGCTTTCCCATTCACTTCTATGGGAGCAGCGGGGAGCAGCACTTGGTGGTGGATGGACCCTGGGAAATCCGGGGTCCTCCAGCCACAGCTCTCCCTGCTCCCTTCTCCTTGTAGGTGCAGGTCCCAGCGGTGGGAATGGGGGCATATCCTAGTGATATGCCCCCATTGTATGTGAAGGGAATACCCCTTTAATGAGGCTGGGTATTTAAAGGGCTTGTCCAGCCACAGCTTGCAATACTATAAAATAATGAAACCAATCCCCTACTACTCACATGCCAATGCTTTACTGGTCGTCCTTCAGTCTCTCTCCACCAGGCTCCAGTGATCTCCTTGGTGCATGCTCAAAGCCTTGAATCCACCTAATTTGCGCAAGAGGAACAAGTCTGTCCCTATCCACAGCACCTTATCTGCCCAGGGCTGTAGAAGTTTATTTAAGAAAAGATGATTGACCTCAGGGAGATCAACCATCATCACCACAGAGACACCATCACGAGTCTCAACGTTGGTGAATCTAAAACAAGGCTCCCAGGGAGCCTTGTTTTAGATTCACCAACGTTGAGACTCGTGATGGTGTCTCTGTGGTGATGATGGTTGACCTCCCTGAGGTCAATCATCTTTTCTTAAATAGTCTTTTACTAGGCATTGCTCCCACTAGCCAGATTCCTACTCCACACTGATGAGGGGCAAATACCCCGAAACAGCTGTCTGTGGATGGATACCATGCTTTGGCATAGGTGGTTTCCTTTTGGAGACTGCCCTTCCCTTGGTTGTTCCTTCCCGGTGAAAGGCCTGGCTAGTTTGACCGTCGTTGAGACACGTGATGGTGTCTCTGTGGTTTTCTTTTGATTTGCAGGGCTGTAGAAGTGACATGTCCATCCATAGACCAGATCTGGTATTCAGACTGAAAGATGTGATGTCAGAGGGTGTAGGATCTCTGAAGAGGAGTGCATCATGTTACTGGGCTCCAGAGCACCCGATTCATGTAACTTGAAGACAGTCAGTATGTTGGACACTATTTTCTGTAGGCAAGTTAGGATTAATTAAATTAGTTATACCATGAGCAATGTAAAAAAAATATTTTATATAGTACATCACTATCTCTTTCTAAACTTCCGACCAGCCCTGTACCTCACATGGATCCAGAGATCTCCCTATTCATTGCTGCAATCGCTCTGCTAGATTTATTTCCAGTTGGCAGCTCAGGGGGTGTGCACTTTTTCATGGGGCCATGTCCTTTCTGTTGTAGCTGGTTGCAGTTGAAGGATGGAACTGAGCATGTGCGTCCTCCTCAGTAAATTGGACAGAGAAATTAGAAAAAGAGCAATCAGCAGATGGCGCTATAAAAATGGATTTCAGTGAATAACTCAGCGGCTATACTAAATTTTTAAATAATATGCAATTACAAAAGTATTTAGATCCAGGTGCTGGTTTGAAAAATATAGAATATTTTTTGTGGGACATTCCCTTTAATACGGGTTGATGGGTCCCAGAAACCCCTTTAACCATTCACATCAAAAAAGGTTCTGGTAATAAGGAAGTAAATGGGGATTTAGAATAAAAGGAGAGAAATTAAATCCATTCCATTATCTAGTCATTACGGTTATTCATTTGGCTATTATGTGGCCATTGCTTATATCAAACCCAGTCAGGGGAAGGGGTGAATAATTCACAACACGAAACAAAATTGGCTACCAAGCCTCTAAACCCCTATCTTGCCCCTGACTACAATACACATTTAAAACATAACTTTTATTTCTGTCACCTTGACTGATTAGTTAAAAAACAATAGGGAGAAGTGGCACTCTGTTTAAAACTAGCTCACAGGATGTATGATTGGGAATCACTTAGTAGGGAAAAAGTGCAGGGTGTGCACAACCCTGGACGACCCTAACAACTATAGCTTCTGAATTGAGTAATACGTGTGTGCTCAGCACTGCCTAAGTTCTTAAATCATACAACACTGGGCTGCTCTAAAATCACCAAAATACGCTGCCCCCCAACATGTTTCGCCAGATAACCGGCTTCATCAGGGTTATGGGCATTTCCTGCCCGTTACCCCTGATAAAGCCAGTTATCTGGCGAAATATGATGGGGGGCAGCGTATGGTAAACAAATCTGTCCTCCATTGACTTTCAATGGAGTTCATGACGGATCCATCTTCCTGCAATTTCCCCTCCCTCCAGCAGGAGGCGCTGTGGGTAAACTTACCCTTGTGCGCGCCGTCCTCCTCGTCGCTGGTCAGGTCCGGAGCTGCTGGAACAGGTAAGTGTCTGTGTATGTTTATGTGTCTGTGTGTGTATGTGTGTGTATGTGTATGCGCTGCTCTGGCCCCACATGTGTTCATGCAGCAGCACGGATCCGGCAGCACCCTTCACCCACCGTATCCGTGCTGGCGCTGGTGTGAAAGAAGCCTTATTCATATGAGGCTACTCTCACATTAGTGGCCCCTTACGACAATTACGTAGTTTTATTCCGTCCGCCTCTCGGCATGTTTTCACCCGCCGGAACAGCCTGCCTGATACAGTTTAGCGCATTATCCTGAGCAATAATAAATAAAATAATTGTAGGAGGCTCACTTCGCCCATGAACCAGCACAAACCACGGTCCGCCAAAAAGTGGATCCTTGTTAAAGATATACTGTATATTTTATAAATATATAGATGGATATGATCCACTTATCTCTAGACCAATACAAATGGTATCATCCCAAACCTAGTTAATCACATAAAAAAACTAAAACAAATTAAATAATATCCTACGTAATATTTGCCTATATATATACTATATGTACTTTGGAATACTTATATTTACTATGGTTCTGGTTGCATTAGAGTTTACCTCGATAGCGACACTATTCCACTGGGACCTCTATACATGCCAGGAATTGATCTTTATCTGGAGTGTGCGGTCTCCAGGGTTAGGATAGGGCTGTGCAATGGGGGACTGGGAACTTGAAGTGGCCCTGGAAAAAAAACTAAAAGTGGCCTCATTTTGTAGGCAGGTCCAAATTAGCGGAAGGCTAGGCAACACAAGTAGGCAGGGTCAACAATACTATAGTGCAAAATACCATCCCAGCAGAACCAAATAACACAGTGTAGCACAATATACTGCCCCAAAAGCTGTCCCTCTGTGGTGGCCATCTATAGGTACCATCTTCTGTCCTCCTCCTCTAGTTGTCTATGGAGCAGAAGGCTTAAGAGGTCAGGCCACAGCAGTTGAAATCAGGAGGACATGAGTGGTCGCTGGCCGAGTACATGAGTATCTGATTCTGACAGCGATAAAGAGCGAGAGCTCTTTATGTACCGGGTCAGCAGCAGAGAGGAGGGATTGGGTGGCCCCCTGGGGCATCGGCCCAATGGGAAATTTGCCTGTAGAGTCTTTGGCCAATCTGCCCCTGGGGCTGTGCGCGTAACTGCAGCACTACCCTGTCCTATGTGTTCGCTCTGAGGTCTTACTCGTTACTTTCAGAATCCATTCTTAATAACTTACGACTATATCCCTTGCCCTGTGGATGAGATATTTTATTTTACTTTATCACTTTTTTTATATACTGTATTTATTTCTGATTTATGCCGTACCTGATGTGCAGTGTGTAGATACACATGCCAAGTCGCCGTGTCTAAATACTTCCTTTCAAGCGGTATACAGGTTAACTATCCACGTACACCGTAAGTCACCTCCCCTTACACTATGGACACTAATCACCTTGATTATCTATTTAAATGTTATGTGGATTTGATATAGGTATATAACACTTCATGGGAACGCACTAAGCACTTTTTACCGATGTTATGATGGGGATTATGAGTACACGATTTGTTGCAAAATTATGTATTGTAATTTTGTATATTTTCATTCATTTTATAGGCAAATGATCATGTACCTTTAAATATGTGTCACTGACTGATATGCACTTGCTTGAGAACAGTCCCAGTAAGAGGACTGAAACGTCGCTGTTTGGATGAATAAAGGACAACACAGATTTCACCGATTGGATGTGCTGTGGTTCTTCATTTTCCATATCCATCTATCTGTAAATAAAAATATATCTTTAACAAGGATCCATTTTTTGTGTGGTTGTGCGGTTCATTTATTACGTGGCATTATCCCGAGCAGGGGTTGTGTTGACATGTCTAACAAGTGCCGCCTCAGAGATCAATGGAATCATTGCGGTTGCTAGGTTGTGTCCATCTGTTTGTGAGCTGATTCTTCCTGAGATCACATGACCAATGGTTTCCTGATTAGACGGGTAATGTATGGGGCCTTTGTCTACATGAAGTGGCCACACTCCAGGCTCCAGAATCAGATGTTTAACATCATGAAACCTCAGGTTCCAGCACATTTTGCTGATATTTGCTAAATCTATTTTTCTACTGACCCAAAAACCAGTTCTGCATTGGGTCAATGCCTAAAAACTCAATGGTCCCTTATTTTGTTACTAGACGAGGGGTCAGCAACCTCCGGCACCACAACTCCCATCATGCTGCATTCAGTTTTATGGGAGTTTTGAGGACAGCCAAGCAAGTGTGCATTCTGGGAGTTGTAGTTTCACAACAGCTTGAGTGATGGAGGTTGCCTATTCCTTAGTTTACTATTTAATGTCTGATTGAATGGCGTGTCTTCAGGATAGGAAATCAATCTCAAATCGGTGGGGGTCTGACTCCTCGCACCACTGCTGATCACCTGCTTGAGACATTTACCTGCATGTTATATACTTAGTAGCAGCAGTTCATTGTATTGTACTGTTCTTTTGAATGGGTCAAAACCACAATATTCTGCATCATAACTTCTTAATAGACCGTTCAAGAACTGTGGTCCCTTCAAAAAGCTGATCGGCAGGGATGGCAGGATTCAGACCCCCACCAGTCTGATATTGTTGCCCCTTTCAACTCAAATGAAAGCTTTATCCTGGTTATACTGGTAGCCAAGGGCCCATGATGCGTAATGCCCAGGGGGCCATAACACCCTCTCAGTTTGACCCTGCTGCTAGATCTGGTAAAAATACATACAATACACTCCTCTTGTGTGATCAGGTATACCCTTTGTAGTAGTCGGAAGTCCCGCAGGGTGGAGGGGGATGGGAGAGAACAAGGAAAAATGGAGTAAATGTCACAAATATTGCTCACCTGGTGTGGTGCTGTATAGAGGTGTGCTGGGTGTTGCAACCTGCTATTACCTAGCCCTGGTCCTTGTAGGTGTAAGTATGGCGTTCTGGAAGATAAGCAAAGTGGAGAACAGTGGTGCATCAAAAGGGGCATAGATGCCCATGATGAGAACATAGTCCTGCCACTTTACAAATCACTAGTCAGACCACACATGGAGTACTGTGTGCAGTTCTGGGCTCCTGTGAACAAGACAGACATAGCAGAGCTGGAGAGGTTTCAGAGGAGGGCAACTAAAGTAATAACTGGAATGAGTGGACTACAGTACCCAGAAAGATTATCAAAATTAGGGTTATTTACTTTAGAAAAAAGATGACTGAGGGTAGATCTAATAACTATGTATAAATATATCAGGGGTCAGTACAGAGATCTCTCCCATCATCTATTTATCCCCAGGACTGTGAGTGTGACGAGGGGACATCCTCTGCATCTGGAGAAAAGAAGATACCCTCTCCCTCATGGAGACACAAGTCACATAAGTGCTATAATTAAAATAAATAAGACAGACACCAATGTTGTGAATAAAACAGGCATTGTTGCTTTAATTTATTTAATTTATTAAATAATCCATAAATAGATAAATTAATCTCGTTAATAACCAATAATCTTGACCATACGTCCACCCAGCATTAGCTGGGCAACTAACTCCCTCAAATAAAGGCATCACGACTAAGAAAGGGAGGGAGGGTGGAGCGCTGGTCCGGATCTTCTCCAACTGCAGATAAGTAATGGTGATGTCTCTGCTTTTAAACCACAGGTTTTCCTGCTGCCAGGATGAAGAACCAATTAGCTGAAGAGAATCTTCCCGCTGTTGTCAAGAACAACCAATGAAAGTGCTGCACCATCCAAAGCCGTTGCTGGGCAGAAGAACCAAGACCAGCCAGAACCGGAATTCACCTCAGGTAAGCCTGTAAAACAGAACACAAACACACGGGGAGGGGGGAGAAAGCCAAAACCAAATATATGCCAAAACAATAAAACCACTTATCATTTTTTGACAAATGGTGACTGTGTCCCCAGACAGATTCCACTACCACTCCTGGGAGCACCCAGCACCCAGAGGACAAACCATTCACCCAGAGAAAAACACACCAACAGCAAGGAAACATCTCCATACAAGGCATAATAAGACCATTACAAAGGGTAATAGAGAATTGAGGGCTCTGCTTTCTCCAGCTGTACATACACATCATCTACAGGCATCATATTCATGTACAACCAGATCTATACACACTTACAGTAATATATATAATAAAAATCTGACAGTGAGACCACAGGCTTCCATCCCTTCCTGCTGCCACCAGGTATCTCACGTCTTCCTCTGACAGTACAGGGTAATAACATGAGGTACGCAGAGCTGCAGTTCCGCTCTCTGCCACTAGGGACAGGGCACTGTCCATGAGGGGAGGTGCTGAAAGCAGAAAATCACAGGAGCAGACATCTTCCCGAGCAGGAGACAGGAGGCTGTGGAGGAGAAGAGGCACCGGGGGCTTCCCGCAGCTTCCAAGATGGTGAAGAGGAAGAGTTCAGAGGGGCAGGAGCAGGAGAGGCACCGGGGGATCCCGCTTCCTATACAGATATTCCTGTGGAGACAAACTAGGTAAATATATATACTACATATAGATACAGACTCAGACTCTCATCTCCACTCGTCTTCTTCATGTTTTCTCATAGACTCTATACTAATGGTGATCCTATATATATATATATATATATATATATAGTAATCTGTATAGTATGTATACCATGTATCTGAATATTATGTATGCTGTATATGTATGTTGTACAAGTATAGACACATATTATGTAGCCAACATATGTACATCTGCATCTGTATATACAGACTGTGTATCTTTATAACATGTATACTATTATAAATCTGTATACTATGTATGTTACTGCATATATGTATGCTGTATACTTTGAGATATATATATATATATATACACTATGTATGTTGTGTACTTCCTATATATATTATATATATAGATATATATATATATATATATCCTATGTACACTCACTGTGTATGCATGTTGTATTGTGTATATATATATCTATATATCTATATATATGTAATATGTGTGTGTATATGTATATAATATATATATATAATTATTGTTTTTTTTTATTGAATGAATTCCCCCTCCACTGCTGCCTCAATCATGAATTATAAATCCACTATCACCCCTCTTGCTCCCAGCCTCCATGATGCTCACCTCCCTCACACTGTTTTGCAGATGCTTTCCATGGCTGTTTCAGCCATATCCCTTGTATCTCCTCCTTACATGTCCTCACCCAGCTACATGTTCAGCCATTGCAATCCTCATTGAGTTGAGAGCCAGTGGTAATACATAATGTCTTATGTAACCTGAGAACCCAACATTCATAGATGTAATATCTCATTCCATGGATTTACTGCGTATTCTGTCCCTTTCCTAGGCAGTGTAATTATCATAAATACTGCTGGGGTCCGAACATCTTGATCACAGGACAGATAAGAAGAGCCAGAGATTAGACATATTGAATATGATATATTAGCTGCATGGCTGTGGGAAGCAGTAGGACTCAAATAGCAAGTGAATAAACCTTTAGGGGAATGAATCCCTCTGTGTGTAGGTCCCCAGGGAAGGAAAAGAAAAAGGGTTAATAAGGACACCAGGATAGGAAAATCAACTAACACCAATACCGTTGGATAAATGAGGGTGATATATAATATATAGGTGAATAAGACGTAAATACGTCCTATATTTAACTACTTATAAGTATGTGGGTAGGTGATCAGAATATGTTGCTCCCATCAAAAGAGAACATGGATATAGGTCTAGACTTAAAATGACCCATTATACAAAAAAATTGAAAGAAATATTAAAAATATAGTTATATTAATATATTAGTAGGCAACTCACTTTACTGGGGAGGGGGCCTGAAGGATAAACTCAAGACACCAACAGGTCTCACCTCCCCCGCCGACATCGCATGTAGAATGTTAGAGATCGATGTCAGCTTCAGGAGACAGCATCTTCATCAATGACTTCAATAATTATCTCAACCCGTTTCGGGGGTTACAGGCAAATCCCCCTTCAGCAGCAATATAACAGTAACATAAGAGTACACAAGACAGACATGAAGCTGTAGGAGCCATAGTATTTTTGGTGGAATGGACCAACAAGTGCTGATAGGAAATGCAGTAATGTCCTTTATACACCAATAATCCCAGGGGCGGATTGGGAACTTAAAGTGGCCCTGGAAAAAATACTAAAAGTGGCCCCGTTTTGTATTCGGGTCCAAACTGATGGAAGGCAGGTCCAGCAATTCCATATTGTGGCACATTATACCACCCCAACAGAGCCAAGTACCACAGTCCACCACAAAATACTGCCAGCAGCACAAAATACATCCCCAAAAACTTCTACTGACCGGCCGTGAGGAGGTCTCAGGCGGCCCCCGGGCATTGGCCCACCGGGAAATTTCCCTGTAAGGTCTATGGCCAATCCGCCCCTGAATAATCCTAAAATTTACCCAAGATAGTCATATATGCTGGGATCTGCCATCAATCACATTGTGGAGGGCAGGGTGAGATGTAAGGTTCTGTTTGTTTATGAACGTCATGCTTAGAATACAAACTTGCAGTGGACACTGACACATTGATATGCAAGCAGAGCAGTGGGAGAGTGAAACAGAAGGAAAAGTAATACAGGATACAAGACAATATTAATGGCTGCCAGTGGTGGTTGTCACCTTTACAAAATCCAGCAATTGTTAGACTACTAACCAGAAAAAGAGTGGAATATCTGAGGACAGCTATGGTAGCTTTTTTTCTCCAGTGAATGTTTTGCATTTAGGGTAAAATGCACTTGAAACAGATAATATTTCTTAGACATTCTGCATGGCAGCACAAACATATAGAATTTTGTCTCCTTGCTAGGTGCCCGGACAGATGACTCGAAATGGTTAATTAAATTAAAACATCCCAAATAAATAGGTCTCCTCTTTGTGTTTTCTTATCCTCTTACCTGCGGTAGGTGTTTTTAGAGGTTCTCGCTCCTCCCATCATCTTGTTGACATTAGTACTCTATCTAACATGTTTGTATCATGGACTCGGAGAGTATACTTATATACTGTAAACCTGATGCTGGGTACAGTGACTGACTTCACATACCCAGGGTCTACTGGAAAACAGACCTATTTTAATCCTTAAGTATCTGAGGATGCTTGGCCTTATGTCTGCACTTTGGATGCAATAACATTGGTCGTATGGCATGTCAGGCTTCTAATTTTGTATCCAGTTCAGGATGGGGCACATATATGCTTTGGAGATCAGCCCAGGGTCGCTGTCGTCCGCCATCAAGGAATAACTTGTAGAATCACAGGCTCTCCACCATTTTCATCAGATGCTGTTGACTAGACCTATGAGACTCCCACCAGACAATGACAATATGGTGGCCTACATCAATTGGCAGGGAGGAACAAGGCTCTTGGACCTTCTAAGAGATGGTGAGGGTTCTGACCTGGGTGGAGGCATATGCAATGGAGAAGTTGTCAACCCACCTTGGTGGAGAACTTAATGTGTGGACATTAAAATATATTCTGACCTGTGAACGTCCAGTTGGACAGTGTAACCATGGTGGCATACAACAATTGGCAGGGAGAATAAGGTCCCTGGCCTATCTTTAAGTAGTGGTGAGGTTTATGACCTGGGCAGAGACGTATGCATTTCAGCAACGCAAATTTGTCTTAGACAGTTTCTAGAGATCCCGGGAATGGTTGCTCCAACACTAAGCTCAAGGGATTCTGCTCCCTATACCACCAAAAAATACCTCCCTTAGACGCCTTCTTCATTCACTGGCCATGCTAACGGTCTCAAGACCAAACCTCCATAATAGCTATCATTCCATTCTGGTCAAAAAGAGTGTGGTTTTCTATGTGCATAAAGATAAGTTAGGGAACCTTTTAGATGCTCCAGCTCAGGCCAGACCTGATGTCCAAAATTCCCTTACACTGGACGATCTACAGGCCTTTTATCGTGAACAGTGTTCTTGCAACCACTTGTTTCCCCAATAATTTTCCTGTGTAAAGGTGCTGTGAACAAACACTCGTTCATCAGTTAAAAGCATTGCTGGTGCTGATACCTAGAGTATCATTTCTAGGTAGCAGGTTGTATTTTGTGAACAGTGACCGACTGACCAGGAATAATGTAATTGCAGATCTCGTCTCATGTGAAAAGCGGGCAATTATCGGGAGCAATCAGTTTAAATGGGTTTTTAGAATAGCCAACTTACCAACCAAGAACCTAAAGGTGGTCAGCCTGACTTCATGTAAGTTGATAGGTCCCTATTGAGATCAGTGGGCTTATCAGACTCGGTGATCTCTACTCTCTTATCTGACACAAGAGCAGAAATAATAAGAGTTTCTACTATACTTTAGTCTTGATTAAATTCAAGAAACCCATCTCTGTGGAGCATCTTCAGATTGATGCAGGCTATATTTGAATAGCAACTAAGTCCAAACATTTGTCCAATCAGGAGGAACCAATTCCTTAATGGGACCTACTAATGGTTCTGCAGAGTCTTTTTAACCTCTATGAAAAGTGGCTTTTCCGTAGACCATTACATTTTCTAAGCAGGTGAGAAAAACTACAGGCATCCTTCAGACCTGAGTTCCCATAGTGTACCAACATCAACCAAGATATGCGTCTAGCTACCTCCTCTGCCAAATCATCCATTTAAGTCTAAATGCAGGATATTGCCTCAGACTATAACTAAACAGAACTGTGAAATTTCACTAGACAGACCACTATTTGTAATCACACAGGGTGGCAGTAGGGCCATGAAGTTCACAAAACCCTCAATAGCTAGATGAATCAGAGCTATGATCTTCGTATCTAGGCATATTTGATAAAGGTAACAGCTGCTTCCTGGGTAGAATAAGCACATGTTCCTTTGGAAAATACTTGTAGGGCAGCGTAGTCAGGTGTGCTAAACACTTTTATTCATCTCTACAGACCAGACCTTTGCCTTTGGGAGGACTCTTCAGTTTTGTGTACTGGCATGTCCC
Source organism: Rhinella marina (assembly GCA_900303285.1). Classification (NCBI taxonomy): domain Eukaryota; kingdom Metazoa; phylum Chordata; class Amphibia; order Anura; family Bufonidae; genus Rhinella; species Rhinella marina. The sequence goes on along the minus strand of ONZH01026364.1, from coordinate 320,739 downwards.
ACCCTTGTGCTACATCCCCATTGGTTTGTGTTGCTCTCCAGACATCCAGAAAAGGCAGAATTTACTTACGCAGTTCCTTTTATCTGTCGTCCATACAGCCGCATACATTTGCCATTTTTGAGCATTACTTCTTGTGGTAGTCAGTTTGGTTGGAGACATTTCTAAGGGCTGTTTGTGTCACCTGTCCTGGCATCTAGCAGGGGTATAAATCCCCATATGGATTTCGATCTAGAATAAGTATTCATCTCTGCCATGTTTTCTTTTCAGCGCATTCTTAAGACCAAAGCTTGGCAAACAGTATGAAGCCTCTTGTGTGGTATGTATAATAAATGTATGATTACTTTAGTAGTGATGATCTATATGATGCTTAAGGTTAGTATCAAAAGTAATAATTGCCACTGCTGTGTAAATCTGTAATCAGTTATTATATAGGTGCAATACATACCTATTTACCTTTTCCTTGCAACAATCTTTAAAGGGGTTCTCTTGAACTAGAAAAATATGGCTGACTTCTTCCAAAAACAGCACCACGCCTTTCACAAGTTGTGTGTGGTATTACAGCTCACCCCCATTTATTTCAGTAGAGCTGAGCTTCAATACCAGAAATTCACACATGGGAAGGTGTGGGGCTGTTTTTGGAATAAATCCTGGACAACCCCTGTTCAGATGTTTTGTATGAGTGTACAAGAGCATAGTTTATTTCTTCCAGAAACAGTGCCATGCCTGCCCAGGAGCTGTCTATGGTATTGCAGCTCAATCTTTTAGAAGTGAATGCGGCTGAACTGTAATAGCACACAGAGCCCATGGATGAGTGCGGTGCCATTTCTGGAAGAAAGGGACCCCTTTAAAGAGAACCTGTCACCACGAAATTCAGTGCAGTCTGCAGGCAGCGTGTAGAGCAGGAGGACTGAGCAGACTGATATATAGGTTTGAGGACATGTAATTTTTATATTTAAACATCTGCCCTTTTTGAACTTATGTCTGCCCCAGAGAATGCTATCAGTCACTGATAACACTTCCCCATGTACAGCTATCAGTCACTGACAGCTATCTATGTATACACACTTACACAGAGAATGCTATTTATCAATGATAACACCTCCCCTGTGTACAGCTATCAGTGAATGACAGCTATCTCTGTATACATACTTACACAGAGAATGCTATCTATTACTGATAACACCTCCCCATGTACAGCTATCAGTCACTGACAGCTATCTATGTATACACAATTACACAGAGAATGCTATTTATCAATGATAACACCTCCCCTGTGTACAGCTATCAGTGAATGACAGCTATCTCTGTATACATACTTACACAGAGAATGCTATCTATTACTGATAACACCTCCCCTGTGTACAGCTATCAGTCACTGACAGCTATCTATGTATACACAATTACACAGAGAATGCTATCAATCACTGATAACACCTCCCCTGTGTACAGCTATCAGTCACTGACAGCTATCTATGTATACACAATTACACAGAGAATGCTATTAATCACTGATAACACCTCCCCTGTGTACAGCTATCAGTGACTGACACGTATTTATGTATACACACTTACACAGATAATGCTATCAATCATTGATAACACCTCCCAGTGCAGTTACTGACAGCTATCTATATACCAGTAATGCTAAACCTTTTATAGACTGAGTGCCCAAACTGTAACCCAGAACCCATATATTTATTGCAAAATGCCAACACTGCAAGTTAACCTGAATACTACAGTCCAATATAGTATATCTTCCATGTACTTTATCATTTAGCTATAATATCCTGCCTGCATTCAGTATGCTGCCTGTGCTGTTCATAGTGTGCCCTGTGCTGATGAAGGGCAGGAACAGTCTAAGGCATATTGGTACACCATAGACTTTCCAGGGTGCAGGTGCCCACAAAGGGAGCTCTGAGTGCCAGCCATGACATAGGTTCGCCACCATTGCTATATATGTACTTACACAGAGAATGCTATCAATCACTGATAACACCTCCCCAGTGTACAGCTATCAGTTACTGACAGCTATCTATGTATACACACTTACACAGAGAATGATACCACTGATAACACCTCACCCATGTACAACTATCAGTGATTGACAGTTACCTACGTATACACAATTACACAGAGAATGCTATCAATCAGTGATAACACCTCACCATGTACAACTATCAGTGACTGACAACTATCTATACATACACACTTTCTACCCGTGTACAGCTATCAGTGACTGACAGCTATCTATGTATACACACTTACACAGAGAATGCTATAACTCACTGATAACACCTCCCCTGTGTACAGCTATCAGTGACTGAGAGCTACCTCTGTATACACACTTACACAGAGAATACTATCAATCACTGATAACACCTCCCTGTGTACAGCTATCAGTGACTGACAGCTACCTCTGTATACACACTTACACAGAGAATACTATCAATCACTGATAACATCTCCCTGTGTACAGATATCAGTGACTGACAGCTACCTCTGTATATACACTTACACAGAGAATACTATCAATCACTGATAACATCTCCCTGTGTACAGCTATCAGTGACTGACAGCTACCTCTGTATACACACTTACACAGAGAATGCTATTAATCACACCTACCACGTGTACAACTGAAGTCAGAAAAAGATGTTTAAATGTATAAATTGCAAGTTTTACTGAATCTCCACAAAACTATATATATCAATCTGCACAGCTCCTCCTGCTTTATAACATGCTGACTGCAGATCCCATTCAATTTCATGGAGAAAAATTCTTTAAAGGGTTTGCTTTCTTCCAGAAACAGAATCGCACTCATCTGTGGGTTTTGCGTTTTTACAGATCAGCCCCATTCTCACGCTCAATAACATGCGGTCTGCAGATAACATTGCATTTTGCGGTGTTAGGTCCTCTTTAAGCCCCTGTGGCCCATAGCCTTTCAAGCAAATGGCAGATTTTCTTAATTGAATAATAGAATCAGACAGGTTAAAATCTTTCTGTCCAATCCCCCCTTTCCCTAATGCAGACACTTGGGATTTGGTGGCAAACTTAAAGGGAACCTGTCACACTGATCAAGATGTCTGAGCTGAAGGCAGAATGATATAGAGCAGGATGAGCTGAGCAGATTGACAGTTTATAACTGTGAATTCAGATACCGTTCATTTAGTGATCTGTAGACTCTCTCTGGAGAAAAAGTACTTTTGTCCATATGCAAATTAGCAGTTAAGTGCACTGAGGGCAGGTCTAAGCCATTTTGTGCACCCTTGCTCTTCCTGCTTCTTCTGTCAGCTCCTCCCTCTCCTTTCTGATTAACAGGGGTAGGTGAAATGACTGCCTGAGGAGAGTCGTTAGCTCCCCATGTGCATAAGATTGTCCTCTGTTCAGAAGTTGGTGGGATCGCCCATCCATAATCTTATGTGTATGGAGGCCATTACAGTGTGTTCTGTAAAAATTACTATACTCAATGGGAAATGTTTGACTTGTATTCATTCGTTAAGAAAGTTTCTTTTCATCAAAACCTGCTTTCATTTTAATGGCTCACAGATAATCACGATTGTGCAGGGGGTCTTGAAAAGCGTACATTGTAAGGTAAACTTGAGTTGAGTCCTTTTCTCTAATATATTTAAATTTTGTTCTACTTTTGACTTCTTACATAAGTCATTTGAAAGAGTCCTGGTTGAGAATAAACTACACGGCCTCTCCCCTGCCCTGTCTGAAGCCATACAGAGTATCTCCAGATGGGAATTAGTCCAGGCTGCTCTACCCCATGTTTTACATTGCACAGCCACGCTGCTCTCCAACAGGAACAAGCTAGGTGGGTGGTCATGATGTTCTGTGGTTTCCGTGGTTGAGGTAGCATATAAAGCCATAAAGTATATGCAAGCAATGCCATGGAGATGCTTAAATATGTTTTGCTGCTTTGTTTGTACAGGGCATCAGGATAAGCTTGGTGTTGCTGAAACCAAGCTTCTTCACACTCTTCACTGGATGCTTCTGGAAGCTCCTCAGGATTGCAACAATGATAGGTTTGGTAGTGACAGAGGCTCCAGCTGGGGAGGAGGTAGTGGTGCTTTCATCCACCAGGAAAATCAAGGTTCTCCAGCACAGTCCAGGCAGAGCAACACAAATGAAGAAGATGAGAACAACCGACGGAAGTTCCTCCAGAATTCTATGGCCACAGTGGAGCTCTTTGTTTTCTTATTTGCTCCTCTAGTTCACAGGATTAAAGTAAGCACGTTCATAATAGAAGCCTCTATTTTCATGGTGCAATAAACATTATCAAAATCTCACTTTTACATATCTTTTATTCATTTATTATTGTCCACCAGGAATCAGACTTGACATTTCGCCTTGCTAGTGGACTAGTTATTTGGCAGCCAATGTGGGAACACAGACACCCTGAAGTTCCTGCTTTTACAGCACTGGTGAAACCCATTCGGAACATCATCACAGGTAGCTATCTGCATCTTTGTAAGCAGAATAAGTGGTTTACAAAACTATAACTGTATCGTAGTATGGGCTCTCAGATACTTACATATGAAGAGATTGTGAGAATAGTACTTCCCTAGTGTAGACTAGTGAAGACATTTTCACAAACTGGAGCTTTCTGACCACATACTGTAGATACAGTGATGTCAGTAATTCAGGTAAATAGTTACATGGTATTATAACTCAGCCTATAACTACATCCTGACTATGGTATTAAAGGGGTTGTCTCGCTTTAGCAAATAGCATTTACCATGTAGACAAAGTTAACACAAGGCACTGACTAATGTATTGTGATTGTCCATATTGCTTCCTTTGCTGGCTTGATTCATTTTTCATCACATTATACACTGTTTGTTTCAAGTGGTTGCGGCCACTGCTGCAGCCCAGATAGAAGGTGACCCATGGTCCCATCCACCAGCAAGGCTGGCACCTTTTTCTATATTGTGCAAGAACGGCCACCGCTGCTGGATTGCAGGGTAGTCATAATCCCTGGAAACGAGCAGTGTATAACGTGATGGAAAAATAAATCAAGCAAGCCAAGTAGGCGGTATGGAACGATCATGATACATTAGTAAGTGCCTTGTATTAACTTTATCTACATAATAAATGCCATTTGGTGAAGTAAGGCAACCCTTTTAAGACTGGAAGGCTTATAGCATATTTACTAACATTTGAATCTAATCATGGGACACTTATAAGCCATACTTACCAACATTTCAAGCCCAAAACATGGAATGCATTAAAACACTCTCCTTTTACATTATGATTTGTGAGTTAGTCCCATTAAAATCAGATCTGTTGGTAGGAATTTTATAGAAAACAGTCATTTTGCAATTCCCTATTTATCATGATAGCTTCTGAAATGAAAGTGAAGGCGGCAATCAGGCTGAGCTAGGCGGGGAGAAGCCAGACTGGAGTCAATCAGCGGACATTGCCGTTTCTTTTGATGACAGGTTCCCTTTACATAATATAACGAAGACCCATTATTTAACAGTGTTACAATATTCTGTTCTGCACTGCACAAAGGAGGAGATTTATCAAAACTAGTGGAAAGGAAAATTGAGAAAAATAAAATTCTACTCCACCTTTCTTCTTAGCAAATCTTCACTGAGTTTTTGTTGAATACCCTGCATGGCAAAAACTGTAACTTTCAATTCATCTGTCTTTTAGCAAAACGAAGTTCTCCATGCAACAGTCAGAACAAAGTGCTGGATTCCCCAAAGCAGAGCACATGCGCCACGGAGGTAAGACACGTACCAGTGTTAGGCCTTTCTAATCTCAATAAGTTTTAATTAATTTTAACAAGTTAAAGACAATAAAGCTTGATTTGTTACATTTATAAGCAGATTTTCCATTAAAGACAGGTAGAAATGGGAAAATTTAGTCTCCCGATAAAATATAGACAGACGAGCAATGAGCTTTTTTCCAGATTATATAAAAAACCATGATACATTTTAGACTATGATTATCTGTGCATTGTGTGGAGACTGACAATCTGCTTACTAAATCATTAGTTGAGTGAAAGTATGGAATATAAAAATAAAAGACAGATAATAGAAATGAAAACATAGCTGAGAACTGAAACTGGTTAACCTGTAATCTAATTCAGTCCAATAAATGGGAAGTATAACACAGCCAGGATCAAGTGTCTAATAGTGAGATATGTTCTGATGAGATCCATAGTGTCCAACTTTTTAGATACTTGTCAGTAGTAGTATTGCTTCTTGCAATCATCTTTTCAAAACTACAGTTAAAGGGGTTTTCCCACGAAATATATTCTACAGTTTTCAAACCAGCACCTGGATCTGAATACTTTTGTAATTGCATGTAATTAAAAATTTTGTATAGCTACTGAGTTATTTAATAAAATGTATCTGTATAGGACCTGTCAGGGCTGGGATACACAGATAGGGGTAAGTGATCCCTAAGCTTAACCCCAACCCCCTTCCCTGCCTATTGCCCACTCAGGCTAACCCCTGAGTCGACAACCAGAAGACTTGAAATACACTAGAAAAAGTGCAGGGGAAGGGAAGACAAACAAGACAGACAAACAAGAATCAAATGGGAAGTCAGGTAGCCGCATCAAAACCAGGAGAGTACGTCAGGAACAAAATCAGCAAGCAAAGAGAAGTCAAAAACACGCCAAGGGTCAAGGAACAACAAGAGTCTAAACTGCAGAGCAAAAATAACAACCAGGTAGTAGCAAGGAACTCCAAACACTGGCAGCTAGGAAAACATTAGAGGGCCTTAAATACCTAGCAGACCCCACCCAACCAGCTGACTGGGAGGAGAAAGCAAAGAACCAAAACTTAACTCCTGAGATACCAAATAAACAGAAAATAAACAGACACTATATTGCTCGCGTTTTCCGGTGACCAGTAACAGGCCGCGAGCGAGAGTGCGCACCAGCCACGTCCCTGGCACTTATGACCGTCGCGCGTCCCCTGCCTGGGACGTGCATCCACAGCCAGAGACCGCCGGCTGGAGGAGGAGCCTGCCGAAATAGCGGGCGAAGCCTGACCACGGGCAACCACCTCGCCACCAGAGTCAGAGGCAGGACCAGCAGAACGGTCTGACAGGACCACTTAATTTCTTATTTCTTTGACCTATTCACTGAGCAGGCCGCACATGCTCAGTTTCAACTTTTAACTGCCTCGAGAGAAATGAGACACGCCCCCTGAGCTGCAGCGGAAAAGACACTCCTTGAGCTGTCAGCTTGATATGAATCTAGCAGAGAAATGAATGAGATCTCTGGATCCATGTGGGGTACAGGGCTGGTTCTGGCTTTATTAGAAAGAGACCGTCATGTACTGTATGATGTCTGATTTTCATTTTTTACATTATTCGTGGGATAACCCCTTTAATATTCACCTTCCTTATTATTTGAGATATAGAAAGTATTAAAGCAGATTTCCAGTTCTGTGCTATGCTTTGAAAAAAAGCCATCAAGATGTGGCAAAGCAGGGTTCTTTGGGGGATTGAGTATCTGCCAATCACTAGTCTCAGTAGAAAATTGTCTAGGTTAAAAGGCAATTTGATCCCGAAAGGATCGTAGTTCCCATCAGTATTTAGGGATTGCATTGGAATATAGGGGTGTGAGGGGGAAGCATTGGTTAAGCAATTGCTTGACATCTCATCCACAACAATTCTATAACGTGTACATCTGCACCAAGGATAGCCCTTGGATGTGCTCTTACTAGCTCCCCTGGGAGTCTCATGACTGGAGCAAAAAGATAGAATCAGGCTCGGATGTATTTTAGAAAGTGGCATAGAAAGTTCCAGTCTTGGAGCCCAATGCATTTAATATTTAAGTAACGAATGTTGGAATACATAAGTATAATGAATATTTGCATATATGATATTGTTAACAGTTTAAAATTTAATTCCATTGTATATGCAAGGGGTTTGAAGTGGTTTCTGAAGTTGCTCATCCAGAAGACCTAGTACCTCCAAGACCTACTGTATCCAGCTGCCAGAGAGCCAACTCATTTGATGGTTGCACTACACCCCAAACCTCACAGGACAGAGGACCGCCCTTTCCAAGGTAACAATGCCTTTTTTTGCAGTTCAGATTTATTTAGATTTGCTTCAAAATTATAGGTAGAGTTAACCATTTCATTTTGCCTTTAACTTTTAGACCTTCTTTAGTGATTCCTCCGTGCCAAAAATCCCGTTATGCCACTTATTTTGACGTGGCTGTTTTGAGGTGTTTGCTGCAGCCTCACTGGTCAGAAGAAGGAACTCAGTGGTCACTCATGTACTACCTTCATCGACTTAGGCATATGTTGGAAGAGAAACCAGAAAAGTCTCCTGAACCTGAAGATCTCCCTCTTCCACGGCCTCGCAGTAGCTCCATGGTGGCAGCAGCACCTTCCCTTGTAAACACCCATAAAACCCAGGTTAGACATCAAATATCTCTTACATACATTTTAGAAGAACATATTTGCATGTTTTAAATAAACTGTATGCAAGCTTATATATTAGACTCATTGTAGTCTACTAAGATATGAAGCCTCATTTATCAAAAACTAAATCTACTGTTGTCCTTACCGACTGTTAACGTTTTATTACATGGAGCGAATATTGTACAGATTCTTGTGGATTTGAGCAAAGAGGAACGAGCATTGTGTGATGTATTAAGTATGAACGATTCAAAGACAAGGGACAAATCGTTAGTTTCTCATCCATCGTGATCTTTCAGCATGCTAAAAAATTAATAGATCTGTTCGTATAATATGGAGTCGTCTGTTTGCTAACGATCTCATACATTCCTTTGACCAAGCATCTGTCCCCCATCTTTACATGTAATAACAAGGAATTTTTTAAAAAACGACCACAAGTACGAACCACTATGAGTATAATAAGCAAAATTTTCATTGTTAACGAGTCTCTACATCTAAGATCGTTTATCGTGATCGGTATGACATTTGCTGGTGCAATAGTACTTTTATGGTGCGAGTGCAGCAGTGGATCCTGTAATTTCACTAATGTAGGCTACACAGGGGCGTAGGATCTAAGGGGGAATATATTCTTCACCCATAACCCTGTAAGAGGTGCTATATAGCAAAAGTGAACTTTTAATTTTAATATAGTTTATAAAATAAAAGCAGAAAACTGGTTTTCCTCTGAAAGGGCTCAGGCATATGTAGGAAGAGAAACCAGAAAAGTCTCCTGAACCTGAAGAACTCCCTCTTTCACGGCCTCGCAGTAGCTCCATGGTGGCAGCAGCACCTTCCCTTGTAAACACCCATAAAACCCAGGTTAGACATCATATATCTGTTACATACATTTTAGAAGAACATATTTGCATGTTTTAGGCCTGTTTTGCAGTCCACAAATAGCGGATCAGCAAAACATAGATACCGGCTGTGTGCGTTTTACGGAATGCCCGCCCCCAATAGAATAGTACTATCATAGTAACATAGTTTATAAGGCCGAAAAAAGACATCTGTCCATCCAGTTCAGCCTGTTTTCCTACAAGTTGATCCAGAGGAAGTAAAAAAAAACCCTGTGAGGTAGAAGCCAATTTTCCCCACTTTAGGGGAAAAAAATCCTTCCCGACTCCAATCATGCAATCAGAATTACTCCCTGGATCAACAACCCCTCTCTAGTAACTATAACCTGTAATATTATTACCCTCCAGAAATACATCCAGGCCCCTCTTGAACTCTTTTAGTGAACTTACCATCACCACCTCCTCAAGCAGAGAGTTCCATAGTCTCACTGCTCTTACCGTAAAGAATCCTCTTCTATGTTTGTGTACAAACCTTCTTTCCTCCAGACGCAGAGGATGTCCCCTTGTCACAGTCACAGTCCTGGGGATAAATAGATCATGGGAGAGATCTCTGTACTGACCTCTGATATATTTAGACATAGTTATTAGATCTCCCCTCAGTCGTCTTTTTTCTAAAGTGAATAAGCCTAATTTTGATAATCTTTCTGGGTACTGTAGTCCTCCCATTCCAGTTATTACTTTAGTTGCCCGCCTCTGAACCCTCTCCAGCTCTGCTATGTCTGCCTTGTTCACACGAGCCCAGAACTGCACACAGTACTCCATGTGTGGTCTGACTAGTGATTTGTAAAGTGGCAGGACTATGTTCTCATCACGGGCATCTATGCCTCTTTTGATGCAACCCATTATCTTATTGGCCTTGGCAGCAGCTGTCTGACACTGGTTTCTGCAGCTTAGTTTGCTGTTCACTAAAATTCCTAGGTCCTTTTCCATGTCAGAGTTACCCAATATTTTACCATTTAGTATGTACTGGTGACTTGCATTATTCCTTCCCATGTGCATAACCTTACATTTGTCAGTGTTAAACCTCATCTGCCACTTCTCTGCCCAAGCTCCAGTGTATCCAGATCCATCTGTAGCAGTCTACTGTCCTCTTCTGTGTTAATTACTTTATACAGTTTAGTGTCATCTGCAAAAATTGATATTTTACTGTGCAAGCCTTCTACAAGATCATTAATAAATATATTGAAGAGAATAGGGCCCAATACTGACCCCTGTGGTACCCCACTAGTGACAGTGACCCAATCTGAATATGTGCCCTTAATAACCACCCTCTGTTTTCTATCACTGAGCCAGTTACTTACCCACATACAGACATTTTCTCCCAGGCCAAGCATTCTCATTTTATATACTAACCTTTTATGTGGTACTATGTCAAATGCTTTGGAGAAGTCCAGATATACGACATCCATTGATTCGCTGCGGTCCAGTCTAGAACTTACCTCCTCATAGAAACTGATTAAATTGGTTTGACATGACCGATCCCTCATGAAGCCATGCTGGTATGGAGTTATTTGCTTATTTTCATTGAGGTACTCCAAGATAGCATCTCTTAGAAAACCCTCAAACAGTTTACCCATGACAGATGTTAAACTTACCGGCCTATAGTTCCCGGGCTCTGTTTTTGGACCCTTTTTGAATATTGGCACCACATTTGCTATGCGCCAATCCTGTGGAACACTCCCTGTCAGTATAGAGTCCTTAAATATCAGAAATAAGGGTCTGGCGATGACATTACTTAATTCTCTTAGAATACGGGGGTGTATGCCATCCGGTCCTGGCGATTTGTCTATTTTAATCTTTTTTAGACGCCGCTCTACTTCTTCCTGGGTCAGACAGGGCACTTTTGATGGGGAATTTACTTATATTCTGCATTTCATCTGACAGTTTATTTTCCTCAGTGAATACAGTGGAGAAAAAGATATTTAGTAGCTTTGCCTTCTCCTCATCGCTCTCTGCAACTCCCCCCTCATTACTCTGTAAGGGGCCGACACCTTCAGGTTTATACTTTTTACCATTTATATAATTAAAGAACATTTTAGGGTTAGTTTTACTCTCTTTGGCGATTATCCTTAGGACATGTTCTATATTTTTGCGGATGATAGATATACGAAGCTTGCTATATATTACTTTGGTTATTTATATACCAAAATTAAATTAGGAATTCCACAAATATATATATAAGTATTACATCAGGTTAGTGACTGCTGTAAACTTTGCATTGGACTTGGTAAAACTGTATATTAAGAAAAAAACATTTCATATAGTTAGTTTTTATCTTAAAGGATATGACCAAATGCAATGAAGAGGACAGGGCACTGGGCACAGAGCCATATGCCAAAGTATCATTGACTAATCTTCGAAGATCTGCAATACCAGATCTCTCCTCAGATATTGGAATCAACATTTTCAAGAGGGTAAGCTATCGTCTCTCAATATTTACAATGCATTTTCTTAGCAACCAGCTGAAAAAGAAAAAAACCTTCAATGTGCATTGCACTAAAATCATCTATGGTTTGTGCTTCTGCAGCTGAGGACCAGAAGAGATGATAGAGAGCGGAAGGGATCAATACCATATCATCACCAGGGGAAGAAGCGGCAACGTAGGATAGGGATGCCCTTTCTACTGCACGAAGACCACTTGGACGTATCCCCGACCCGCAGTACGTTTTCCTTTGGGAGTTTTTCTGGTATTGGAGAGGACAGGCGCACTATTGAGAAAGGGGGCTGGCAAACCACAATATTAGGTGAGTTTGGTAGCTGTAGCCCCTTCCTGCAAGGTATCATCAGGCAGTCTTGTGAAAGATGTGATTTAGATCTGTTTGCACATTTTTCGCAAAATTTTTCATTTATGACAGAATGGAGCGGGGGGAGACTTATTCTTATGATACAAGAAGATGTCTGATATTCCGAAATGGGGAGATAGTGTAGCACAAGTAGCAGACATGCAATTGTGAAGAGGAGAAAATAACATTCTGTCCTTCTGGCAACTCACAGTCACAGGCTACACCTGCCAATCTGTGCACTTCCAGAAACTGATGCAATAAAGGTGTTGTATGTAGAAACTGGAGCGGACAACCCACAAGAGAGGAGGTCAGGGGTATTTAATTACGCTGGTGTGGGTGGGAGGATTGTCCGGAATGAATTACTGCTAGGTAGCTGGAGTGGAAAAGACTTGATTGAAATGCTTAAAGCCCATTTGTAAGGACGACTCCTAATATGCAGACTTGCGAGTTTATAAATCACACAATGTTAGATATAATCTGAAAAGCAGAGTGTTGACTTTTTAAGAAGTAAAACTAAAAGATTTTAAGAAGTAAAACTAAAAGATTACATTTTAAGACTGCATCTGAGTTTTACATGGTTGATGTGAAGACTTAAAGCGGCTGTCTAACTTCAGCAAATGGCATTTATCATGTAGAGAAAGTTAATACGAGGCACTTACTAATGTATTGTTATTGTCCATATTGCCTCCTTTGCTGGCTGAAATCATTTTTCCATCTCATTATACACTGATCATTTCCATGGTTATGACCACCCTGCAATCCAGCAGTGGTGGCCGTGCCTTCACACTATAGGAAAAGGTGCCAGCCTGTCTGGTTGTCAGGATGCCGAGTGTGCACATAGGCTGGTACTTTTTCCTATAATGTACAAGCACGACCACCGCTGCTGGATTGCAGGGTGGTCGTAACCTGTGGAAACAAACAGTGTATAATGCGATGGAAAAATGAATGAAGCCAGCAAAGGAGGCAATATGGACAATCACAATACATTAGTAAGTGTCTTGTATTAAGTGGGTTTTCCAGGTTTTTAATACTGATGACCTATCCTCAGGATAGGTCACCAGTATTTGATCAGTGGGGGTCTGACACCTGGGACCCCTGCCGTTCAGCTGTTTTGAGAAGATACCAGCGCACCTGTGAGCGTCGATGCCTTCTCCGTGCTTACCAACCTTAGTGCCGTACATATTATGGCGGCAGTGCTTGGTATCGCTCTTAGCACCATTGAAGTAAATGGGGCTGAGTGCGATACCAAGCACAGGCGCGCTGGTGCTTTCTTCAAATAGCTGATCGGCCCAGGTGTCCCAGGTGTCAGACCCCCATCAATCAGAATCAAAATCACAGAAAACCCCTTTAACTTTCTCTACATAATAAATGCCACATGCTGAAGTGAGTCAACCCCTTTAACTTCTCTTTCCTTAATACGGGTGAGTTAAAGAGATTGTCTGGGACTTAAATACTGATGACCTATCCTCAATGGGGGGAAATTCCTGGCCCCCCTGACTATCAGCTGTTGGGTGGTGCTTCAGCACTTGGATGAGCACTGGGTACTGATGACCTATCCTGGAAATAGATCATTGATACTTAAGTCCTGGAGACCCCTTTAATGTAAATGTATTCAAGGTGAAAGTTACTCTGATAGTTCTGTAAAAAGATGAAGCCTAGCTTCTGATTATGACTTACAATGGAGCACATACAACTGTTAGATAATTAAGATGGGTGGGTATAGTAATTGACATTCATTGTACTCTATTTTGTGGACTTGAGCCCTGGCACTAGCCTTTCAGCACTGTGATGCTTTTCATATTGTACCTAAATCTGAGGTCTATGACAAGATTCTTGTAAAAATGCTGACATATTTCATTTTGCCATAGGTAAATTTACAAGGCGTGGAAGCTCTGATACAGCAACTGAGATGGAGAGCTTGAGTACAAGGCATTCTCACTCCCATCATACTTTGCTTAGTGATCTTCCTGACCACTCCAACAGCCATGGAGAAAACCCATCTAAAGACGGTATGTGATATATACGAATTATGAGATTATGTAAAGTGTTGTGTGAATTGGAATAAATAACCACTAAGGAACCCTAATTATTTCTAGTGAGGTCCCAAATTTCTACCATAACTGTGGCCACCTTCAACACTACTCTTGCATCATTCAACGTTGGCTATGCTGACTTTTTTGCTGATCACATGAGAAAGCTCTGCAATCAAGTGCCCATCCCTGAAATGCCACATGAACCTCTTGCCTGTGCCAATCTACCACGTAGCCTCACAGATTCCTGCATTAACTACAGCAGCCTGGAGGACACAGACCACATAGATGGCACCAACAATTTTGTCCATAAGAATGGAATGCTGGATCTAGCGGTATGGAAATAAATCTCATATATGCATACACAGAAACTCACTGCTCGCCTTGTGATGACCTTGACCATGAAAAGGAACTTTCTAGGTGAAATGCAGTAGATTGGAAGAGTTTTAGGACGTTATGTGATGAATGTGCGATTTCCAGCATCTTCACATTTTATAACCGTAGCTGACACAATGGGGGAAATTTATCATTAGGAAAATATTTGAAGTCAGTTTTGCTTCAGTCTGTGTTGGAGTACTTTCTGCCACATTTATCAAACGTCACAGGTTGTTTGATAAATGTGGCTTGTCCTTAAACCTAACACTTCTGTCTAGAGAAGCTACTCCACTTTTCCTACTCCACCCTCCTCCTGGAGTGAGATTGCGACTATTTTGCGACTTTTTTTAAAAAGTTGCAATGATAAATCTGGAGTGAAACTCATTAACATGGCTAACCACACCCACTTTTCCACCCATATTACAAACTGGAGTGAGTGGTGTACACATGCAAAAAGTCGCAAAAAAATGCGCAAAAAAGTCGCAAAAGCCCTATCGTGCGACTTTTTGAAGACAGAATTCTGGAGTGAAGGTGTGATAAATCAGGGCCAATGTTTTCACTTCTTCCTAGGTTGTTCTTAAAGCAGTATACCTTGTTCTGAACCATGATATCAGTTCCAGGATCTGTGATGTAGCCCTGAATATTGTAGACTGTCTGCTCCAGCTGGGAGTTGTGCCCTGTGTCGAGAAAAAGAGAAAAAAGAGCGAAAACAAGGAAAACGAACCCTCCATTATATCAGCTTCAGGTAGTGGGGAAAAGAGGCAAAGTGAAGGGAACTTCCAGATGAAAGGAGCTTCCCGAGGATCAAGCTGTGGCTTTGCAGGTGCTTCTAGTGGTGGAACAGGAAGCGGAGGCGGCGGAGGAGATGATGGTGACAGTCAACACAAGAATGAAAAAAATGATGAAAAGGTAATTATAACCATTTAATTGGTATTAACAGAAGCATACTTTGGTCATATAACACATATTATGAAAATTGGAGATAAAATCATATTTTTATATAACTCAAGTACCACTATTATTATCATTATTATGATTTTATGGTGTCTTATGAACCCTTAAACTATGCATGGTGTGCTATCTTATATTCATAATTTATTTCTTTTATCTCTTATGAGGATGAGAATATCCCAGCAACCACCCACAAATTGGCGCTCACCATGCTCATCAAACTGGTGAAATCATTAGGATGTGCCTACGGCTGTGGTGAAGGTCATCGCGGGTTGTCTGGAGATCGTCTAAGGAATCAGGTTTGTTATACAATGGAATGAGCTGTTGTAATTTCGATGTATTAAGGTGCCCATACATTTTCAATACCAGTCAGTCAAATGCTGATTTGGCCACTGCCTTCTTGTCTTGAGTCCCGTTATTATGCCAGTCTTCCACCTGGTAGAGAGAGTATATGGGGATCCCTGTATTGCTTTGGGGCGAGTAGCTGCCACTGCAGTTCACTCTAGGGTTTGCCTTACATTAGGGACATTGTTGAGAAGTAGCCTAGGGGGTATTGGGGTTAGCCATTTGCTATGGGTTCCAGCCATTGCTACCTCTTGTGTGTCATAATTGCCACCTTTAAGGCACCAAAAATGGCAAAGGCAAAGTTGGCCCCAGCATGCATGTGGAACCAACACTCCCTGAATTTAATGGTGGCCATTATGGCACATAACAGGTAGGAATTAGTGTTAGGTTCCGTCTTAAAGAAATCGCCTTGATGTTTGGCAGATGGGCCCAAATAATTTTGTACAAAATGTATTTACCAAGAATCTCAATTTTGCAGAATAAGTGTAACATTAGCACCAGAATGTTTTCTATCACTATGGCAATGTTGTTTTTTATTTGTGTTTGCAGAGTGCTACTGCATTGTGTTTTTTTCCTTAGTGTATCTAGCCATGGCAGCGTGCACCTGCAAATTGGATGTGCTGACTGACTCCCATTTTGCAACAGTACAGGGATAATAAACACAGTGGTGTCACAGTAGAGTGATAATACACACAGTAATGTCACAGTACAGGGATAATACACACAGTGATGTCACAGAAGAGTTATAATACACACAGTAATGTCACAGTACAGGGATAATACACACAGCGATGTCACAGTACAGGGATAATACACACAGTGGTGTCACAGTACAGGGATAATAAACACAGTGATGTCACAGTACAGGGATAATAAACACAGTGATGTCACAGTACAGAGATAATACACACAGTGATGTCACAGTACAGGGATAATACACACAGTGATGTCACAGAAGAGTGATAATATACACAGTAATGTCACAGTACAGGGATAATATACACAGCGATGTCACAGTACAAGGATAATACACACAGTGATGTCACAATACAGGGATAATACACACAGTGATGTCACAGTACAGGGATAATAAATACAGCAATGTCACAGTACAGCGATAATACACACAGTAATGTCACAGTACAGGGATAATACACACAGCGATGTCACAGTACAGGGATAATACACACAGCGATGTCACAGTACAGGGATAGTACATACAGTGATGTCACTGTACAGGGATAATACACACAGCGATGTCACAGTACAGGGATAATATACACAGTGATGACACAGTACAGGAATAATAAACACAGCGATGTCACAGTACAGGGATAATAAGCACAGCGATGTCACAGTGCAGGGATAATACACACAGTGATGACACCGTACAGAGATAATAAACACAGTGATGTCACAGTACAGGGATAATAACACAGTGATGTCACAGTGCAGGGATAATACACACAGTGATGTCACAGTGCAGGGATAATACACACAGTGATGACACAGTACAGGGATAATGCACACAGTGATGTCACAATGCAGGGATAATACATACAGTGATTCCTCAGTAAAAAGGCAACGTACACATCAATATCACTCTATGGTAAAAATCAATGTAAAAATACATGGAAAATAATGAATGATGTTACTGTACAAAGAAAGTGCACATACAGGATTAACAAATACAAGAGAGTCAACAATTATACCTTGACATTACAACACAGGCAAAGAAAAAAAACAACGTAATGATGTTACATGATGATGCAGGTATGCTGCATACACAATGTCACAGTATAGGAATTATTTATAAAGTAATGCAGCAGAACAGGGGTAACCATGCTTTCATAGTATGAAATATAAACATTTTTAGTAAAACACAGAATGGGGCCACATTCACTTCTTCCATCATCCATAGCCATCACTAACTGCACCCTATCTCTGTGTAGAGATGCACTTCCTTAGTTGTTGGGCTCTATATACGGTGTATGCCTGCCACTACCCTGGTAGTCACGAATATAAATGTCATAGCACCCAAAAAGAAGCACAAGGTCTAATAGATCATTTCTTAAGTCAGTTAAAGAGGTATTCTGTAAACTGTTCATGAAATATTTTCCTTCACACACCGTTATGGGAAATGCACTGCAGTTTGCCTTTCACGACCAACTGAGGTGCAATCAGATAAAACAGTTACATTCATTACTGCCATCTAGTGGTGACATATCTAAATGCATCCTTTGTTTTTTATTTTGCAGGCACAAAGCTGTCTCACTAAGCTGTATAAACTGGATAAAGTGCAATTCCGGCAAACAATGAAAGATTATGTTAATAAAGATTCTCTTAATAATGTGGTCGACTTTCTCCATGCACTTCTAGGATTCTGCATGGAGCCAGTAACCGACAGTAAGAGTAAATTAACATTATAATTCTAAAATCAACACAAAATTCTAGCGTTTGGATAGCAAGTTATGATGTATCGACTGTACTTGAATAATGTCATTGTTATATTTTACCACATAACTGAAAAAAGTAGATTTGTGTAATTTGAGTCGTATTGATGTTTCCACTAGAATTCCTGATCAGTGGATGCTTTGCTTTTTTTTATGGCATTAAAAGGGTTTTCCAACCTATAATATCATAAGGATCATCAGTATCTGATTGGTGGGATCGGTCAGCTGACCAGAGTGGCCTTCTCTCAGCTCACCAAGCACAGCATCGTACATTGTATAGTGGCTGTGCTTGGTATCGTGCTCAGCCCTATTTACTTCAATGTGACTGAGTCACTCCTAGGCCATGTGATCAATGAACGTGACATCACTTACCTAGGAAAAGCTGGGAGAAGGCCATGACGCTACTGCAAGCGCCAGTGCCTTTTCAAACAGCTGATCGTTGGGGGTCCCAGGTGTCAGACCTTCACTGATCAGATATGATGACCCATCCAGAGGATGGGTCATCAGTATTAAAGTCTCGGGGAAAAAAAATAGATTGCTAATTACAGTGACTTGTCTCTATTTATTTACAGATAGGGCCGGGTTTGGAAACAATTTTGCAACAATGGACAGTAAGTCTACAGCTCAAAATGTAGAGGGTATCATCGTGAGCTCCATGTTTAAGTCCCTGATCACTCGCTGCGCTTCAACAACACACGAGCTACACAGTCCTGAGAACCTGGTAAGATTATCAGCCACTGATCATCACTTTTAGGCCTCATGCACACAACCGTATTTTGTATCCATATCCCATCAGCATTATTTGCAAATTGTACACGGACCCATTCATGTCTGGGTTTGCAAAAAAACGGACAGCACGCGGATGTCACCCATGTGCTGTCCGCATCTATGTGTCTATTCTACAAATTATAGAACATGTCCTATTTTTGTACATATTGCCGACAATAGTAATGTCTAGTAATGAGAGTGAGAAAATTTCGGATTGAAGATCGGTGGTTTACGGAGCACAATAGGTACATGGTCATGTGCACAAGGCCTTGAGATCTCATTGAGCTCTCCGTGAGCATTACCACTGATTTCTCACTCAGTTCAGAGATCTCCTGGAGGGCCAGGCCACAGGTGTAGCTCCATAATACTATGGTTTCACCACAAATTTCACTCTCTGTAAAGAGTTTTTTCAAAATCTCATCCACTTTGCTGCTACTGTAAACATGGGAGATTTCCTGCATGCAGTTCCGCTGCAGAAAATCCACATTGTTTACGCTACATGTGACCGTGTTCTGAAGTTCACGTGATTTAAAATGCATGTACGAAAAATCATATTTCTGGCACTCTAATTTGAATGCTGCGTTCGATGGGGCTAATGCACAGGTGATGTCTGGTAAGAAACATGTCTCTTCTAGACTTCAAATTTCAAATCTGCAAGGAAAAAAATGTGGCCATATGAACAACAATATGGGTTCCCATTAGAAAGAGTACAGCGCAGATTATATTTGGTTTTCATACAGATTTTCACATGGACTCCAGATCTATGTGAAATTTAAAGGGAACCTGTCACATGGAACATGATGTCGAGCTCTGGACAACATGTTACAGAGCAGGAGAGTATGACGAGTAGATTGATATAGAGTTTTATGCGAAAAGATTCATTAAAATTTCATCTTGTGCTTTGAAGACCAGGAGGCGGTCCTATCAGTGATTGACTGTATATACAGATATAGCTGTCAGTCACTGATAGGACCGCCCCCCCCCCCTCCGGACTTCAAAGCTCAGAATGAGCAGAAATTGAAATGAATGAAATACAAGTTATACGGAATCTTTTTCTATAAAACTATATATCAATCTGCTGAGCTCCTCCTTCCTCCTGCTCTATAAAATGCTGCAGACAGATTACACTGCATTTTCATGAAGGTTCACTTTAAGCCGTGTGAGCAGACTCTAACTCCATAGACTTGAAATGGGCCAGGCAGGGGCAGACTTACCATTTGTAGTGAATATAGCATTAGTTCATATTTTCAGTGTTTTCAGAAAGTTTGCTTTGTGTTTGTGGTGAAACGCAGCTGCACAATGATTTCATTTTACAGCATATGCTAAGTTTGTGCTTAAGCAGGGGCCTAGCTATAGGTGAATCAGGGGAAGCAGCTGCTTTGGGGCGCAGACTCAGAAAGGGCCCACCCAGGATGAGGACTGAAAACTTTTATTATCAGGACCCCCTCAACAGTATAACACAATAACATTATATACAGTGACACTGTAGGAAGCGGCCGGAACGGCTACTGGTCTGAGAGAGTTATCTTGACTAACCAGAGGAATGGGGGTTGCACGGGAGGAGGGGTTTGCGAAGGAGTTTCCTGGGGGATGGGGGGTGCGTTCAAAAATTTGCTGTGGGGCCCTGTCATTTCTAGTTATGCCACTGTGCTTAAGTTTTATATAATTTAAAACTCTGCTATGTATTGGGAGAGGAAAAGTATGGTTTTAGTCAGCTGGGCATTGGTGGTTTTGGCAGTGGATATCTTGACAGTCACACAGAATAGGTACAAAGGTCTTCAGATCCACTGTTCTAAAAGGCTATAGTTCCCCTAGTGCATGGGAGGGTTTCATGTCCATATTATAGTTCGACACTGGCCACACTGTTCCTCTCTGGATTCTGTGAAGATTTGTAAGAAAAAAAATCAGTGGCAACATTTGTTGTACAATGGAGATATTTTTCCCAGAAGCTCATGGAGGCCCCACACAACCAAACTATGAGTCCATGCTGCATTGTGAAGTCAGTGCATGTGCTGTGCATGAATTATATAGTCTGTGCTTTGGGCTAAAAAAGAAAAAAAATTGTACTAGGTTTGTATAACACAATTTTGCACCATTTGACTTATAAGCAGCTTCAGAGTACAGAGTACATAGCAGCTGCAGATAGTTGTTCTGTGATAAATCCAACAGTCTGGCTTTCTTATGGTCATTCTCTAGCTTCTCTCTCCCTTCCTGGATGAACTGATGCTAAAATCAAAGTTTAAGTTTGTTGTTCACAGTGGCGCACCTTCCACAGATAAGACACTGCATTTTCAAGCAGCTTCCACTGGGGGAGCTCAGTGCAAAGAGGTTTATAACAGCTTTCATTGCAGTGACTGGTAACTGTAGAAATTCCTATGCATGAGCTCCCCCTAGTGGCAGCTTCAGGCAGCCAGTTTTGTAATATATTAAAGGTGTTGTTCCACCAAAAATATTCTACAGTTTTTAAACTGGCAGCTACATCTAAATACTTTTGAAATTGCAGGTAATTAAAGATTTAGAATAGCTGCTGAGTTATGTAGTAAAATCTGTCTGTGTGGTGACACCTGCTGTTTGCTAATTTCTGTGTTCACTTAATTGAGACACATGCTCAGTCCCATCCGTCAACTGCCACCAGCTGCAGCAAAAATTCCTCCTATTCTGCCAGGTTAAAATAAATCAAGCAGAGCAATTGCAGTAATGCATGAGGAGATCTCTGGATCCATGTGAGGTACAGGGCTGGTTCTAGCTTTCTTAGAAAGAGACTTTGATGTACTGTATGATGTCTGATTTTCATTTTTGTACATTAATCATAACCCTTTTAAGTAAAGGGATGGAGGGATTTACAGCTATATGGGGGAGATTTATCAATGTATTTATGCTACTTGCCTTTTGTTAATATTTTGAGAAATATGCTGTTCATAAAGAGCACCACATTTCTGAAATACCTGTGCCAAATTTTCAGACATAGAGGTTGGATGGTGGCTCAGTGGTTAGCAGCGCTTGGGTCCTAGGTTCAAATCTGACCAAAAGCAACATCTGCATGGAGTTTGTATGTTCTCTCTGTGTTTGCGTGGGTTTCCTCTGGGTTCTCCCATTTCCTCCCACACACCAAAGACATACTGATAAGGAACTTAGATTGTGAGCCCCATTGGGGACAGTTGGATGCTAATGTCTGTGCTAAAGTGCTGTGGAATATAGTAGCACTATATAAGTGTGTAAAATAAATGAAGTCGGAAAGTCTGGAGGCAACTTTTTTATTAAAATTTTTTTAGCTAAAATTGCTTCTGCTTAATAAAAATTTTTGTAAATTCATCAGAAATCTGGGTAGTCATGCTTTTTTCATTATGTGTTGGCTGGGAATGTTTACATGTGTCCTTGAAAACTGGGTCGGGCAGGAGGACCATACCACCTTTTACAATGTGGCCCTATGAGATCTATGTACACCCCTGGTTGATGAGTATCTTTCCTTTATCATCTCACTGGGTGACACTTTCATGACATGTCTTTCCTCTCCATAGGGATTGTACTGTGATATTCGACAGCTCGTACAGTTTATCAAAGAAGCCCATGGCAATGTATTTCGACGGGTAGCGCTCAGTGCTTTGCTGGACAGTGCAGAGAAACTGACTCCTGGGAGAAAATCTGATGATTCCCAACAGGAACCAAGATCTTCAGCAATCAAAAGGTTTGATTTCTATGAAGCTGTCTGCAGCACCTTGCTTACACGCTGAAGCTCTGCTTGCTTACTGCTTTACAACCTGATTTGCTTTATTTGGTTATGTTGTTTTTACTTGCTGTATTTATCTGCAAATGTGGCAACTGTGAGGCCTGTGTACACTTACTGTACGTTATGTCTGGCAGGGCTTATCTTCATTGAAGTTTTGGCACATGCTGAGTATTTGAATTGCAGAATTCCCCTAGGAATAAATAAAATATTGGAAAGATACAGAGGGAAATTTATTATAGACCAGCATTTTACACTGTTCTGCAATCTCATCTGTGCTGCTATAAGATACGTCTAATTTATGACGAGGTGTGTGCCTCGTCATGAACTAACAAAGAAAAAAGGGGATTTCAGTCAGCACATCCCAGTGCGCAGGTGCACGTTGCTATGGCTAAATGCACAAGGAAAGGAAAATACATACAATGCAACGGCACACTGCTGACCAGATAAAGCACAAAATGCCATAGAGATATGAAGTATTCTGGAGCTAATGCTATGCTTGTTTAGTAAATTAGAGATTCTTGGCAAATATATTTTGTACAAAATTATCTGGGCCCGTCCACCAAATCGTCAAGGTGATCTCTGTAGAACGTAACACTATTTCCTACCTGTTAGACTAGCCTCGTCTGCCCCATAGGCTGATTTTAATTAGTGTAACTATAAAGCCGAGTGGACTCGGCATGCATGTTTGGTACCTGCATCCCTGTATTAGTGGAGGCCTTTGAAGCACCATAAATGGCAAAAGGCAGAAGGGATCCAGCATGCATGTGGAACCAACACCCCCCTGATTATACAGAAGCCAAGGTTGGCACATAACAGGTAGGAAATAGCGTTAGGTTCCCATTCTACAGAGATCACCTTGACGATTTGGTGGATGGGCCCAGATAATTTTGTACAAAATATATTTGCCAAGAATCTCTAATTTACTAAACAAGCATAGCATTAGCTCCAGAATACTTCATATCTCTATGGCATGTTGTGCTGTATCTGGTTAACAGTGTGCCGTTGCATTGTATGTATTTTCCTTTCCTCGTCATGAACTAGGTACATCTCCGACAGTCAACCCCCCCGCTGGTGTAGATTTCTGGCATAAAAGAAAATAAATGCTTCAGTCCCACTTACCAGCCCACAAAACCCTGTGGTTTCTCTCCGTGCCTCCACACCACAAAAAAATAGAACTATTTTTTTGCAGTGCGGACATATCACAGACCCATTCATTTTGTGCCATTTTTTTAGCATCCCGTATGCGTCCATCCACTGAAATGGGTCCCCATAAAAAAAGGAATTTATTCTTTCCGTATGTCCACATTGCCGTTCTGCAAAAAAATAGAACATGTCCTATTATTGTCCATATTACAGACAAGGATAGGACTGTTCTATTAGGGGCGGGTGGTTCTGTTCTGAAAAATATGGAATGCACACGGCCGATATCCATGTTTTGCGGATTCACAATTTGCAGACTGCGTGTGAATGAGCCCCACCTTAAGGTCCCATTATGTGCGAAAATTATCCTATTCATATGAACAATGGAAATCCTGGAATGCTGCAAATACCGTGAACTAAAATTGAATGCATCATATATTTTTAATAGGTTCTGATTGAAAAAGGAATACATATTTGCACTTAGGATGCTCTGTGTGCTGCAGTGGTTGTTCTTGAAGATTCCGGTTTAGCAGGCAATTATCGAGAAGGAAGCGATCCTTCACGGCAATCACCTGCTCGTCAGTGAAGGAAGAAGCTGCATTTACATGCAGAGATCCCCTCCCCAGTATGGGGAGGAGCGATCACCAATGCCATTACTCTTCCCCATACAGACTGGTTGTATGCTGGCAGCAGAGCATGTTTAGATGGCATTATCTGCTGCCGGCAAATGGCAATTTAGATGCCTACACAAACGATTCAATTATTGCTGGCACCTTTACACCAGCAGATAATCAATAGCGATTATCTGGCAGATTCTTGGCCCATGTACAAGGCCCTTAAGTGAGCCCTCTGATATCTAATATGTATCACTATTACATCCAATTACATTCTGAATTTATGAACGAAGTACCTTTATCCCACTTCTTATAATATTTTTACTGGAGTCAAAGAAGCAAGAAGTTGTTTGGTTGGCTCCTCAGCCTATATATTTTTTCATAAGTGGAAGATTCCAGCATGCATTTAATAGAGCATCCGTGTCAGATAGCTGAGACTGGCAACCAGATATATGCTAGTTTGATGTGCTGGCAATCTGAAGACAATAGCACCACTGGATGAGGTTAATCCATGTGAGTTCAAGTAGACAAAGAAGTCCAGACTGGGAAACTTGAATGTAGTTTACTGAATTAACTTGGTAATACAAAAATGTTTCTTTACTTGGTTGGAATTCACTCCACTTGGTACCAGCAGGGTGCAGGGTGGCAGCAGTTGGTCCAAATTCTTCTCTTGGTTCCTATCTGGTTTAAGTCTGCTATCTGTTCAATGAGTAGGGTGTTCCTTGCCTGTTTTCTCTCTCTTGTGAATAAATTCTATAGTTCACTCAAAAGCAAGGAGTGGGGTGCTCTAGGAGCTGCTTCCTGAGCCCCTGCTGCAGGAGAGGGGGGAAATGCATCCCCTTGCTGCGCCATGTCTTGTCCCTTAGGACTCCAACTTCAATTAACCCCAGCTTCCTGAAAAAGCCCTCCCTTAGTAGGAAGCAGGTCAGTCCACTTATGCCCAAAGGGCATTATTTTTTAAGTCAGGGAAAAATGTTGATTAGTGGCCACAGGGTTTCATCCATGAGACATGCACGTGGACCCCCATCAATATCTCAGCCACATTTACCTCTTACAATGTGAAATTGGGGCAGTCCGATATTGAAAAACAATTGCAGTAACATAAGAAGTTTTAGGTTTGAATATCGTTAAAGCAACCCTCCAGTTCAAGAACATATTAACTGGGGAACAGAATACTTACCAGGTACCCTCCAATTCATTTTTTTAGCTGCAGATCCAATCATTCCCGGGCTCCTCTACTGCCGTCCAAGATGACTGCACTGTTTCTCAGACTGCCTATTGCACAGTGTGCATTAGGTTCCCTAAGCCACTTCTTGCTGCTCATAGATTGAAAATTACTGCTCACATGAACAGTGCTGGCCAATCAAAGAGCAGGGCTGGACAAGCTGGAAGTATCTTGGGCTATAGATGCAAAGTGCACATCAGGCAGTCTGAGAAGTGGTGCGGCCATCTTGGATGGCAGAAGAGGAGCTCATGAATTAGCTGATCTGCTACAACAAAGATGAAATGGAGGGTACCAGGTAAGTTTTTTAATGTGAATTTTGTTTCTTGAACCGGAGGGTCATTTTAAGCCTCGCATTTTTAGAAATGGGTGACTAGAACCTTGCCATGTATTGTATATAATACTCCCTTTTCCCTTGTAGCGATTGCTGCAACATCTTATTGCTAGGGTTTTTAGAAGCCAGACCCGCTTCAACCAACCGATCACCAGGGTGGCTTACTTCTTGAGACAACCCATTTAAATAAACGTGGTAATTCTTGGTTTCTTTGTATAGATGTAAGTGCCTTGTTTCACCAAGTGCCATGATTGTACCTCCTTATATTAGATTTAACACAATGGGTATATTTATCAACAAAATGATTTATTTATTCAATTGCTGTAAATATACTTTTTTCATTATACTAAAGTCAGATGAATGGCAAAAAAGTAATGTCAAGTAATTGTGTTTTATTTTATTGTATTGCTTTTCATTTGCTCTTGATTATTCTATCAATGGGTGATACAAATGTAGACGTGATCAAAACTATATTTAGGTTTGAATAAAATTCAGAAATTCAGTTATATGAACTGTGCTAAAGAATTACATTTTCCCCAAAAATGTGTTAGGATGTTGTCATACACATGTGCAATGTTTTGTAGAACACAGGAAGTAGTTATTAAAGGGGTTATCTCATCTCAGACAATGGGGGCATATCGCTAGGATATGCACCCATTGTCTTCTAGGTGCTGGTCCCACCACTGGGAACCGTACTTATATCCGAAACGGGGCCTGCAGGGTGGTGGCTGGGGGACTCCGGTCCTGCCACCACCAAGAGCTCTCCCCATAGAAGTGAATGGGAGTGCACTGCACATGACCAGCCACTGCTCCCATTCACTTCTATGTGCCCGATGGAAATAGCTGAGCCAGTGCTCGGCTATTTTCGGCAACCTCATAGAAAATGAATGGAGGGTGGCTGTAAATGCGCAGTGTGCTCTCTGCCACTCTCGGAGCGCCGTTCTCGATATAGGTGTGAGTCCCAGTGGTGGAACCTGCACCTAAAAGACAATGGGAGCATATCCTAGTGATATGCCCCCATCGTCTGTGATGAGACACCCCTTTAAGCTTTCAGTGTTAGAATCAGGCGCTTTAATGCACTGTATGCTTGGGCTGCAGCAAGGTGTAAGCTTTTCAATTGTAAAGCTATGTTGCTGGGTTTTTTTTTGCTCCCGTGCTCTTCCATTTCACCGCTTGCTCCTGCTTATATATTTTTATATACGGGTTACACAGGTTACACAGATTTTACACTCTTCAACATTGAAATTGCAACACCAAGAAGGACAAACGTAAGGTTGTGCAAATCAAGGAAGTAGCAGATGTCTCTAAGATCAAATTTTCAAGCACCTAGCGCCAATCTGTGGCATGTGGGAGGGGCATAAAAGCCAGATTGAAAGCAAAGTGTTTTAGCTACGTCAAGTGTATGTGTGTGATGATTGTGTGATTTCTACTGTTTGTCAATGTGCCAGGTATGGCCATTTGTCGCAAATTAAGAGGGACAGAATCCTTGAACTGAGAGACCTTGGTTTATCACTCCAGCAGATCACTACTCTACTAGGCCACGGTATCAGCTCTGTTCAGTGTTACTTGTCATAGTGGTTGGAAGAATAATGATGAACTGGAATGGCAGCAAAAGGGTGCACAGAGACAACCTCTGCACGGACGGATCGTCTAATTAGAAGAATGGCGTGTACTGATACATTCTGCACTGCACTTGAATTTGGACATCACATCTCAAGCTTAGGGTGACAAACAGTGTCTACACAAACCATCAGAAGGCGTTTGCACCATATTGAGTTATGAGCCAGACTAGGTATTCCATTGACTTCACTCCACCGCTCTCAAAGCTACACAGCAAGACAGCAATGGAGGCTAGAATGAAAGTCCGTGGGTAGGCATAATGTACAGTAGCATTACCCCTCTAGTCTTCATTTCAGGTATACTAAGAGCTGGGTGTTGCATTGATTTAGTTGTGGAACCAATGGTATGGCCATTTCTCCAAAGTGTCCCAGGAGCCATTTTTCAACAGGACAACGCCAGGCCACATGTTTCTTATGTTACTGTGAGTACCCTGCATGGGCTAAACTGGCCTGTAGCATCTCTGGAATTGTCTCCCATTGAGGACATCTGGGACGTCATTGTTCAGCAGTTGCAAAGGAAGGATTTATGTGCCAAAGTGCATTTAGTGTGGCAGAACATTCCTCAGACCAGTATATATAACCTCACTGATGGCATGCCAAGTCCATGTATTTCTGTGCATGGCACTCATACTCAGTACTGAATAAATTGACATGTTTTGAACATTTGTTATTTACATTTTTTACCATTTGCATGCCATTAACATGTCTATCAATCCTGTGATTTTTATAATTCCTTGACTTTTCCTTCTTGGTGTTGCAATGTTGAGGAGTGTAGTTAGCTAAAAAGGGAGTGGGGCACTGGTTGACTTTTTTTCCTCTGGTTGGCCCTATTGTACCCCTAGACCGGAAGATTCGAGCGCTCCTGAAAAGGGCCGAGTATCCTACGCGCCCGAGGAGTGCCGAAGTTTCATCTCTAGCCACCCCCCACAGACTCCAGAGCAGTAAGTAGTAATTTTTATGCACTGTGTTCTGCTAGATATTGTTATGTCCTTTTTAGTTAAAGGGGTTCTCTGGGCCTGTACAAGCCTCTTTCAGCTAACTTAATAGAAGACACTTGCCTGCAGACCCTTCTTCTGATGTCACGGCTGGATGTGCTCCTCTTTCTTCCTGTTCAGCTGCATAATGTTGATGCAGCTGAACAGGAAGAAACAGAAACATATCTGGTCACAACATCGGAGGAAGAGCCGGCAGCCAATCGGGAATCATGTGATTCCAACCGGAATAACAGAATCGTCAGAGTGTGGAAGAGTAAGTACTGCTCAAAAGATCTTGTCTCCATTAGTGAATACGGCTTTTTAAGTAAAAGCCCAGGGAAACCCTTTAATTCCTAGGTCTTTTATATATGACATATATATGAGGTTTAATTTGTAGCTCCTGCGCTGCAAATACAAAATCTGGTCACATTTTTGTGTAGTGCTGGTCTTTTCTCATGTGTACTCTGTCAAGTTTCAGGGCACCCCTTGCAGTTACGTCCCCAGACATTGTGGTCCGTATAGTCTGGATCTTTTGTCAAAAAGTGATTTGTTTTACCCTTTCCAAAAATACTTACATTTCTAAAATGGTAGAAGAGGTGAGCATGGCTTTCAAGGCACTGCTTTGATTTATTTGGCAGGCTCTGCCAAAATGTAATATATAGGCATTAGGCAAGCATTGGAGTAGAAATGCTTACATATTTTTCTTTTTGTTAGGGCTCATGCACGCGGCCGTGTTTTGCGGTATGCAAATCACAGATCTGCAAAACATGAATCTCAGCCAAGTGGATGGCGCCATTTATTTTTTGACTTGTGTAGAAATGTCCTATCCTTATCTGCAAACCGGACACAAATAGAATATCTTCTATTTTTTTGAGGGGCAGCGGAATGAACATGCGGACGTGGATAGCACACGGTACTGTCTGCATCTTCATGAAAGGGTCCACATCTGATCTGCAAAAAATGCGGGTCGGATGCGAACTGAAACTACAGCTGTGTGCATGAGGCCTAACATTGCAAACTATTATGCAACCGAAGTTGTATACTTTTGTAAAACCCCAGTTCCAAAAAAGTTGGGACACTGTGTACAATGCTATGATTTTCTAATTTCATAGAACCATATTTTACTCAAAATGGATCATAGAACTCATATCCAATGTTCAAAGTGAGACATTTGGCCATTTCATGGGAAAAATTAATTCATTTAGAACATGATGTTAGCAACACATCTCAAAAGGTTGGAACAAAAAGCTGAAAAAGTCTCAAAGAAGCAAAGATGGGCAGAGGATCACCAATCTGTGAAAAAGTGCATCTAAAAATTGTGAAACAATTTCAGAAAAATGTAAAAGTGCGAAGGCTTTGAATATCCCACCATCTACAGTACATAACATTATCAAAACATTCAGAGAACCCGGAGAAATCCATGTGCGCAAGAGACAAAGTCAATGGTAAATACTGGATGCTCATGATCTACAGGCCTCAGGCGGTACTGCATTAAAAACAGGCATGATTCTGTACTGGAAATAACTGCATGGGCTCAGGAACATTTCCAGAAATCACTGTCTGTGAACTCACTTTGTCATGCAATCCACAAAGGCAAGTTAAAGCTGTATCCTGCAAAGAAGAAGACATATGTCACGATCCAGAAATGCTGCCACCAAAGCTCATTTAAATGGTCTGAGGCAAAATAGAAAACTGTTCTGTGGTCAGATAAATAAAAATTTTAAATTCGTTTTGGAAACCACAGAAGCCACATCCTGTGGACACAAGAAGAGAGGGACCATCCAGCTTATTATCCGTGTACAGTTCAAAAGCCTGCATCTCTGATGGTGTGGGTTTGCATTAGTGCCTATGTGTGGGCAGTTTACACATCTTGGAAGGCACTATTAATGCTGAACAGTAGAGATGAGCGAATCATGCAAAATTTTCGCCGAACATTCACCGAACTTTTCCTAAGATTCGTATATTCGATGAATAGATTTGTTGAATTTGCGTACAAAAAATACTTAATTATATGGCTTTTAGCGAACATTCGCGCACTAATAACGAATGTTCAGGTAAAAAGGTCTGACCCCTGGCTTCATATGGATACTGTATCAGCAGATGACAGCAGATCATCCGGCTGAGACTGAGATGAGCGTGCCATCCATTCCACTACCTCATCCACTTTCTCCTCCACTACAATTTTGCGCCTTGATGGGTTAGCCTGGTGGAACAACGGCCAAGTATTGCGAATACTACTAGTAGATGCTCCGGCTACAGGTCCTTTGGCACTTCTGTCCTGTGCCATCTTCTCCTTTTTTTTAGACCTCGAGGTCTGGCTGGAACTGGACCCCTTTTGCTCATCCATTCCAGACATTTTTCAATTCACTCTGTTGCCCTGCAGCTGGTCTTTGTCCCTGTATCTCCCTGTCTCTCCCTATCTCTCCCTGTCTCTCTCTCCCTGCCTGATTAATTACTAGCCCTGAACTGGCCCTGCACTTTCCCTGCAGTATCCCTGATATGTGTAATATGGATTCCCAGAGCAATTACACCCCAATTTTTACAAAACAGGTCTCAGAGTCTCAGAACTTCACACACAGTGCTTCTGCTCATCTCAGCAGTCGCAACAGAAGTGATGCGTCACTGGCTTACAGAGCCTGAGCCAATCAGAGCAAGCCCTGCCCACTAGGTCAGTTGACCGCTTTTTTCCTGGGCTTTTGCGCACGATAAACGAACTAACAGTAAAATTTCGCTAATGAATTGCATTTGTACGCAGCAGCGTATAGAGTAAGTTATACGTAGCAATAGCGTATAATTTATAGGACAACTAGCGAATGCATACAAAGCCGAAGCGAATCACCTAATATTCGGATTCGCTTCACAGGTAATAATTTCCAAGATTCGATATGAATCAACGAATCGACGAATAGATTTGCTCATCTCTACTGAACGGTATATAGGTTTTAGAACAATATATGCTTTCATTCAGCCGTTATTTCAGCAAGACAATGCTAAACCACATACTGCATCCAATACAACAGCATGGCTTCTCAGAAGAAGAGTCCGGCTGCTGAACTGGCCTGCCTGAAGTTCAGACCTTTCACCAATAGAAAACATCTGGCGCATCATGAAATTTAAAATCTAAAAATGAAGACACAGGACTGTCGAATTTTCCAAAAAGATTCGGTTCGATCCGAATAAATTTGTGGCGAATACCATTAAAAAAACGGCTACTTCCAGGCTGCAGAGAGCCTGTATAGTGGTGTAGAACACTGTGCCTTGCAGTAACGCGCATAGGGAGTCTGCTGTGGTAGTGAAACAATACAGTGAGCCAGTATGGCACACAGATAACAGGCGTCGCTCTTATAATCGCTGCACACTTTACGTATTTGGGCAGTTATGGGGCCAAAACTTACCAAATAACTCAAGTCTGAACTCAGCCTTACAGGTCAATGTTAGCACCAGCTATAAAGAATCGTGCAGAGGCCCAAGATCCTACTAGAGTGCCAATGAGTGCATTCCTTTTACACTAATTCACTGATTCCACATAGATTTGTTACAGAACATGTTCTATTACACGCTTAAACTAGCAGAGCCCCCCCCCCCCAGACAGTGTGAAGATGGCAGTGACAGCAGCATCAGGAGATTACAGAATGACAGTGTATAGGAGGCAGTGCCAGCAGCTGTAGCATCAAGAGACCACAGAGTGGCACGATGATAGTGTGGAAGTGGCAGCAGCAGTAGCAGCATCAGGAAACCACAGAGTGGCACTACGACAGAGTAGGTTGACAAGATTGAAAACGTCAATCAGTAGAATTTTGCAGTCACAGACAGACCCAATGAAAAGACTGCAAATGACAGTAGTGAAAAATTATGAAGTCACACAGTGGCACAGCGACAGAGTGGCCTGACTAGAATGAAAACGTCAGTAGAATTTCGCAGTCACAGACAGGCCCAATGCAAAGACTGCAAATGACAGTCGTGCACAATTATGAAGTCACATAGTGGCAGGACGACAGTGTAGAGGAGGCAGTGGCAGTAGCTGTAGCATCAGGAGACCACAGAGCGGCGCAACAACAGTATATAGGAGGCAGTGGCAGCAGCTGTAGTATTAGGAGACCACAGAGAGGCACGACAACAGTATATAGGAGCCAGTGGCAGTATCTGTAGCATTATGAGGCCACACAGTGGCACAACGACAGGATGGCAGCAACCATAGTAGCAGAATTATGAGGTCAGGCCGGAGTGGCACAAAGAGGTTATGACGCCAGTAAAAAATTTCTCATCACCACTAATGTCTGTGCCCGAGGAATTGATGTAGACCAAGTGTCAACCGTTGTCAAGTTTGACCTGCACAGTGTGCAAGTGGCAGCAGTACTATTAGAATTTTGAGGCCACAGAGTGGCACAATGACAGAGTGTGGAAGTGGCAGCAGGAGTAGAATTTTGAGGCCAAGGTGGTACCACGACAGAGATAGGAAGGTAAAAGTTCTCATTACCACTAATGTCTTTGCCAGAGGAATTGACGTAGAACAAGTGTCAACCGTTGTCAACTTGACCTCCCTAAGACTGTAGAAGGTCTGACAGAGTGGCATGACAACAGTGTACAGGAGGCAGTGGCAGTAGCTGTAGCATTATGAGGCCACACAGTGGCACAATGAAGTGGCAGCAGTAGTAGTAATTTTTTTTTTAAACATTCTCTGTTTTATTTTCAAGAAATAATACATACATAGTAATACAAAGTAGTCATAAGACAACAAGGTACATTTTTACAGCATAGAACTACAATGTCATTTCTTGGAAAAAATACACTACACGTAGTTCATATTTGGAAGGTTAATTCCTTGTAGTCTGAATGAGAAGTAAAAATCATGGACATACATAAGACAGGGGACAAGACTAACAAGATATAAACCTAGAAAGACAAAAACAAAGACAGAGACAAAGAGAAGACAAAGTCAGATAGATAAGGACAGGAAGGGGAGGGGGGAGGGTTGACGAGATGGAGAGGAATAGATAAGGGGGTAGAGATGGTGTTCACTGGCATAAAGTAGTTGAGAACCATACCTCCTTTCTCCTTAAATCAAGAGAATTTCTCAAGTCTCTCCATGGCTTCCAAATCTTTAGAAAATTATCATGTGATCTAGTTATCCAGCTAGACATCTCTTCAAATTGGCAGATTTGGTCTGTTTTATGAATCCATTCACTCAACGATGGAGGGGAAGTACTTAGCCAGTGCAATGGAATCAAGGCTTTAGCAACCGCAATTAAATGAGTAGTCAAGTTTTTCTTCAAGGGCTTGTATATCTTAGTGGGCCTAGCTAAAGCTATGATATCTATGGAGATTTGAAAATTCTCGATTATTGAGCTTGCTTAGGACTTTCATTATGTCATCCCAAAAGGGACGGATTTTGTGACAATCCCACCATATGTGTGATAGCAAACAAATTTCATCACCGCATCTCTAACAAAGAGCCGACGGAGACAAACCTCTCTCAAATAGGAACTGAGGTGTTCTGTACCATCTGGATAGTAGCTTATAGTGACTCTCCTGAAAGCGTATACAAGTAGAATAACCTATCAAGGATGACAGAACTCTCTTTGTTTCGCTCTCTGTTAGTATCAGTCCCAGCTCCTTTTCCCACTCTACTAAGAAAGGGGGTTTGAAGTCTCTCCCCAGACCTCCTAATAACCTGTATAAGTTTGAAATCTTTTTGTGCTTTAATATCGGGGAGAGAATGAATTTTTCATAGTCTGATAGAGATCTATGAAGATCATATTTTCCTAGGGCACTGAGGCAGACCAAGTGGAAGTGAGGATAGTAAAGAAAGAAGGAAGGTGAATTCCGAAGAGAGGATGGAAAGGATGCAGCTAAAGGAATATGATTGTCTTTTAAGAGGTTTCCAATGGTTTCCGAATCAAAAGACTTCCACAAATCAGGATGTGTGCCTGGTTGGATTCCCACCAGATCCGGCAAGAGAGAAGCAGGGGTTAATGGAGATGGACCCTGGAAAAGACGAGACCTTATTTTGGACCAAGTGTAGCAGTAGTAAAATTTTGAGGCCACAGAGTGGCACAATGTAAGAGTGTGGAAGTGGCAGCAGCAGTAAAATTTTGAGGCCAGAGTGGTACGACAACAGATGGGAAGGGAAAATTTCTCATCTAATGTCTGTGCCAGAGGAATTGACGTAGAACAAGTGTCAACCGTTGTCAACTTGACCTGCCTAAGACTGTAGAAGATCTGACAGAGTGGCACAACGACAGTGTAGAGGAGGCAGTGGCAGTAGCTGTAGCATTATGAGGCCACACAGTGGCACAATGACAGAGTGTGGAAGTGGAAGCAACCGTAGTAGCAGAAGTAGGAGGTCACAGAGTGGTCCAACAAGATTGAAAGTGTCAGTAAGTACAATTTCCGAGCCACAGGCCCACTGAGCAAATATCACATGTCAGTAAGTACAATTTCCGTGTCACCAAAATCTCAAATGTCTGTAAGTTTCATTTCCGAGTCAGAGGCCCACCAAGCAAATATCAAATGTCTGTAAGTACAATTTCCGAGTCACAGGACAGTGAGCAAATATCACATGTCTGTAGGTTGAATTTCTGAGACACAGGCACAGTGAGCAAATATCACATGTCTGTAAGTTTAATTTCCGAGTCCCAGTCCCGGTGAGCAAATATCACATGTCAGTAAGTACAATTTCTGTGTCACCAAAATCTCAAATGTCTGTAAGTTTAATTTCCGAGTCACAGGCCCACTGAGCAAATATCAGATGTCTGTAAGTACAATTTCTGAGTTACAGGCCCAGTGAGCAAATATCAAATGTCAGTAAGTACAATTTCCAAGTCTCAGGCCCAGTGAGAAAATATCACATGTCAGTAAGTACAATTTCCGTGTCACCAAAATCTCAAATGTCTGTAAGTACAATTTCCGAGTCACAGGCCCACCGAGCAAATATTGCATGTCAGTAAGTACAATTTTGAGGCAACAGATTAGTATGACGACATTATGGAGGCAGTAGTAGTAGTAGTAGTAGCAGCAACAGCAGCATGGGCAGACTACAGAATGGTACAATGACATTATGGAGGCAGTAGCAGCATCAGCAGACTATACAGTTGCATGACGACAACGTGGGGAGGTGGGTGGCAATAACACTACCTGCTGACGATGGTGGGTGTAAGAAGGAGCATCAGATGTGTGGCATCAAGCGGGTGGCAGCATCAGAGTATTTGGTGAGGCAGGTAGCCAGAAGAAATAGTCAAAAAACAGCATGAATGATCTAATCTGATGCGTTGGTGGTTGGAAATCCTGGCTGATTCACGCCTGATTCATCTTGACAAAGGTGAGTCTCTCCACATTTTGGGTGGACAGGCGAGTTCTCCTTGGTGTAACTATGGCCCCCGCTGCACTAAACACCCGCTCTGATGCCACTCTACTGGCCGAGCAGGACAGCTTTTCCAGAGCAAACTCGGCCAATTGCGGCCACAAATCTAGTTTGGCTGCCCAGTAGTCCAGCGGATCTTCTATGATGGGTGGCAGGGTGCTGTCCAAGTATGCTACCACCTGCTGTTTCAGGTCCTCCTCCAGGTCTAGCTGATGCTGCTGGTGAGTAGTTTCTTCACTATGCGGGTGAAGAAAACTGCTCATCAGCGACTCTAGACTCAGGCTGCTGCTGATGGAGCTGGTACTGCTACTGCCTCCCCTCCCCCTCCAGCAGCCATAGCAGTGGAACGTGAGCGCAGAGGGTCCCCCTCGGTCAGACCTGTGAGAGGAAGGACGATGGCGCAGATAGGCAGCGCCAACTGACTACATAGGATGTCTCTATAGTAGTTCAGTTTGTCCTCCCTCTTGGCGGGAAGGTCCCCGATAGCTAGGGTGGAGAGCCAGTAGTCAATTCGGCTGTCACTACGTAAGCGAGTGAGCATGCATTGGGCCATTTGCGCAAGTGACTCCGAGGGACTCCCTGCCTCCATCTCCACTGCATACTGCCACGGTGTGTCTGGGTCCTCTGCCTCCTCTACCTCATCACCCCGTAGTTCCGCTGGCTGCTCTGCTGCTCCTCCTCCTCCTGTCACCTGGGCAGAGAAACTACCCATTTCTCTAGGCATTCTTTGTGTTCCAATGTCCTCCTCCTCCAGTTCAGCCCCACAGGGCTCATGTGGCCGTGAGATGTAGTCGTCACATCTCCTGTCCCCTGACCAGCCAGATTTAACAGCATCTTTTCCAGGATATGAATGAGTGGAATGAGTTTGTTCATCCCGTAGTTCTGGCGACTGACAAATAAAGTGGCCTCCTCAAAGGGCACAAGCAACCGGCAGGTGTCACGCATGAGCTGCCACTGGCTGACATTGAAGTTACACAGGGGAGTACCTCTGTCGGCTTGGATCATTAAGAAATCGTTTATGGCCTTTCTCTGTTCATACAGTTGGTCCAACATATGGAGAGTGGAATTCCAACGGGCAGAAACATCACATATCAGCCTATGTTCGGGGAATCGCCGTTCTGCCGCTGCAGCTGAAGGAGGGTGTGCTTGGCGGTGTAGGAGTGGCTGAAGTGAATGCAAAGTTTCCGGGCCAGTTTTAGGATGTCTTGCAGATGGATAGAAGACTTTAGGAACCACTTGACAACCAGATTGAACACATGTGTCATGCAGGGCGCATGGCACAGCCCTTCTTGATGCAGCACAGACACCATGTTCTTCCCATTGTCGGTCACCATTGTTCCCATTTTGAGTTGTCGCGGGGAAAGCCAGGATTGGATTTCTTGATGAATGACATGGAGCAGTTCCTCCCCTGTGTGACTCTGTCCGCCCAGGCAAACGAGGTGTATAACCGCATGACACCGCCGTGCCCTGCACATGTGTTATGCTGGTGGGGCACTGTGAATTGTCCCTGCAGTGGAGGCTGAGGACACAGCGAAGGGTCAGGGAGGCATGGCCTGGCCAAGTTGCTGGTGTGGCTGTGCAGGAACCACATTTACCCAGTGGGCCGTAAAGGACATATACTGTCCCTGACCGTATTTAGAGCTCCACACGTCAGCGCTGTCACAGTCCTTGAGCTTGTGACACTGACAGGCTCAAGGACTGGCCCACCTTCTGTTCTACATATTTGTGCAGGGCTGGTACTGCCTGTTTGGCAAAGAAATGACGCTTGGAACTCTCCACCTCGGCTTGGCACAAGCCATCAGTTCTCTGAAAGGTTCAGAGTCCACCACTTGGAAAGGGAGGGACTGCAGCACCAGCAACTTGGCCAGAAGCACGTTCAGCTTCTGCGCCGTTGGATGTGTACACGCATACTGCTGTCTTTTGGCAATGGCTTTGCTGATCGATTTCTGACAGAATGACTGACGAGGAGTAGGAGGAGGAGCAGGAGCATCAGATGATGGGAAGGACAGACAGCTCCCTTCGGCTGAGGTGGTGGAGCCTTGACTGCCTGAAATCTGGGCGCTACTGGTTGATGCTGCAGATGCTGCTGCTGCTGCAGGCCTGGACCACTGCACTGGAGCCATGGTTCTCCCAGGCCACTTTATGGTGACGCTGCATATGTTGACGCAGGGCCTTGGTGCCAACATTGGCACCCTGGCCACGCTTCACCTTCTGCCCACAGATTCTACAAATAGCTAGGTTCACCTCACCCGGCGGCTTAACGAAAAACTGCCACACTGCCGAGTACGTGCATTTACCCCCAACACTCCTCACTGACTGGCTGCTACCACCACTGCCTCCTTGAACCGCTGCACCACTTTACGGCCTGGTAGGCTCCTGCAAAGCGGGTGGTCTACCTCGGGCACGTTTGGCTCCCGACCTCCCACTGCTGCTAGCAACGCTAGTTGTCAATGCTGGCTCTGTTGCTGTTTCACAGGCAAGTTGCCACCCTCTTCTCCTGATGATGAAGGCTCTAATTCACCCGGCTACCAAGTGCGATCGGCTTCATCATCATCGAGTAGTGTCTGCACGTCGCTGATGTCCTCCTCGACTCTCTGTGGATCAGGAGCCTGACCGCGCGCAACCCTAGCTCCCACGCCACTCTCCTCATCACTACTTGCATGCCTAACTGAGGAAGCTGCGGATGTCTCCTCCACATCTTGGCTGCCCAGTAGCTGCTGACTGTCCTCCAGGAGCTGCTGACCCTCCTCCAGTAGCTCGTCCTCGCTGTAAAGTGGAGCTGAGCCCACAGCATACATTACTTCTCTGGCTGTGGGAACAGAAAAGGACAGACGCAGGTTGAGGACAGGTGAGCGCACAGGGCCTGCTCCCGGGCCATGCCAACTAAGGGTTGTGTCTGACGAACCCACCAAATCTTGACTTGGGGTCTCTGAAGTCATTTGTGCCGAAGTCGAAGACCGAATCAAACATTCAAGACCCGACCGCTAGATGACACCGGGAGCTCTGGCCTCTCAATGTTACCCCTGCTGCCACACCCCCTTACTCTGCTGCGACCTGTGCCTACACTAGAAACATTTAGGCCTCTGCTACTCCCCTGTGCAGGGCCTGTCAATTCTCTGCCTGACATGCTGTTTGATCAAATAAATAAATAAAAAGTAAATTAAAACATGCTACAACGGGCTGTAATTGTCCCACTTCAACACGGAGCGAATAATACGTTTTTTGGGCAACAGCAATAAATGCCAGTAGCTTTTAAAATATAGAACTTTGGCGCTATACACCTAGTAATAATCTTTTTCTTGAGAATAATACACGCTACAACGGGCTGTAATTGTCTCAGTTCAACACCGAGCGAATAATACGTTTTTTGGGCAACAGCAATAAATGCCAACAGCTTTTAAAGTATAGAACTTTGGCGCTATACGCCTAGTAATAATCTTTTTCTTGAGAATAATACACGCTACAATGGGCTGTAATTGTCTCACTTCAACACATAGCGAATAATACGTTTTTTGGGTAACAGCAATAAATGCCAGTAGCTTTTAAAATATAGAACTTTGGAGCTATACGCCTAGTAAAACTCTTTTTCTTGAGAATAATACACGCTACAATGGCCTGTAAATGTCTCACTTCAACATGGAGCGAATAATACGTTTTTTTTAAACACTAATAGCTAGTAGAACACTTTACTAGATAGAACTTTGGCGCT
Organism: Rhinella marina; assembly: GCA_900303285.1. Lineage (NCBI taxonomy): Eukaryota > Metazoa > Chordata > Amphibia > Anura > Bufonidae > Rhinella > Rhinella marina. The sequence continues at coordinate 281,049 of ONZH01026364.1, read as the reverse complement.
GTACGCCTAGTAAAACTCTTTTTCTTGAGAATAATACACGCTACAACGGTCTGTAATTGTCTCACTTCAACATTAGCTGGTAGAACACTAATAGCTGGTAGAACACTTTACAATACAGAACTTTGGTGCTGTACGCCTAGTAAAACTCTTTTTCTTGAGAATAATACACGCTACAACGGTCTGTAATTGTCTCACTTCAACATGGAGCGAATAATACGTTTTTTTTTAAACACTAATAGCTAGTAGAACACTTTACTAGATAGAACTTTGGCGCTGTACGCCTAGTAAAACTCTTTTTCTTGAGAATAATACACGCTACAACGGCCTGTAAATGTTTCACTTCAACATGGAGCGAATAATACGTTTTTTTCAAAACACTAATAGCTGGTAGAACACTTTACAATACAGAACTTTGGTGCTGTACGCCTAGTAAAACTCTTTTTCTTGAGAATAATACATGCTACAACGGTCTGTAATTGTCTCACTTCAACATGGAGCGAATAATACGTTTTTTTTAAACACTAATAGCTAGTAGAACACTTTACTAGATAGAACTTTGGTGCTGTACGCCTAGTAAAACTCTTTTTCTTGAGAATAATACACGCTACAACGGCCTGTAATTGTCTCACTTCAACACGGAGCGAATAATACGTTTTTTGGGCAACGGCAATAAATGCCAGTAGCTTTTAAAATACAGAACTTTGGTGCTGTATGCCTACTAAAACTCTTTTTCTTGAGAATAATATACGCTACAACGGGCTGTAATTGTCTCATTTCAACACGGAGCGAATAATTCTTTTTTAAAAAACACTAATAGCTACTAGAACACTTTACTAGATAGAACTTTGGCGCTGTACGCCTAGTAAAACTCTTTTTCTTGAGAATAATACACGCTACCACAGGCTGTAATTGTCTCACTTCAACACAGAGAGAATAATACATTTTTTTAAAACACTAATATCTAGTAGAACACTTTACTAGATAGAACCTTGGCGTTGTACGCCTAGTAAAACTCTTTTTCTTGTGAATAATACACGCTACAACAGGCCTGTAATTGTCTGACTTCAACACGGAGCAAATAATACGTTTTTTTAAAACACTAATAAATGCCAGTAGCTTTTAAAATATAGAACTTTGGCGCTATACGCCTAGTAATAATCTTTATCTTAAGAATAATACACGCTACAACGGCCTGTAATTGTCTCACTTCAACACGGAGCGAATAATACATTTTTTGGGCAACAGCAATAAATGCCAGTAGCTTTTAAAATATAGAACTTTGGCGCTATACGCCTAGTAAAACTCTTTTTCTTGAGAATAATACACGCTACAACGGGCTGTAATTGTCTCACTTCAACACGGAGCGAATAATACGTTTTTTTAAAACACTAATAGCTGGTAGAACACTTTACTAGATAAAACTTTGGCGCTGTACGCCTAGTAAAACTCTTTTTCTTGAGAATAATACACCCTACAATGGGCTGTAATTGTTTCACTTCAACACGGAGCAAATAATAAGTGTTTTGGGCAACAGCAATAAATGCCAGTAGCTTTTATAATATAGAACTTTGGCCCTGTACGCCTACTAAAACTCTTTTTCTTGAGAATAATACACACTACCAAGGGGTGCAATTGTCCCACTTCAACACAGCTAATAAGCCGCAACACTAAAACCACAAAATAGTGCTGTACTGAATGTAACTACAGAGCACAAGGGTTAACAAAACCCCAATAACCAGAATTACAGAGGCAAACCTGACATGTGCAGCTGTAGCAAGGCTATTTTGAATCCCAGTCACTGAAACCAAGGTGTAATACGATTTTTCCTATTAACCTGTGGTTGCACTTCTTTCCAGATCTCACACTGTCTCAAAACACCCCAATAGAAGCATGTTCTGCTTCAATACTTTAATTCCTATGCTTTCCCTACACTTCTATTCAGCAATTTGTACTTTTCAGGAGGTTTTGTAACACTTGCCCTAGCGCCTGCAAACGTCTCTCCCTGCACTAAGTTCACTGTACAGTCCCAAAACACCCCAATAGAAGCCTGTTCTGCTTCAATACTTCAATTCCTATGCTTTCCCTACACTTCTATTCAGCAATTTGTACTTTTGAGGAGGTTTTCTATCAGTTTCCCTAACGCCTGCAAATGTCTCTCCCTGCACTGAGTTCACTGGAAAATGGCTGAATCCAAGACGGCTGAGGCTATTTATTAGGCTGTGACATCACAGGGCTGGCTGGCTGCTGGTTGGCTGCATGCATGGCATTGTGGGTGATCCCTCCCTCATGTTCAAACACGTGCAGCCGCCACTTTAGTGGGAAAAAAATAAAAGATTTGTCACCACAAATCGTCAGGAAATTCTAAATCGGTGTGAATCGAATAATTCCTGAAATTCGGATCGAATTCCACTTCGTCCGATTCGATTCGCTCATCTCTAGTCGTGACCCTGCCCAACTTTTTTGAGATGCATTAATGCCATCAAGTTCTAAAGGACTTTTTGTTCATGAATTGGTAATCCTTAATTTTTTAGATATTTTAACAGTTTTTTTTCCTTTTTTGTAATGATTTAAAGCTTGTATTTGAGCATACAAAATCCAATATTTTCTTTTTAATTCTGAACAATCATGGATTTTTAAAATCCATTTATTACCGACAATTGCTCATTTTTTTATGTTGGCCTGCCACCTGATGGCCAAAAATCAAGCTTTGATACCCTCAGCCTCTTCAGCGAGGCTGAGTATACTGAAATCAATTACCAGCATCCTCACTGGTGGCAGAGCGCGAGCTTCTAGGTTTTTCACCCTTTAGATGTCCTGATCTCACTTGATCACGGCATCTAAAGGCTTTAATTACCTTGATCGGCATTATTACCGGTCGCGGTAATTGACCGCAGGTCACTGCTGTTTGAGACAGTGGAGACTCATAGGCCATGACGGGCGCCATGATTGCCTATCGCTCCAGCGCCGTACATGTACGCCGCTGGTAGCAAAAGGGTTAAAAGAAGTTCCTGGTCTCAGAGAACCCCTTTAAGGCTGCTGCAGGAATTATTCCCACATATATTGCCACCACCATGCTTTGTGTATTGGAGGTGCACAGCGTTCAACTAATCCCAACCAGGGGCAGACGGGAAACTACAAGTGGCCCCATGTTGCAGACAGATACAAATTGACAGAATGTGGGGCAACAGAATTAGGCAGGGGCAACACATGTAAGCAGGGACAACAGAGGAAGGCAGGGCCAGCAGTACCATACTTAAGAGCAATACCCAGCTGAACCAAATACCACAGTGCGGCACAAAATACTGCCACCTACACCACAGTATTTAAATGTATCGCTGTCATGAGGAAATTAATACAGTTAAATTAAGGAGGGCACCTGCTGGCCATGTGTATAAGAGAGAATCTGGCTGGCGTCCATGAGGACAAAATTTTCCTGTAGGGTCTATGGCCAACCTGCCCCTGACTCCAACTCTGTTGTCTGTAATAATACAGAATCTATTTTGTGGCAAACTGACCCAAAGCATTTCATTCTTGACTTGGCAATACTAGGAGAAAGTTATCAACATTAGGGCATTATTCACACTTTGTGACTGTATCTCTCACCTCTGCAGCATGTGTCAGATACATCAACAGTGTCACATTTTATTTATGTTCAACATCTGAAACCACATAGACACATGGGCTTTGTGTATATCACATTCTGGACATTTTTTTGTATTTACATTCCTGCAATGTATTTAGATTGTAAAAATGTCCCTGAATTATTCCACACATTTTCACCTACCATAGGGTCGTTACACAGTGCCTACAAAATAGTACCATCTTGCCATCCTTCAATTCAGTCAATTGTACCAGTGACCATATGAAACATTGTGATGATAATATATATATATATATATATATATATATATATATATATGAGAAAAAATGTCTACTTCTCCCCTAAAACCACCCAATCATTTTCAGCTAAATCCGTCTTGACCGACACAATGGACTGCCATCTCACTGAGGAATCAGATTACATTTTGCCTATAAAAATCTGTGGAAAGGGGAAGAGGGAGGAAGTGAAGATAGACACACACAGACATGCAGCCCATGAAAGTCAATGGAAAGGAGAAGGATGAGGAATGAGCTGCTAGAGGGAGAAAAGGGAATTTTTCTCTAATAAGGTGTATTACAAAGTTTCTTATATTCACCTTTACTATTGATTCAGAAAGTATGATAACCATTTAAAGTGGTTGCAGACTATATACTTAAAAAAGGCTCAGAATAGTTGTTCCTGTGGTTCCAGTCCCCCTCCCCCTCCTTGGTCTCTGCTTCCTGGTTCCTCTCAACACAGGAAATCCCAATTCAGCCAGTCACTGACTGTCAGCCAGTCACTGACTGAGGCCAGTTAGTAAACTGTAATTGGCTGAGAGGTCTTTTCCTGTGTTTGCTGCATATTCTTGTTGTGCTACATAGGGTATTTTCTAGAGAAGCGCCCTCACAGATGCTGCAAATGCAATTCTTACAGTGAGGAACAAGCAAACATAAGCCTAATTTTTCTCATTTAGAAGCCTATTACATGCCTTTCTTTGCCATTCTCCCACAGATTTGCAGCTGGCGAAGCAAATGGGCAACAGTTGTATGCACCATCCACACACAAGTTGTATGCACCATCCGCACACAAGGGAAATCCAAGGCTGATCCTTGAGTTTCTGCAGCCAACTTGCAGCGATGTGCAGTTTGCACTGTGGCACAAGCACAAAAGGACCCATATTGTAATTCAGTAGCTAATCCTTAGGTTTTCTGTCTGGCATTTATTTCTGTGGCAGAAAAATTGCTGGAAATACACATGGAAATGTTTTCTATGCTTGAGAAGAGTGTTGCCGAAACCCCATTCAGATGCAGATTTCATGCAGATTTCAGTGGTGAACACACAGTAAAATCCATGTAAAATTCCACTTTGTGAACTTTGCCTAATATTTTGTAAAGACGGACTTAAATATACTCCAGGGGAAAAGTTAACAAAATGAGATTATACATAAAAACACAAACCCACAAAAATTGGTTAACCCCCTATATACGACTCAAAAATATATGGAACCTACAAAAAACATGAGTCCATATAGCTCAAAATATATTTTATTTAATTACATATACATAATAAATATTAGTTAAAAAGGTCAATTGGGACAAAGAGTCCCAGGAAGTCCAAAAGGTATGGCCCCCCCTCACATCAACACCCCCCTCGTTGGTATGACGACTAAATCGTATCACTGGCCCATAACTGATATACAAGTAGCTGTAACATGCAAATGCACAAATCATCAAAATATATACCAGAGTAGGCGAAAATATTTCCCAGTGGATAAGTAAATTCAAGATATGTCACATACCACAGGAGAGTGGAGTGTAGGAGAGCCACACACCCCAACGCATGTTTCGGCCCACGCCTTCCTCTGGGTACTTGGTAGTCGTTAGTCGTCATACCAACGGTCGTTAGTCGTCATACCAACGAGGGGGGTGTTGATGTGAGGGGGGCCATACCTTTTGGACCTCCTGGGACTCTTTGTCGCGATTGACCTTTTTAACTAATATTTATTATGTATATGTAATTAAATAAAATATATTTTGAGCTATATGGACTCATGTTTTTTGTAGGTTCAATACTCCAGGGGAAACCCAATGACTTGAATCCATCTCCTGGTACTTATTAATCTCCTTGTTAAAGAGTTGTTAGTCTTCTTTTGTCTTCCTGATTTTGTTTTGCTAAGGAAGAGACTCTGCGGATACCTTGAGTTCTGATGAACTATGTGTCTAGATTTCTGTGATAATTATAATGACTGTGTATCACTTTGTACAGATTTCTTTTCTAGTTATAGGCTTTATGGACAGTACTCCGTTGGGGGCATTCATTTTTACTGCAGTGTGAAGTCTATAAGATGACTCAGTCTGTAGTCCATCTCTCTGTTCTCCTGAATACAAATCTAAGCTGGCATCTTTACAAGCAAAGAAAATTAAACTTAAATCAAAATGTTCAGCATTGTGAAGATTCAGGAGAACAGAGAGCAAACCAAGAAGTCAGAGACCTTGTCTGATTTCACACTGAACCGGATTGGGATGTATAAGAGTACATGCAAGCTGTAGAGGAAAAATTGTTGAAAATATTTAATAAACTCCAGCTGATAATTTGAAATTGATTTTTAAAGTTATTTTAGTTGACCAAATCATGTATTCATTAAAAATTTGGGTAATAATCTTTAGGATTTCAGAGGTGCAGACAAAAAAGCCTAATTAGAGGGGTTTTCTAAGATTTACAAAAATCTTGCCAAAAACAGGCAATGGGATGAAATATAATTGTATACTTACCTTTTCAATCCCCTGCCCCTCCAGTGGTCCCTGATGGTTTCTGATTATTTAATGCAGCCAATCAACTGCTGTACATCATTCTTGTGACTGCTGCATCCAGTCGCTGGCCTCAGTGGTCTTGCTGGTATGTAGGGCATGAAACCCCTAGAGACAGCAATTGGCTGAAGCATTCAAATGAATGATGTGTGGGATGTGATCTCTACAGGAAGTAAGTTGAGACTGGCAGGGACCACCAGAATGGCAGCGCTGGAGCGGAGGAGGATTGAAGAGCTGTGTGCATAAAGGCTTTTTACTACTATGCTCCTCCACTAACAAACAGCCTCATAAAAAGAAGCCACTAAGTAGCCAACTTCAGTGCTTGCCTCCTCTTGGGCTGAACTTTGTTTTCATGGCCGTTATAGGGCTGACCTCTCTTTTTGATCCTTCCTCATGCTTCAGATTTGAGAGTGATAATTTGCACATTGCTACCTACTCAACACACTTCACCTTGACTTCATACCATTTGCCCTAAGTGAACACAATAGCCCTTTTTCTTTCTTTTCGATAATACTCACTCAGTACCTGACCAATGTGACTTCCCCACAACATAATCATTTTCCTTCTGCTTTGTCTTTCTGTCTCACAGCAATGCAGATAACTTAAATGTTCACCCTGATCTGTCTCGCAGTGATGAGCAAATGCAAGGTGCAGGATTAGGCCGTAAAGATTTCTGGCGAAAGGTGTTCAAATCGCAGAGTGCTGCCAGTGACACCAGTAGTCAGTCAGAACCGGACACTTCAGAATGCACCACAGCTCATTCTGGTAACACCAACGAGAAACGTTCAAGATCCAGATCAAGACGGATTTCATTACGCAAAAAGCTAAAACTTCCTCTAGGTTGGTGATGATAACCTGCGATGTCCATGAAAAACTGTTTTTATTGTTAAAATGGCAAATATTTATTTATAAAATAGTGCCAAATAGTTAAAGAGTAATGCTGCTCGGTACTTCCCATCCAATACTAGTCTTGTTCTTCTCACTTGCTGTTGTAGGCAATTGGTTGAAACGTTCATCCCTCTCTGGGCTCACGGATGGTGTTGAAGATCTTCTGGACATCAGCTCGGTGGACCGTCTGTCATTCATCAGACAAAGCTCTAAGGTAATTTTTTAAATGAACGATAGTAACTCGGTAATGGAATGTATTATATCATAAGTTCCAAATTTGTTAAATGATTAGTATAAACTCTGCATATTCCAGGCTCCTACCACCATATATTCAAAATAAATTAATTGTCAGAAATTTGCATATACCAAGATAGAGTATACTCTTCCAATTACATAAATTACCAGGTTAAGAATATACTGACCCATTTAATGGTTCAGTGCATGCTCCAGGGCATTTTGAAACTTTAGAACCAGACACAGTTTATCTGTTTCTAATACACATTAATTTAATCGACATAATTTTTAGATTTTTTATGAATTCTTTTTTTTTTTTTTGCAGTATTTTTCCTGTAAACAGTGCCGGTTTATTTTAGTATTAACTTTATTTACATGTTTTTCACTTTTAAAAAATTTTAGGCTCATAGTTTGAAAGAATAGAATAAAAATAATTTCATTTTTTATATTCTAGTTATTGTTTCTAGAAAAAAAATATAGTGTTATCCTATTAAAAAATTGTGTTTTCCATTATCTACCGTAAATCTTGATGTATAACATGTCCAGTTTGGGTTAATTGGTCCAAGGCTAGCAGTACAGTATATTAGCAATTGGTGGGGAGCAGTTATCTAGGGGGCATTTTATATGAATTTTTCTCTTAATTTCTTTTAGTTTAATATCTAGTTTTTAATTAATTTATATTTCTTTTCAGTTTTATAGTATATACATATTAGAAACTTGTTGGCATGTTATAGCCATAGGTGGAATCCCAATCTATTCACCCACCCACACTGCATTCCAATGTAATACCGCATTTCTAATCTGAAATAATTTTTAACAATCTGAAGGACTGGAAATTGGAGTTTAGGAGAACGGACAATTGGGAAGTAATGAATTCAAGATGTTGAAAAGAAATTGAAATTTTTGGAGGTGGGGGGTGGGTGATGCTGACATGATTCATCTTTTCTCATTAAATTACTAGAATGCCTTCTGAACCTGTCTCCTCCTTCTCATTTGCATAGAATGCCGCTGGCTTTAGGAAGAGCTTGCCAGCACAGGAGATGGGGGAGACAGATAAAAAGGTAAATAGCTTGAAATCAATAGCCAGCACAGCATACAAGCGGATGTGACATAGACACATTTATTATTGTAGAAAATGATGTAATAAGCTGTACAATGCAATGGCTTAGACTGATATTACTGTAAAGAATTGGTCATTGTAACATTGTTATATTTTATGTACTGCCCATGACGTATTGGCCTTCATATAAAGGGGTTGTAAACAAGAAAATGACTACACTGGACTGTCATCAGTCTATTAGAATGAAACAGTTCTCCTTTTTGTGTTTTGTAAATATACAGTAATTCTTTAAAGGGATTGTGCGCTAAACTACCAGAATTCAGCTGATATTTCTTTTCAAAGCAGGACTTGGAAGCAGTGAGGTGCTTGTTTGCAATGGTAGTAATTACTGTTGAGTGAATCGAAGCATCTGAAGTGGATTTCAGTCCAAAGTTTAGGAAAACTTTAATAAGCGGCCATTTTTGATCCATCCACCATGTTCGGTCATCTGGGTTCATAGTAGGGAAGGGGGGTCATCACTGTGAATCCCTCAATTTTATTGTTTTGAGGAAGGTTTTCCCATCTCAATGTTGTGTACCATCTCTGGTACCATCACACAGGAGGACAGGGACTGCTGCATACAAGGCGGGGATTGGGGGAGCTGGAGCACACCCAGATGACCACGGCATCTGAAGGGTTGAAAGTCTGCAACTGGCATTACCACCAGTTGCGGACATTAGTGCTGGGTGTCTGCTCTTTAAAACAGCAGGCACCTCGCGGCTACAGTGCCCGGCTACTGATGTAAATTTACTGTCAGCAGTTAGGAAAGGGTTAATTCCAAGCCTTCATACTGAGATTGGGCCACCAAGCGGGAAGAATATGATTATGATATATGCATTCAACTCTTAGATTTCCATGTAACTGTTGCACAAAAAAAATTTTAAAAAAATACATACAGGTTACACATACATCACACGAAGCTTTTGTATGTATGTAAACTGCAACAGTTAAAACTGAAGCTTTCTCTCTGTAACAAGTCTTGCATGTAGCCCTCACCAGCGACCTCCTTATCCAACTGTTTGAATAGACGCGTAGCTGTGGTTCACCAGCTTAAAACGCTGGTTTACTTTTGTTGATGTGAGACTCCATTCCTGAGTTATCATACTTCTTCTCCATATGCAAATTACCTTTGAGACAAAGCTACTATAATGTCTGTACTGAATGTCATCTCAGATGCTGTGACTTCCTGCTCTGCTAAAGGCAGACAGAGCTATCCTAAAGAGTGTCGGAGCTCAGATCTGTTCACATCATTGATTTAGAAAGCTCATGCCCTAATATACTTCAAAACAATGGCACCAGAAGAGGTGAGATACAGAGTAGGCTCAGCATGCATGTGGAATCTGCATTTCCTGAATTTAACGGAGGCCAGTCTGTCCCAAAGAGACCGCATCCCGAGGGGAGAGGCAGAAATGATTTTGTACAAAATGCATTTGCGAAGACTCTCACATTATATAATGAGCCTAGCATTAACATTAGTATATTGTCTATAGTGAGTATAGCACCATTTTGTTTGCACCATGTGTTTGCAGAGTGCTGTTGCATTGTGTATGTTTTTGCTTATGTTACAACAATGCAATGATTTGCATGAGGACATTGATGTGTTTTGTCATTTTTTCAGTAGGATTGTTTCTGTTTACAACCCCTTTTAACTCTACTGGTTAATCATTAGGTTATTTATAAGTGTCAGTCATATTCTGACTAAAATATCTTTTTAAACAGTTTTTCTAGGCGTTCAATATTGATGGTCTGTTCTCAGGAATGTTATCAATATCTGCAGCACTCCTGTTTGAAGAGGCCACTAGGCTCCAGTGAGTGCTCCAGGCTCCTCAAAGCATACAAAGCACAGTGCTGTACATACATTGTATAGCGGCTGTCCCTGATTTTCCAGCCCAGGCCTGTTCACTTGAATGGGACTGAGCTGAAAAGAGGCCACGTGACCAGTGAACGTGATGTCACTGACCTCGGAAGAGGGCTGCCTCTTCAGATCCTGGAGGTGTTGGGAGTTGGACCCCCACTGACAAGATATTGATAACCTATCCTGGGGATAGGCCAACAATATTGAACTCCCTGAGGACCCTCTTAAGTAAATAAGCATACATGGCCATAAAACAGCCACATTTTAGCTTAGGACTTATGGCAACACGACCCATAGTCCCTGTAGTCATAACAGATACTAAAATGCAGCCATACCAAAGTCATGCAAAATCAACCTTAGACTACCTAGGCTGCTTAAAGATGTTGACCTCAGGATAAGTCATCAGTATCAGATTTGTGGGGGTCCTTCAACCACTACTCCCACTGACCAGCTGTTTTGGGAAGCCGTTAGCGCCCAAAACTATACAGTGGACTGAACAGGAAACGCAAGATTCCATCCATTGTGTAGTGGTCATGCTAATACATACAGTGCCTTGCGAAAGTATTCGGCCCCCTGGAACTTTTCAACCTTTTGCCACATTTCAGGCTTCAAACAAAAAGATATAACATTTTAAATTTTTGGTGAAGAATCAACAACAAGTGGGTCACAATTGTGAAGTGGAACGAAATTTATTGGATCATTTAAACTTTTTTTGTTTTTTTTGTAATAATAAAACTGAAAAGTGGGGCGTGCAAAATTATTCGGCCCCCTTGCATTAATACTTTGTTGCACCACCTTTTGCTGCGATTACAGCTGCAAGTCGCTTGGGGTATGTCTCTATCAGTTTTGCACATCTGGAGACTGAAATTCTTGCCCATTCTTCCTTGCAAAACAGCTCAAGCTCTTTGAGGTTGGATGGAGAGCGTTTGTGAGCAGCAGTTTTCAGCTCTTTCCACATATTCTCAATTAGATTCAGGTCTGGACTTTGACTTGGCCATTCTAAGACCTGGATACGTTTATTTTTGAACCATTCATTGTAGATTTTGCTTTATGTTTGGGATCATTGTCTTGTTGGAAGATAAATCTCCGTCCTAGTCTCAGGTCTTTTGCAGACTCCAACAGGTTTTCATCCAGAATGGTCCTGTATTTGGCTCCATCCATCTTCCTATCAATTTTAACCATCTTCCCTGTCCCTGCTGATGAAAAGCAGGCCCAAACCATGATGCTGCCACCACCATGTCTGACAGTGGGGATGGTGTGTTCAGGGTGATGAGCTGTGTTGCTTTTACGCCAAACATATTGTTTTGCATTGTTTCCAAAAAGTTGGGTATTGGTTTCATCTGACCAGAGCACCTTCTTCCACATGTTTGGTGTGTCTCCCAGGTGGCTTGTGGCAAACTGTAAACAAGACTTTTTATGGATATCTTTGAGAAATGGCTTTCTTCTTGCCACTCTTCCATAAAGATTTGTGAAGTGTTCGACTGATTGTTGTCCTATGGACAAGACTCTCCCACCTCAGCTGTAGATGTCTGCAGTTCATCCAGAGTGATCATGGACCTCTTGGCTGCATCTCTGATCAGTCTTCTCCTTGTTTGAGATGGAAGTTTAGAGGGAAGGCCGGGTCTTGGTAGATTTGCAGTGGTCTGATACTCCTTCCATTTCAATATGATCGCTTGCACAGTGCTCCTTGGGATGTTTAAAGCTTGGGAAATCTTCTGGTATCCAAATCCGGCTTTAAACTTCTCCACAACAGTATCACGGACCTGCCTGGTGTGTTCCTTGGTTTTCATGATGCAGAACCCTGAGACTATCACAGAGCAGGTGCATTTATACGGAGACTTGATTACACACAGGTGGATTCTATTTCTCTTCATCAGTCATTTAGGACAACATTGGATCATTCAGAGATCCTCAATGAACTTCTGGAGTGAGTTTTCTGAACTGAAAGTAAATGGGCCGAATAATTTTGCACGCCCCACTTTTCAGTTTTATTATTACAAAAAAAGTTTAAATGATTCAATAAATTTCGTTCCACTTCACAATTGTGACCCACTTGTTGTTGATTCGTCACCAATAATTTAAAATGTTATATCTTTTTGTTTGAAGCCTGAAATGTGGCAAAAGGTTGAAAAGTTCCAGGGGGCCAAATACTTTCGCAAGGCACTGTAGTGGATGGGGCCTTCCATCTACTGTACAGTTCCTGGTGCCAGCGGCTGCCTGAAACAGCTGATCGGTGGGGCTGCCAGGAATCAGACCCCTACCAATCTGATATTGATGAACTATCCTGAGGACAGGCCATGAATATCTAAGTCTCTGAAAACCCCTTTAACACTTTAGTGACCAAAACATTTCTTATTTAATTTAACCTTTTGCACTCTGGTCAGCCCCTAAAACGTGCTGAATTATGTTATTTTTTGTCTTGTGTTGTTTGAACCGAATGCCCTCGTAAACTCATTAAGGAGGGCCTAATATGTAGCAGCTCTAGTGTCCAATCTGATATAGACATGTAATTGCACATACTTCATGGGTCACATTTCTATGTAGTGTATTTTGTCTGTGTTACATGTTTCGTATGTACTCGTTTGTAGAATACACATAAACTTTAAGCACTTTAACTGTTATTTCTCTGTTCACATGATCACACAGAAATTCTCATATTTCTCATTGATGAAGGTGAAATTTACAAGCGCTGTAAAGTTGTCAGAAGCTGGGCCCGGATCAGGGATGGATGGCGGCAGAGACGAAGAAGAGAATTTTTTCAAGCGTCTTGGTAAATGGCGCTCAAGCAGAAGGAATACATCCAAGCTTCATCACACAGAAGAAAAAGATGGTTAGATATCAGGGTTCTCTTTTCTGTTCCTTTGCAATTATTTTACCTTCTTCCATTGATTTTTTAACACTTTTGCTGCTGAAGTGAACTTGCAATGGATTCCTGACTAGTTCACTGCAATCTCATTCCTTAGCAAAACATAACCCATAAGAATCCCCACTTCTCATAATATACCTATCCAATCCAACAGTGACTTACCCATTACATTCATCTCTCCATTCCCCTTTTATTTTCCTCTTCGTATACTAAAAAAAGAAAGATAAGGGCCTTTAGTTTAAAAACAGCCCTACTTACCTCCATATAGTCTAGGCAGTCATTTTGTAGGCATCAGTTATGTACTGCACTGATGTCACACATGCAGTTGCCAGTCATAATTAGGACTTTGCCCTTATATCAAAGCCCTCCTAAAATTATGGACCAATAAGGGGCCGTTCGCATAGCTTTTTTTTTTTCTGGAGGAGCTTGGTGCAGATACCACTCCAAAAAAGGCGCCGGACGGCTGAACGTAATCCAGCTTCCATTATTTTCAATGGAAGGCCACTGTTTATGGCCGTGACCACTCCAAGAAAGGGCATGTCCTTTCTTGGCATAGTTGCAGGAATAAACTGCGGCGACAAGAACGGGAGTGTTGCCTTCCATTGAAAACAATGGGAGATGGCTTCAGCATGGCTTTTTGGAGTGGAATTCACTCCAAATTCTGACAACTTGTAAATGGGCCCTTAACAAGGACTAGCTCCATACATTTGTTCCATAATAGTGCCAGCCACATACATGCTCAGGCTATGTAGTGTATTTGCACTTGATTTACATTTGCATTTCTGCAGCTGATGCAGCTGCATTGGACAGAAAGTGATAGCCACATGCCCTCACAATAATGACACGCACATATGCCCTTAATAATGACAACTACATGCCCCATTACAATGCAGCCACGTGCCTTCTCCTGCCCTGTTCATGGCATGTAGGTATGTCTTCCTGCATACACATGCATACATGCACTGCTTGGCAAACAGCAGGGACAAGTATTAGGCTACTTTCACATTTGCATCAGGGGATTCCGGCAGACATGTTGTAATTTTGGTCCTCTCGGCAAGTTTGCTATGCTGCGGCCGGATCCGCGGCCCGCCCCCATTATAGTGAATGTGGCCGGAGCGTTGTTCCGGCCCCACACGTGCACCTGCGGCAGCACAGATATGATGGGCTGTTCACCCACTGGAATAGCCTGCCGGAATCCTCTGATGCAAATGTGAAAGTACCCTTATGCATTCCCTTTATGATGTCACGGTTGAACATATACAACCTGGGATTGGGACACAGACCCCTTAAATCCCTTGTTTACACCCATGTCTATATATTAGTGCATCTCAATAAATTAGAATTATAATTTATTTCAGTAATTCAATCCGAAAAGTGAAATCCATATTCATTACACACAGTGATCTGTTTCAAGCATTTATTTCTTTTAATGTTGATGATTATGGCATATAGCTAATGAAAACCCAAAAGTCAGTATCCCAGAAAATTAGAATATTATATAAGACAAATTAAAAAATGCTTTTTAATCAACAGAACTGTTGCCCTCCTGAAAGGTATGTATAGTCTGGGCTCCTTTTGCATGAATTACTGAATCAGTGCAGCATGGCGGCAATCAGTGTGGCACTGCTGAGGTGTTATGGAAGCCCAGGTTGCTTTCATAGTGGCCTTCAGCTCGTCTGCATTGCTGGGTCTGGTGTCTCTCATCTTCCTCTTGATAATACCCTTATAGATTCTGTATGGGGTTGAGGTCAGACAAGTTTGCTGCCCAGTCAAGCACAGTGATACTGTGCATCTCTCTCTTTCTCCCTGGAGGACCGAGGTCCTGTTTTAAGATGAAAGTAAATTTTGCATTTCATTTGGAAATCAAGCTCCCAGAGCCTGAAGCAAGAGTGGAGAGACACACAATCCAAGCTGATTGAGGTCCAGGGTGAAGTTTCCACAATCAGTGATGGTGCGGGAGCCATGTCATCTGCTGGTGTAGGTCCACTGTGTTATATCAAGTCCGAAGTCACTGCAGCCATCTACCAGGACATTTTAGAGCACTTTAAGCTTCCCTCTGCTGACAAGCTTTATGGAGATGCTGATTTAATTTTCCAGCAGGACTTGGCACCTGCCCACACAACCAAAAGCATTAATAGCTGGTTTAATAACCACAGTATCACTGGGCCTGATTGGCCAGCAAACTCACCTGACCTCAACCCCATAGAGAATCTATGGGGTATTGTCAAGAGGAAGATGAGAGACAGCAGACCCAACAATGCACATGAGCTGAAGGCCAGCGTACCACAGGCTGATCTCCTCCATGCCACACCACATTGATGCAGTAATTCATGCAAAAGGAGCCTCAACCAAAATTGAGTGCATATATTGTATAAAAATTAAAACATATTTTTGTAATTGGTCTTATAAAATATTCTAATTTTTTGAAATATTGACTTTTGGGTTATCATTAGCTGTAAGCCATAATCATTAACATTAAAAGAAATAAACACTTGTAATAGATCACTGTGTGTGTAATGAATCCATAAAATATTTGAGTTTCACTTGAACTAAATTATTGAAATTGAAATTGAAAAATTGAAATTAACTTTTTGACGATATTCAACTTTATTGAGATGCACCTATAGATTACTCCAAAATGACTGCCTCCACTATAAGATAGGTAATTAAAAGTGAAGTTGTATTTTACTAAAGAGCATGTAACCCCGTCACATTCACCTCACAGCATGCTTCCTTTGTACCAACCGCACTTTTTTTCTCAAAAATTCTGAGTCCATTCTCCCAAAATAATATTAGTAAATCAATTCCATGTGCTTATGGACTCACAATCCATAGTATTCCATTTAAGTTTTATATTTTCCGGGAGTATATTATGTTTAATTCTACAAAACTACATATTAATGAGATGAATATCCCACCCAGATACCTTGTTTCAATTATCTATTTTCTTCTGTGTTTGCATGATCAGCATTCGCATAACCATTTCCAAATAAGACACTGTCCTTTTTGCATCAGCACTATTAAGGTTTAATCGAACTGTATGGGTTTACGGGGCTCATCAAAGCCAATGTAGAATGAAGGTTTTCAATACCAACTAGTGGTGTTGGGTGACAGTAATTCATATTTGCCTATAATATGGAAAAACAGTTTGCTTAGAGGATAATAACTGAGCGTCCTGCTTTGTACCTCATTTAATTACTTAAGACACTAAGATAAAATTACTGCATTCCTAGATCTGACATTCATCTCGGGGTACACTGACGGTGACATGCCCTTGGTGTCATCATCATAAGATATACAGATTTTCAGTGGTTGGGAGCTCGGCAGATGACGGTTGTGATGGAGCTGACCTCAGGACAATGCCTTTGGCTGCATTCCATCTCTGTCTCTCTGCTCTTGTGGTGCTGTGATTTGTGAAGTGCTGTAATCTGCTGGACATTTGTTCTATTAGCTGTTTCTCTATCATGTCTACGGTGATTGTGCAAAAGAAATAATGAGTCAACTCAAGCCTAGATCAACCAGCTGATTTCAATGCAGTGTTAAGCCACTTTGTAAGCCAACCGCAATCTATGATATCTTCATTGCTATTATCATTTTCCAATATTGTTGGGATGTGTTCATGGCAAAATGGCTCCATCATTGAATCAGTGAGTATATAGCCATTTATGGTCAAGAAAGGAATATACAAGCTACTAAAATGTGTACGACAGGACTGTGAGACAATTTTCTCATTTACATTAGTTTTGTCTGTACTAAATGGGTTGGCCCATCTTGCTCTTTGGACGCTAGGATATGCCACCAATGTCGAATAGGTGTGGGCCCTACCCTTCGGGGACACTCCTATCTCTGGAACAGGGACGACAAAATCAGGGAGAGCGCACTATATATGCATAGCATGCTCTCCATTTATATATTTTTTTCTTATTTCTTTGTCCTGCGCACTGACAAGGCCGCACATGCTCTGTTTCATCTTTCTACTGCCTCCTGACCTGTGATAGGGAGATCTGAGGAGGCAGTTATGTTAAAGGTGTTATTCCATGACTAATGTAAAAAATGAAAATCAGACATCACATAGTAAAGGACAATCTCTTTCTAATAAAACTAGAACCAGCCCTGTATCTCACATGGATCCAGAGATCTCCACACTCATTGCTCCGCTAGATTTATATCAAGTTGACAGCTGAAGGGGAGTGTCTTTTCTGCTGCAGCTCAGGGGGCGTGTCCATGCTCTCCTTATCACAACTTAGGAAGCAGTTGAAGGATGAAACTGAGCATGTGCGGCCTTCTCAGTGAGCAGGACAAAGAACAAACAGCAGGTGGTGCTATACAGATACTTTGTATTGAATACTGTAACTCAGTGGCTATGCTAACTTTTTAATTACATACAATTACAAAAGTATTCAGCTCCAAGTGCTGGTTTGAAAACTGTAGAATATTTTTTGAGGGACAATCCCTTTAATTCAGTAAGAAACGCAGTAATTCTTAAGCCAGTAATAAGATTCAATAATCAACACATCATTTCTTTATACTTTATCATTGCCATTAGGTACTGCTAGTTTATGGAACTTGGTGGTTGTCTGGTTTAGAAAACCCATTGTTTCGAGACTTGTATCATTAGCAGGAGCACTCAGTAGTTACAAAGAGCTTCCATTTATTTATGGAGGATCTAGTCGGCCCATTCATTTCTTTGATTGCCCATTGATGTAATGCTTCATTTGCCCTGTGGTGGTGCTTTAGGAGAATTAAATACTTGCTGCTTGGTTCCCTTGATGATTAAAGCCAATTACCAGGAGTTCCAGCAATATAAAACCCATGATATATCTTTTTTTGTGGGACCTTTGTCATGAAGAGTGATCATGAAATGTGGATAACCCTTTTAAATTATTTACTTTAATTTTTATATGCTTAAAACTATGGAGTGGTGTAGAGAACACTTCATATTCCATCTAAAAAGATAAAATGTAATTTTATTCAATAGCCTGGAGGGAAACATTATGACATACTGAAGGGATGTACTCCAGCTCAGGAGATCCTTAACAGAAATCTGTAAATGGGCCTCCAATTGCCATATGCCATTTATAATATTGTCCTACATGTAAGTGATACAATGGCCTTTGAGCCCCCTAATGCAGATATGGGAGAACTGGCAGAACTGCTTTTACATATTGGCTCTCCAGTTTAGGTCATAGCCCCCCAATAGTGAAGATGGACAGGCCTTAAGGATATCAACCAGTCAATTTATCAATATCCTGCTTTATGTTTCACTTGTTGAAGGTTAGCAGAATTTTTTTAGAATCTATTAATATGTATGATATGGACATAAGCCAAAACATTCTGGTAGTAACTAATCTGGTTATCGACTCAAAAACATAAATTTATGTAAATGTAAATGTAATTTAGCTTTACATATTTTATTCTAGAAGCCTTCCATCTGCAATTTTTCATAAAGATATGATCCATTAGCAAATTGAAGACTCTTAATGAAAGGAGTTCATTTAGTCAAGATGAATATTCTAAAATAGCAATGTTGATGAGCAGATTAGTTAAACCCGGCGCTGTCTCTTCCCTGGTGAATATACATCAGAGAACATGAGTTAAATGAATAGTGCTTCATTTTGAGCCAAACCGAAATTAGAATAATGTATTAATTTACTTAAGATATTCCACACCTTGATCTGGATATCCAAGCAATTACATAATTACTTCCCTATTATTAGCAATTATTTAACGGTAATATCATCTGAGCTGATGTATATCATTCATGATTATTTCATTCGCTTCCATTTTTCAATTTAAATCCAAAGCCCCCAAGTCTAATGCAGAGAGGTGTGAAATACCTTGAAAGATCATTGTCTGTACATGTCCCCATAAAATGCTGGGTGTTGTGGGTGATGCCACCATGTTTGCTTAGCTTCAGACCACACATTAGATTAGAGCGCTGGGGTAATCCAATGTAACGGGGTTCTCAAATGGCTCTTTTATTTGTGAGTTTTGTGCTCTTCCCCCTCTTTCCTCCTACCTTTGCCTTCTTCAGGATGCCACAGCTTTGATGACCATGGTGCCAACAATCAGGAGTCTGGGAAAAGCAAAAATGTGGTCAATTTGGGAGCAATAAGACAAGGGATGAAACGATTTCAGTTCCTTCTTAACTGCTGTGAACCTGGGACTATACCTGATGCCTCAATTTTGGCTGCAGCTTTAGATTTGGTAAGCAAGAATACAAGTCTCTGAACCGTGGCTTACGGATCAGTGATTGATTGACATGTCACTCTAAGCGGTAATGACTTGCCTTGCATGAGAGCTCCCTTTTTTTCTCAGTGTACTCTGCTTTCAATTTTCTGTTAATTTCAGTAATTGTTCAAACGTGTAAAATGTAAAGCATTCAGTGTATCTTGGTGTGTTGCGATGTGAAATCTTTGACCATCTAGATACATAAATGCTGCACTTTTACATGTATGCAGATGCATACAAAAATACTGAATTCATTTCTTTGTACATGTATGTACAGTACATGCAGTAGCTGCGATAACAAGTCTAATCTACATGTGAAATACAGTGCATGTTATTTAATAATTTGTCTAAAAATAAGTAGATAACTATTAACCGAATTAAAGGGGTCTTTTTTAAACTCAATATCCATAGAAAAAACTTTTTTTAGAATTATTTTGCTGTTTTTCTTTTTCATTTCAACAGTACAATACAATTGACCTCCTATATGGGTAGGTAATCCATTGTCAGTTCACTGCTGCTGTGAGGGGAAGATGTTATCTGCAAGATAATCCTCATTATTAATATAGATGTAGAATTTTTGACATATCTACTGGTCACTTCATAGGCCTAGATAAAGGTACCCATGGAAGAGCACTGCACGTATCAGTGTAATGTGTGATCCTGTAATTGAGTTGCTTATTCCCCTTTCCCTCACTTTTCGAAGTAAATAGTCTGACTGAGAAAGTTAAGCGAGGCTTAACTTTATTATTTGAAAAATATAAAAATATATGGAAGCCTTTCTTACTGCATCTTCACATGAAGAGAATCATATGGTATCAGGTGTAAGAAGCCAGAGTCATCCCAGCAGAATAGATTGCATGTGAAATGTCTTGTTGATTTTGCCTTCTCAACCTAATTCAGATATTAGGTGTTATATTATGCCTTCCTCCATTTTTGCAGTAAATATTTGGCAACCTGTTGTCATCATTGACTATGGCAATTTGTGGTTATTTTCAGCTTTCCTTCGTCTGGTTCATTCCTCTCCATTTGTGATTTGTTTCTGTGTCCTGTGATTCCATCTCTATCCATTATCTCATATCTTCACCTTTTCCTTGCCTCTTCTTCAAATGCCAGGTAAGATAAAACATAAATGGGCCGTTACAAGGAGGCAAGATACAGCATTGATGTTCTTACATGCATATACCATTCTGCATACTTACATACCTGTACAGTGACATCTCTGATGACTGACCTTCATACAGAGTATAGCTTCAAGATACAAATGGAGATCCATATACCTCGGTCTCGGGTTTAAACACACCAAATACACCACACTATATAGTAGCCAAATGCAAGAGCTATACAAGGGGAAGACCATCTCTTGAAGCTTCAGGGGAATTTTGAGATATCCACATAGACTTTTAACAATCACAGAATTATAACTTATCTGGAGATCCTGCCTCCGGATTGAATTACTGAACAAAAAGTGAAAGTCAGGAGGAAATAGAGAGCTACAGATCTCAGAGCAATCATCAGAAACCTTTCTTCAAAGTTCAGCTTTCAAACAGAGTTTCCCATATGGAGTAGAACTGCTACTCCCATTCTCCCCACCCAATTATGCAGACAACATTCCTATGGTAAATCATTTTTGTGGCTTCATTTTATGAAGACATTAACCATTAACATCTGCTACCTGGCTGTAAATCACACCCATACATTAGCAAGACTCTGCCACCATCTGGCTGCCCCTTTGACAAACCAGTCTTCACCACCAACAGTTACTCTGCAGCACTTCCCCAATTTCTCCTTTATGCATTCTAGTTTACACATCTAACAGTTTTATACAACCATGAGAAACCAAATATCCTTCCCCAAATCCAAGTCCTTTGGGTGGATTGGTGTGTAAAACAAAATCCTCCTGATTCCCACTCACCTGCCTCTTTTATCTGCAAAACTTGCCCTCTTTGTACTCCTGGCCCAATCCTGGTCCCCTGTTTTCCCATCTAAAACAACCCTACTACTACTAACTTGTCCTCCAAGCAGAAGACTCTCTTTATAGCTCTGCACTAGCTTTTCCCTGCTATGCTTTTCTACCTGTACAACCACTGCCTAGCTACTAAACTATACCCCCTAGCTACATTCCACCCCCTAACAAATCATGGGTCACAGTAGCTTTCCACATGGATCCTCACATGGAATTCCCTGCGTTCCTCACTCTTTAACAGGCTGTTCACTGCTCTACAACTCCATAGAAACCCACTCTTATATCCCACTTTTCCACTACACCAAACAAGAAACTTTTATTTAATGAAAATGAACTTATTCCACAGTCACATTTACTTTGACAAGTCCAAACAGTTGTGGAATTATTCGGCTACCATGTTACTGCCACTGCAGAACATGTTGATTCACAGAAAACAGGAAATCATGAGATCAGGAGTTATACCATAAATTCCAAGATGTACTATCTCTTATCTCTTAATATTATAAAAATGAGTTTCTGTCTGTCTGTCCGTCTGTCTGTCTGTTCTCTATGCGTGACCAAACTACTGGGACCGATTTTCACCAAATTCGGCACACAGGTACATTAGATGTCCGGGAAGGATTTAGACCAGGTCTCAGCTCTCTAGGACGTACCATTCCCGAGATATTCCCAAAATACGATCTCCATTAGCCAATATTAGTCTGGGAGCATTTCACTTCAAATTCCAACTGCCATTTTCTCCAGATGCACACAGGTTTCCATAACAACCTAGCCAGGTAATTAGCAGCCAGTTGAGGAGCTCAGCCATTTCTATTCGCTGCTATAAAGGGGCAGGGCGCTGTGGATGACACTGTTAAAGGGGTATTCCGGTTGCCATAAATATAACTTATGTTTGACACTAATTTTAGACTAAGACCATTCAGTAGTAATAAAAGATGTTTTCTTCTACTGCTACTCATTGCGTGTACTCATAAATTACCATGGCATCGACCTGTAATTCAAGCTGCCCCCTAAAGAAGGACTTAAAAGCAATCCCCCAAAGGTCCCACTAAGCCTCGCCCCCGATCCGGTCAGGTCACGCCCCCTCCCACTCCACAGCCAATGGGGATTGAAAAAATGAAGGTAAAAATCAACTTCTGTCAGCCGCATTGACTTTCTCTCTGCAACGACACACAGAAACATTAAATGAAATAGATGAAATACACTAATTTTAGACTAAGACCATTCAGTAGTAATAAAAGATGTTTTCTTCCACTGCTACCCATTGCGTGTCCTCATAAATTACCATGGCATCGACCTGTAATTCAGGCCACCTTCAAAAGAAGGACTTAAAACACCGCCCCAGATCTTGCTAAGCCGCGCCCCGGACTCAGTCAGGTCACGCCCGCTCCCACTCTGCAGCCAACAGGGATTGAAAAAATGAAGCTAAAATTCAACTTCTGTCAGCTGCAGGGGTATGGGTGGGAGGTTGACTTTTTTTTGTAACAACAACCAGAAACATTAAATGAAATAGATTAAATATACCCGTGCGAGCGATGTTTTCTTCCTCTGCTACCCATTGTGTGTCCTCATAAATTACCATGGTATCGACCTTTAATTCAGGCCACCCTCAAAAGAAGGACTTAAAAGCAACCCCCTCCAAAGTCCCGCTCAACCACGCCCCCGACCCCGGTCAGGTCATGCCCCTCCTACTGCGCAGCCAATGAGGATTGAAAAAATGAAGGTAAAAATCAACTTCTGTCAGCTGCATTGACTTTCTCTCTGCAACGACAAAAACAAACACTAAATTAAATAGACGAAATATACCCAGGCGAAGCCGGGTCCTTCTGCTAGTATGCTATATAGAGTGCAAAACTTTCTAGATAGTTTTTACATGTGGATTTTACATATATCCATACGTCCTACAATATTTTATAGTTTCTATAATCTCTCAATATTCTTTTGCCTATGCTAGGAAGCTCCCGTGGTGGCCAGGGCTGCCCTCTTCCTGGAATGTGCCCGCTTTGTACACAGATGTAATCGGGGAAATTGGCCAGAATGGATGAAAGGACATCATGTCAACATTGCCAAAAAAGGCCTTTCACGAGGTCGCTCCCCTATTGTGGGCAATAAACGAAATCAGAAGCTGCAATGGAATGCAGCCAAGCTCTTCTACCAGTGGGGAGATGTAAGTTGGTAATTTTAGTTGTTGCATTTTCTGTCCACACTATCTCTGGTAAGTTTACATATGTTTTACTGTATAATCCAACAGGGCCATCGGGAATGTGTGAAATAGCATTTATATGATAAAGGTTAAAATAACGGTTAGAAGCAGGTAGTGTACATCCCTCCATATTGCATGTGTTACCCAGGGACATCACTTTGATTACCTAAAGTCTACAGTGAGGGTGCACGTACACAGTACAACCTGGTCTTGGGATCCGCGTGCCTACT
This sequence comes from Rhinella marina, assembly GCA_900303285.1. Lineage (NCBI taxonomy): Eukaryota > Metazoa > Chordata > Amphibia > Anura > Bufonidae > Rhinella > Rhinella marina. Next base: position 257,093 of record ONZH01026364.1, on the reverse strand, counting down.
GCCGCTAGCTCCCATCCTGCAAATGTACTGCCATATGAAACAATAGCAGATATAGTTGCAGCTGAGCAAGCACAGGAGTAGCTCAGCGATTAGCAGTACTTTGTATGCAAATCCCATGGCCAAGGTACCTGGTGTATAAGCACCCTGGGGGAGGGCTGATTTTATAATTATTAGATATATGTCATTAATCATGTTTCAGGTGATAGGTGCCCGCCTCAATGAGATATGTCACAGTGAAAGTGAAAGTCCAGCCAATCTGCTGGGACTTATCTATGATGAAGAAACCAAGAGAAGGCTGAGGAAAAGAGGATGAGGAAGAAGACTTTTTAGATGACAGTAAGGAGAATCCCTTTACTACAAGAAACCCAGCTTGTAAGGAACTCTGCTTTAGGAGCACTCTACTTTCTTTTATTTCACTTGATAATTCGTGCTTGGATATTTTAGACAGGTTTATCACCTGTTCCTTGCATCTCATATCAGATCAGCCACCCACGTTTTTATGCTTAGTCAAGAAAGTATTTAAGAAAAGGCTACTTGACTTGGTATAAAGACCCTGGTATGGCTAGATGGTAATGAGTGGCCAAGATGCAGGTGGCAATCCTACACACAGGCTGTATGCACAGAACTCTTTGCACGTGCCTTTGGTAGACAGAGTAATAGAGGCGGCCCCAAAGTTTATCCTTGGATATCATACTGAGGTAAAGTTTTCTAAACTCTTTTATCTATCTATGCTGATTTTGATGTATAATCTAGAAAAGAAAAAAAAACTGGAAATTGTTGGGTTTTCTAGAAAACAAAATGGCAGATCATGAGTTCCTATTAAGAAAAAAAGTTCAAAAATATAGGGCTTAAACATCACTTTTGACAGACTATTAGGCAACAATCCAACCTAGTTTTTTACCCAACAATCTCTAGGCAAAAAGCAGTGGCTGATTTCAAAGACAAGTATGCCCAAAAATCATATTGTTGAGCTATCTAACATTGCTCTACAATGTTTATGTGATCTTTATTTCTCAAATGAAATGAAATAAAGATTGCAGTGTAAATTATCCATAGCTTCTGCATTCCCCTAACCTGAAGTGCAGCATCTGTTTGTGTCCAGATGGGTCTATACTGTGTGCCTTATTGCTCTGTGGAAAATACTATGTTATACGTCTTCAAGGCTCTTTTTTTCTGTGCAGTCTGTCTCCATATATTTCCAAGGCATTATGTTTGAAGATTTTTATTTCCTTGACCAAAATGTTTATTGTGAAATCAATAAATAATAAAAAACCTGAACATAAAAAGCTAAATGTAACGGGTATAATATACATAATGCCTCGGCCATATGTGTGCTAACAGTTCATTGTATCTGACTAGAAAATGTCTTGGATGTCAACATTTTCTAGTTAGCATTGATTTCTAGATTAAAGTAATAAAAAGCTTATGCAATGTTACAACACAAGGTTTGCCCTTACTTTAACTAAAAAAAATCATTTATTTTCTTGGCTTTCAAAAAAGAAATAAAAAAATACAATCCGAAAATCAATATCTATGAACCAGATGTTTCGACATTCTTTATCATTCCTGCTTATCTTACTGAATTGAGGAAAATATATTTAACCCTTAGGATACCAGCGCCGTACTGCTACGGTGGTTTGATCGGGCGGGCGCAGCAGATCAGCTCGATCAGCTACAGGGGTCCGGCAGTGGCCGATAGCCGGACCGCTGCTGTATGCACTGGCATCGGCGAAAACACTGATGCCGGTGCATTAACCCTTGCACTGCCACGGTCAGCGCTGACCGTGGCACGTGCGGGTATCCTAAGGGGTTGCGATCCCCATTGGGTCCCCGCGCTGCTGTTTCAAGTAAAAAAAAAAAAAGCGTCCTTTTCCCAAAGTAAAGTTTTAAAAAATTGTAAAAAATAGGGATAAAGTAGGCATATTAGGTATTGCCACATCCATATCGACCGGCTCTATAAAAATATCACATGACCCACCCCGCTAGGTGAACGTCGTAAAAAATAAAAACTGTAAAAAAAGCCATTTTCTGGTCACCTTGCCTCACAAAAAGTGTAATACCAAGCGATCAAAAAGACGTATTAATCCAAAAATGGTACCAATCAAACTGTCATCTCGTCCCACAAAAAATGAGACCCTACCTAAGACAATCGCCCAAAAAATAAAAAAATATGGCTCTCAGAAAATGGCAGCACAAAAAAAGATTTTATTCTGTTCAAAAATGAATCTAATCTGTAAAACTTAACAGAAATAAAAATGTTAGACATATTGGGTATCACCGCATCCATAACAACCTGCTCTATAAAAATATTACATGAGATGGCCTCCCAGGTGAATGCTGTAAAAAAATTTTTAAAAAAACTATGTCAAAACAGTCATTTTTTCCCTCTTGCCTCACAAAAAGTATAATAGAAGGCGATCAAAAAGGCATATTTACCCCAAAATGGTACCAATCAAACCGACATCTCGTCCTGCAAAAAATGAGACCCTACCTAAGACAATCGTCCAAAAAATAAAAAAAATAGGACAGTTAGAAAATGGCAACACAAAAACAAGATTTAATTCTGTTCAAAAATTAATTTACTGTGTAAAACTTAACAAAAATAAAAATAATAGACATTTTGGGTATTGCCATGTCCATAACAACCTGCTCTATAAAAATATCAAATGATTTGCCCCTTCGGGTGAATGCTGTAAAAAAAAAATTTAAAAAAAAAAACTGTCAAAACTGTTTTTTTTTTTCACCTTGACTCACAAAAAGTATAATACCAAGCGATCAAAAAGTCTTATGTACCCCAAAATGGTACCAAGGAAAACGTCACCTCATCCTGCAAAAAATAAGACCCCACATAAGACAATAACTCAAAAAAATTAAAATCAATGGCTCCCGCAAACCAATCCATCAAAATCTGTGCTGCAAAATCCATATGGCGCTCCTTCTGTTCTGAGTCCTGCCATGTGCCCCCACAGCAGTTTACCACCATATATGGGGTGTTGCCGTATTCAGGAGAAAATGGGTAAGAAATTATGGGGTGCTTTTCTCCTGTTACCCCTTGTGAAAATGAAAAATTTGGAGCTAAAGCAACATTTTATTGGAGGAAATTAAACTTTTCATTTTCACAGCCAAGTGTTTCCAAATTCCGTAGAACGCTTAGGAAGTCAAAGTGGTCAGTACCCCCCTTAATATATTCTTTAAGGGGTGTAGTTTCCAAAATGGGGTTACTTTTTGAGGGTTTCCACTCTAGGGGTACGTCAGGGTCTCTTAAAATACAAAATGGTGCCTAAAAACCATTCTAGCAAAATCTGCCTCCAAAATCCATATGGCGCTCCTTTCCTTCTGACCACTGCCACGTTCCCATAGAGCAGTTTACCACCACATACGGGGTATTTCCGTAAACTTCAGAATCAGAGTAATGTACATTGAGGTTTAGTTTGCTGTTAACCCTTGCTGTGTTGCAAAAAAAAATATTAACATGAATAATGTACCAAAAAAGTGAAATTTTTAAATTTCACCTCTATTTTCCTTTAATTCTTGTGGAACACCTCAAGGATTAACAAAGTTTGTAACATCAGTTTTGTATAATTTAAAGGGGTGTAGTTTCTAAAATGAGGTCACTTTTGGGTGGTTTCCATTAGGTAAGCCTCACAAAATCACTTTATAACTGAATTGGTGCTCAAAAAATGGTTTGGGAAATTTTGTTGAAAATTTGAAAAATTGCTTCTAAACTTCTAAGCCCTCTAACTTCCTAAAAAAAATAAAATGACATTTACAAAATGATGCCAACATAAAGTAGACATATGGGGAATGTTAAGTAATAATTTTTTTATGAGGTATCACTTTCTGTTTTAACCCTTTCACGACCGGAGCTTTTTTCGGTTCTGCATTTTCGTTTTGCGCTCCCTGCCTTCAAACAGCCATAACTCTTTTATTTTTCTGTTCACATAGCTGTATGAGGGCTTGTTTTTTGCGGGACAAGTTGTACTTTCCAACGCCACCATTTAATATTGCATACAGTGTAGTGGGAAGCGGGAAAAAAATTCCAAACCGGGTGAAATTGCAAAGAAAACGCTATTCCGCTACAGTTCTACGGGTTTCTTATTTACAGCGTTCGATGTGCATTAAAACTGATCCGTTACTTTCATTCTACTGGTCAGTACGAATCCGGCAATACCTAATATGTATAGTTTTTCCTGCGTTTTCATAGTGATAACATAATTAGAAAGTTGCCCTTTTTTTTTTTTTTTTTTCCTTGTCAAATCTTGACCCCTATAACTTTTTGGTATTTATGTGTACAGAGCTGTATGGGGGCTCATTTTTTGCGGGACGATCTGAAGTTTTTATTGATACCATTATGGGGTGTGTATGACTTTTTGATCACTTTTTATTTAATTTTTTTTAGAAAAAAAAAGTGACAAAAAACGGCAAATCGCCATTTGGACGCTTTTTTCCGCCACACAATTCGCCGTATTGGAATTTTTTTTTTATATTTTAAAAGTACAGGCGTTTTCGGTCACGGTGATACCCATGATGTCTATATTTATTGTTATTTAGGTATTTATTTTTACTTATACGGAAAGGGGGGTGATTTGAACTTTTACATCTTTTTTATTTTTTATATATTTTTTAACATTTTTTTTAATTTTTTTTTTACTATTAGAAAGCTCAAATATGGGCTTATAAATTGTGGCTTTTTTTTTTTTTCTTTATGAGCAATTCTGAGTTTTATAGGCTCAGAAAACCATCAATTGCTCATTTCTTATCCTGGCCTGCCATCTAGTGGCCAGAATAAGAATTGCAGTTTGAAAACTGTAATCCTCACCAGCGAGGATTACAGTTTTCATATGGTGTACAGACACCCCGATTGGTCACACGGGGTGTCTGTACACCACCCGGAAGCGAACGCTTCCGGGTTTAGACGCAACTAGATGCCGTGATCACGTGTGATCACGGCATCTAGTCAACCCAGAAGACGCCGCCGATGTGGTAGGTAGCGGCAAGTCTCTGCTGTTAGAAACAGCAGAGACTTGCCGGCCATGACGCCCGCCGCACCCGCGAGCGGGCGCCATGTGCCCGCATCGCCCCAGCGCCGTACATGTACGGCGCTGGTCGCGAAGGGGTTAAAAGAAGAGAAATTGAAATTTTGAAAATTGAAAATTTGTCAAAATTTTTGGTAAATTTGGGATTTTTTCATAAATAAAGGTGAAATACATTGACTCAAATTTATGACTGTCATGAAGTACAATGTGTCACGAGAAAACAATCTCAGAATGGCCTGGATAAGTAAAAGCGTTCTAAAGTTATTACCACATAAAGTGACACATGTCAGATTTGCAAAAATAGGCCAGGGATTAAGGTGAAAAGTGGCTCGGTACTGAAAGGGTTAAAGAGGTTGTGCAGTGCATAGATATTGATGAACTATCCTGAGTATAGGTCATCAATATCAGATTGGCGCGTGTTTGACAGGGGTCCGACTTAAACCCTTATCCAAAGGTTGAATTACTTTTGTATGAATTTCCTATAAGTAGTCTTCAAAGAAGTTTTCCAGGAGTAGAACATTGATGACCTATCCTCAGGATTCAAACCAGCAATCAGCTGTTTGAAGAGGTCATTAGGGTAACTTTATCTAGAGGAATATAGGCTGAAGATCAGGATACTGGGCAGATGGTGCTATACACAAGTAGCAATGCTAACTGATGTAAAATATGCAAAAATTCCAATCTTCCAAACTAATATCAAGCCCCCTACAGATAGGACTCAATCAGCAGAGGGAAAGATGCTATGATGGTTTCCTGCCATTCCACAATGGAGGCACCATAGAAATACACAATAGTGGAATGATATCTTATGTATTAAATTGAGATTTTGACTGCAGTATTAACCTTTTATATAGAATGGATTTGCTTATATGTTTTTTTCTCAGTATATACAAAACAATTATAGGTCAAACATTAGAGCACTGGATTTTACAAAATTTTCTCTGTTGAAATGTGATTCACAAACTCTGATGCCAGAGGGCAAAGCTGTGAAGAGGAGGGGGCAAGAGCATATTTGGTGTTCTTAGACTGCCTTCATGTATTCTGGTTTCCTTGCATGGGCCCATGCAATTTTTGTGAAGGCTTACCCTACTTCTATATAAAACCAGTTCACGTCCACTTTCAGTCTCATCTTAATCATTATCTTGATCTTAATAAACATAGAATCAATGAGCTCTAGACTCCAATATATTATCTGTGAATTTACCCATAAGTGAATGATTGGACACAAACTCACCTCTAAAATGGGATTGACTACTATTGGACCTTTGGGGCCATTATTGTGTCAGAGCCTGAGCCCACCAGAATACTCTCTAAAACTCTGTTGGGCAGGTCAGTTTTATTCTAGGAATATCTATCAAATAAATACAACAATTACAAAGTAAACTAAAAATAATGTAAATCATAAAATGCTAGATTAGGACAATACAAATAATATTTAAATGCAAACATCTGGATCATGCATAAATACCCAAAAACTGTAAATTTAAAAAAAAAAATATATATATATATATAGTACGAAAAACCTTGAACTTTTGTTGTAGTGACCATTATATGCTCATGTAGTCCATGTAATGGCTTTTTATGTTTTATTATGTTTATGTGGGAATATACAGTATGTCAGATATGCAACCAGACCAATATATTTTATTTTCTTTTGCCTAAGCTAAAGCATCAGAAGTGTTTTTGATGTTTTGTTGTCAGGTTTTTAAGAATATATAACTAGACCAAAATTGTATTTTTAAACTCATAAAAAAGACACCTGTGCATAGAGTAATACATGGAATGTTAAATGCCTCTATGCACAAATTCTGGTTGCATTTTTCTGAATTATTAACATTGCTTTTCTTCTTTAAAAGATATTGTGTAGAATAGTGCATGCAGTTTACATGTCCTTATTTCATATTTGCATGCTCCTTATTGCAACATATTGAGAAGCTGGCTTTTCCAACAATTTAGAAAAAAATTAAAAAAAAAGAGAATCAAATATTATTTATTATACAAGGGTCTCAATGGCACAGTTCATATGAGAAAACCAATTCTTGCCCTTTCTTTATGAAAAGGTGCATTGAAATATTGTGCACCTATGGCTCCAGTATCACACCTTCATTGTACTGTACAATTTGTATATATTTGCTTTCCACGCACATCTTTATATGACATTGTATTTCACACCCTATTTGTGTGTTGGCCCAACACCTTATTAATATAGCTACCAATGCCCACTTTTCAAAACTGAAGTGAGTGGTGTGAAATCACAAAATCACAAAAGCCCTCATTTGCAAATTTCCAGAATTCCACTGTGCAGGGCTTGATTATCCCTCTCCTTAATTCTTCATCTGTCACCAGACTCATTGCTCCCTAGTTCCTGCTCCAGTCTTTGGTCAGGTACGTAGAACACTGGAAGTAACACCTTCTTCTCTGTGAATCAGTCACCCTCATTTGGCCCATAGTGGTGATGATTTGCAGAGAATAATCTGTACCCTTCCACTGCTCCATCACCTTGACCTCAAACTTGTGCAGGAAATTTTTGAGTCTGGTGAATCACTTTAGGTTTTCTCTATGCTATTCTGTTTCCCACGAGAAACCCTTTAAATCTGAAAGGGAAATGGGGTGTATTTATGGTTATAGAAAACAGCAAGAGAGATGAGCATTTCAGTTTAATTCTTAAATTATTGGAGACCTGGCATAGGTCAAAACACTAACCATCTGTGTACCTTCTGTCTTCACCCATCTTTCAAAAGACCCACGCCATTGTAAAGGAGAGTTTAAAGCTCCTGCAGTGTAGCAATGTTGCTGCCTCTACTGGACCTGGTAATGACCTGATCAGGGAGTTTCCACTGGGATAGTAGAGAGTCTTAGCAGACCTAGGTCTGGTCTGTCAGTGACCACTGCCACCAGGGGCATAGCTAAGGGCTCATGGGCCCTGGAGCAAGGGTTCGGCTTGCCCCCCCTTCCCTCACTGCTTTGTGGCCAGGGGCAGGGAAGCACATAGCCTTCATACTGCCTGAGGCAATAATTGATACAGTAAGCCACCCCCCATGCCAAATGCCTTCAGGTGTAACTTGACCATGTTTCACAAGGGTCTTTGGGCCCCTCAGGCTCCTGCACCCGGTAGCTACTGTTACATCTGCACTCCCTATAGCTACGCCCCTGACTGCCACCATTAGGCAGCTGTTTTCACCTGTAACTGGGGCTGCTATGGGTGCTGCCAGGCGCAGGAGATTCAGGAGAGCAGCAAGTGATAGCAGCTCGATAGTTAACGAGTGCGCTGGGCATAGAGTTCGCACAGACACTGCCAGCACTACTGCTGGTTACCGATGTCATACAGGGCAGTATATACACATATATAAATTATTTATGAACAGCTTTAGTGACTATATGTGGGAGGCAGTGAGGGTATGGCAGTGCAGTGAGTAAGGAACGTCTTCACTATTCAGTACTATGGTGAACAGTGAAGACAGGCAGCTAACTGCCAAAAGTTAAATACAGGGTTAGTTTTTCCATTAAAAATGCTAAATCAATAAAGTATATGAAAAAAAAAACAATTGCCCTACACATTTAACAACAAAAAAAAAGGCAGTTATACTTTAAGGGTGGAATGGAAATTCCATTGGGGGTGGCAGAAATTCTCAGTGGTTTCCCATGGTAAGAAATCTCTGGTCTATGCTGTATGTCATGTCCACATGGAATATAAAAGTGGTTCTTCTGAAGAGGTATACCCTGAGTAGACATGATTCACATTCAACCATTTTATCATTATTACTCTTTCACTGGATCATAAATCACCCCATGAAACTTTAGAAAACCTTATGCATTACAGTAACTCCAACAGCTTCTCAACATGTGTTTTGCTACATTTCAGGACAAACAAAAAGACTGTTCAATTATGGCAACAGTATAAACATGATGTGAATACATGTAAAACCACATGAAAAGCATCACCATAATTGTACAGGAAATGTCCTGATGCCTATTAAAGGGAGTCTGTCAGCGGTTTCGACCATGCTGAACTGCTGACTGCGCTAAGTAGGTGCTGGGGACAGCAGTACAAACAAACCTTTTGTGGACCTGTCATTATCAGGAGTAGTGTGACTATTAACTTTTATAATTCCAGGTTCAGCTCCTGCAAGTGTCCAGGAAATGCTCACTGCCCTCTGCATTGAGATGCTTCAATAGCCAGCACCGCATCCTTGATACTTGCAGAAGCAGAACCTGCCATTATAAAATTCATATCCACACTACTCCTGATAATAAGAACTCTACAAAACGTATGTTTGTACTGCTCTCTCCAGCCCTTACCTAGTGCTGTCAGCAGTTTAGCATGGTCAAAACTGCTGACAGACTCCATTTATATAATGTACAGCAAATAAATAAGTAACTGTTCGATGTCTGCTAAATCATTACTTTTTGCTTCCACCAGCCCATGATTTTGTTTCTAAATGTTAATTTCACTCCTAATTCCCCTGCTTTATTATATTATTTTAGGTTGGCTTCTGTTTTTTTCTATTTCCTTTCTCATGTCTGCATCCTCTAACTTAATAAAATTTGCTATCAGACATGAGTCTGGTCAGCAGCTAAAGCATAGTGTTGCTTCAGTTTGAGACCCCTGTGAATCCCAACCAATGAAAGCAGATGCTGATTTAATCCTCCATGTAAAAGGATAACACAAACAAATGTATGGAGGCATTAAATCGAGTCCTTTTATTTTTTTTTATTTACTTCTGCTAGGACGCGCAGGAACTACTGACGGTTCAGATGGCTTCCACATACCAGCGATCAATTATCATTGGTTTTCTAGATCAAAATGGGGTGCTTCCTAGATTACTTCAAGTAAAATTGGAAATTCAGAGCCTTTACACTTTAACCATTCTTAAAACAAATTGGAACCAGGGTGGATAGATACTTTATTTCCTACATTACTCACATATAAATTATATTAAAACGGGGCATTATTATTATTAAGCTCCATTTGACTGACGGAAATATCACCTTAGACTGTTTACATGGTACATGACATGTACAGAGTCGATTCCCTTATATCATGGATGTCAAACTCGTGGCCCTCCAGCTGTTGCAAAACTACAACTTTCATTATGCCCAGAGCCTACTACTATCAGGACATGTTGTGAGTTGTAGTTTTGCTACAGCTACAGGGCCATGAGTTTGACATCCCTGCCATATATCATATATGTTGTTCCTCTTCTTTGAGATGACTGCCCTAACAATTTTGCTTGTTCATCTCCATCTGTGACAAGTTTCACTGTACATATTTTAATTTTATACTGGATGGATAGTAATCTTTGGGGACAAAACCTATTTCTGGAAGTCAGACCCCTTTCTGACTCATGATGACCGGTCTCTGGTGTGGGCTTTCTGGTAAGGTCAGTCATCAGATGGTAACAGCTGACTTCTAAAGGTCCTCTGCTCACCTTACTAAAAATGTCAATTTATAGGTTCTGTAAATCCAACAAAATGTGGCTGCCCTTTTGCCCTGAAGATGTCTGCATGTCAGCTACTTCTGGAAATCACCACTTTCTTAAGGGAAACCTTCCCATGTCTGCCAAGACCTAGGGCTGAACCTCTGGTGGTATGTGAGCAAACATTTAACATGATGTTTCTGAGATTATTCATATTTACGGTTACCTGATGTTATATGATACATAGTGTTACATTGCAAGGCCCCACATTTGATGAAATAACATATGGACACATTAAAAGCTCATCCAAACCTTGTGAGAAGAATTATTACAGAGACGCTTTATAGATATTTGAAATGGAAATTTACAATCTCCTCTCTGCCACATTAAGGATCTTGAGACCTGCCGCCTACGATTGGATCCAGAGATGGACCGGCACCGGTACGAAAGGAAAGATCAGCTTTGCTGGTATCTTGGATGAGAATGAAGACTCTAAGGATTCTCTACACAGCAGCAGCCACACATTGAAATCAGACACGGGTTATGAGGAGAAGAAAGGTATGACATTATTAGCTCAAGTGATACAGTGTACAGTGTTGTGTTACTGTGGGTCAATGTAATTTTTTGTTTGATTCTTCTTAATGGAGCATTGGACACAAAAGGTTTTTATTTAATTAAAAAAGTGGTCAAAAACCATTGACCATTGAAATATAAAATTAGAGCAGGGGTATCATAGGTCTGTGTTTAGTAAATGAAGTCATAACTCTTGTTGCAGGATTTTACAATTGTGTACCTTAAATGTTTCACACTTTGAAGTCTAACAATTTTCAAAAATATGTACTACTGATTTTACTCCTATTTTATCATATCATTGCCTACATTACCTTCAGCTTTTTATTTAATTGCACGGGATTATTATTGTACCAAACTAGATTGACTCTTTTTTCTGTCTTTATGCATCCCAAATAAAACCCCTTCAGTAGTAGCAAAGTGGATGAGAGTGTGACAAATCTTATCCACACACTCTGAAAAATATCCGTGCGTAAACTGACTGAATTTTCAGCGGGGATGTCATCCTCTCCATAGCATGAAATCCATGACACATCTGCAAGAAAATGCATGTGCAGAATTCACCACGGAATTACAGCAAAATCTGACAGATGATTTCTGCCTTGTGAGGGTGTACTCTAATAAAGAGAAACCTGGCTTACAGTTTTTATTATGAGGTTCTGCATCAGCTGAGGTGTATTGTGAGGTTCTGCAGAAGCTGAGGTGTGTATTATGCTGTTCTGCAGCAGGTGAGGTGTGTATTATGAGGTTCTGCATCGGCTTAGGTATGTTGTAATGTTCTGCAGCAGCTGAGGTGCGTATTGTGAGGTTCTACAGAAGCTGAGGTGTGTATTTCTCTGTTCTGCAGCAGGTGAGCTGTGTATTATGAGGTTCTGCATCAGCTTAGGTATGTTGTAATGTTCTGCAGCAGCTGAGGTGCGTATTGTGAGGTTCTGCAGAAGCTGAGGTGTGTATTATGCTGTTCTGCAGCAGGTGAGGTGTGTATTATGAGGTTCTGCATCAGCTGAGGTATGTTGTAATGTTCTGCAGCAGCTGAGGTGCGTATTGTGAGGTTCTGCAGAAGCTGAGGTGTGTATTATGCTGTTCTGCAGCAGGTGAGGTGTGTATTATGAGGTTCTGCATCAGCTGAGGTATGTTGTAATGTTCTGCAGCAGCTGAGGTGCGTATTGTGAGGTTCTGCAGAAGCTGAGGTGTGTATTATGCTGTTCTGCAGCAGGTGAGGTGTGTATTATGAGGTTCTGCATCAGCCGAAGTATGTTGTAATGTTCTGCAGCAGCTGAGGTGCGTATTGTGAGGTTCTGCAGAAGCTGAGGTGTGTATTATGAGGTTCTGCAGCAGCTGAGGTGTGTATTATGCTGTTCTGCAGCAGCTGAGGTGCGTGTTATGAGGTTCTGCAGCAGCTGATGTGTGTATTGTGAGGTTTTGCAGCAGCTGAGGTGTGTATTATGAGGTTCTGCAGCAGGTGAGGTGTGTATTATGAGGTTCTGCAGCAGCTGAGGTGTGTATTATGAGGTTCTGCAGCAGTATAGGTGTGTATCATGAAATTCTACAGCAGCTGAGATATGCATTATGAGGTTCTACAGCAGCTGTGATGTGTATTATGAGGTTCTGCTGCGGATGAGGTGTGTATTTTTAGGATGAGGTAGGAGGCCATTTTTTTTGTTGGGAGGGACCCATTTGCCACATCTGCCTAGGGCACCAAAATACCTTGTCCTGACCTGGCATGTTACCAAAATGAACTATCTCTAAGACCAATACATGATCATTGCCTACCATTGCTAGAATCCAACAAGACATATGTGCCATAGGCTGGATTCACGCTGCATTTTAGCCCCCCGATGGGCTTTCCATGAGGTTATATGTTTGAACTGAATACCCCAAGACAGTATTCAAACATATACGGTACTGCAATGGATACATTCGCCACACAGAGTCTAAAGGATTTATCTTTGTACTCTGAACTGCTTGCTATTCTTTCCATTGATTTCCTCAGACAGAGTAGAATAGTCTACCATGAGAAAAGATGGAAGTAAACGGCAAGCTTAAAGTGCTTGCATTTCACCAGCAAGCTTATAGCACTTACATAACAGTTATCACATCCTATAGCTGTTGCTGGTGTTGAGTAGGATGTGAGAGTCAAATCTGGTGGGACAACAGATCAGCTGTAAATGGGTTAAATAAGTGTAACCTGTCTTAACAAGTGTAATATCTACCAGTGTAGACATGTACATCTATGATGTGTTCAATCTATGATGTTTCTGATATTCTAGCCGTGCATAAGAGAGGCCATATACATTAGATAGCTTTCAACCAGATATGCTGTCAGCCGAGCATGCCCCATACGCATTCCAGTTCAGTTGAGTGTGCATCTGTTCTAAACCAGGAGAAAGCTGCTTTCAGACAACTCTGGTGGCGGCTTATCTATCCAAGAACAAAAGGATCGGGCAATTGAAATCCAACCTCCCGATCCTTATCTCCTCTGACATCTGCACTTGGGCAGAGCCAGGAAGCATGTTAGATGGTCAGAGAGTCCTGCCAAAAATTGCAGGTTATGCAGATATTTATCTGATGTGTGTGGTCAGTTTAACAATCTCTCAAACAGTACAGAGAAAGTTATGGCCCGTTTACACAGGCCGATGTGCGCCCGACAGATTGGATCTTTTGTAGAAACCAAAAGATCCAATCAGCCGACGAACGAGCGTTTTGCTCGTTCGTCGGCTGATTAGGGCCACTTTTACACGGGCCGATTATCGGCACTAGCGTTCCTAGGAACGATTTTTCGGCCGATAATCAGCCCGTGTAAAAGGACCTTAACTTTGGAGATTAGATAAATGCTTTGGCTAGGGGAAATTAAGAGATTAAACAACTCTTTAGGCCCAGGCAATGAAGAGGTGGACTGAAGGCAATACATGTTTCCGATAGAAGATACAAGAGTCTTCTAGATGTAGCTGTAATTTGATTTTATTACACAAGTGTTGCTGTGCCTTGACTAGCTGCTCAGCCTGAGCAGTACTGAGCTGCAATACCAGGCACAGTCACACTCATAAGGATGTAGTTGTGTTGGAGACTGTAATGAAGAGGGTTGCTGTCCATTCCTTTTTCTGATTGTTGGAGTTTCCAGGGTTGAGACCCCCAATAATCATAAATGGTGTCATAAACCTGTCCTAATGATAGACCAGGGATTAGCAACCTCCGCACTCCAGCTGTTCTGAAACTACAACTCCCAGAATCCTTGTTTCATTTCAATGGGAGTTACATGAAGAGCAGAATAAAGGTGCAATCTGGGAGTTGTAGTTTAACAGCAGCTGGAGTGCCGAAGGTTGCTGATCTGTTATAGATTATCATTTCAAAATATTGGAAAATCCTCATATAAATTATACAGCTTCTTTTCAAATGCATCTTCAGAGCATGTTCACCTATTGGGGAGTCTCTCAGTATCTAATACTGTAGTATAAACAATGGTACCCAACCTCTACAATGACCCCCTCAATGCCCAGGCCCCTCTTATACATTATACTTACCTGCTCCCGGCACCCGTGTCACACCGGATCACTGCACAGCCGCCACTGCATCTCTCCATTGCTCGGATCAAAACATCCAGAGACAGGGGGAGCAGCGAATAGCAGGCTGCGACTGGGACGAGCCTCCCTAGCATCGCAGGTGACGCTAGGGAGGCTTGTCCCCGTCGCAGCCTGCTATTGGCTGCTCCCCCCGTCACCAGCGACAGGGAGATGCAGCTGTGGATGTGCAGGGTACAGAGCGACGCAGGTGCAGAGGAGTAGGTAAGTATAACTTATACAAGGGGCCTGGGCATTGGGGAGGGGCATTATAGCAGTTGAATAACCCCTTTAAGCCTACTGTATCCAATACTAGTGTTATAGCTGTCTTACAATTGTGCCGTAGTTCTACACATGACCTTTACTGTGTATTTCAGTGGTGCAAAGCTTTCTGTTCTGAAAAAAAAAACAGCTTCTCACAGATTCCATTGCTTGTAAAATTGGTTAATATCATCGCCAACCTCTCTGGCCTCCAAATACCATGTATTGAAACTGAATTGTTCAAAGCTTGTTTTTTAGTCAACCATTATAAACAATCTGTATTTATCATTAATTGCCAATAAATGAGATGTGAGCGGAGGTCAGAGTACGTCCAGTACATAAAAATCTGTTTTGTGCCACTTTTTGTCCATTTTAGGTGAGTGGTGTCTTTTTATTTTTATTTTTATTCCGTGGTGCTGTCTTCAACAGGCCTAATTTTTTTTTTATGTTTGTATATCTTATTGCAATACGTGTGATAGAGGCTGTTTCTGTAAATTTTTTAAACCTTTTCATTTTTGCATCATAAGGTACAAAAAGTTTACTGAACAGCTGACAATTACATGTAAAGTTTATACAGCCCAGATATATGTCCTTTCATCAAACTCCTTCAATCTGTAACTGCAGCATCAATGTAATTGGTTATATTGAATTTCCCCAATATAAGCTAATACATTATGAACATGTTCATTAATATACAGTACAGACAACATCCTAGTATATTAAGAGAACTATATATATATACTGATCCTAGGATACATTCACATAACAGTGAAAAAAGTCTTATTTTTATGGTTATTTCATGGTTGCTTTTTGGACAGACCATGAATAACGGCTGTCAAAAAATAGGACATGTCCTATTTTGTGCATTTCCACTGACTGATAGCCCCTATATAATTTAAGGAGGCCTTTTTTAACCCACCTGTTTTGCCATTTTTAACAGCCATTTTCTTCACTGTCATGTGAATGTAGCCATAGTTTATTGTAATTACGATATCTTCGTTTTTTCATCATAATCAATTTGTCCTTGTTCGTGAATAAAACCAGATACTTCTTCATATGAAAGATCTTGCATATGAAACCTTCTTTAAAGAGCACCTGCCACCATGCCATGTATTTAGTAATGTCCTTTTCAGATAATTTCATTTACATATGTATGAACCTGAAGAGTGAGGTCAGCTCGCACTGAACAGCCATGTTCGCTGTGAATGTGATGTCACATGAAAGGCCAATCAGTATCTAGAGCAGAAACGACCAGACATTTTCAGTGTCACACCTACTTTTTGTGGAGCTTAGGTGAACTATAGGGTTACCAAATGCATTCTGCCGTAAATGTCTAGCATGCTTATTTTTCAGATGTCAAAATGCCCCCATAATAATAAAGGGGTTGTCTGGGCTTTTATTATTGATGACCTATCCTCAAAATAAGTCCTCAATTTCAGATCGGCAGGGGTCCAACACCCGGCACCCCTGCCGATCAGCTGTATCCACTGCTGTGGTCTATGGTCTTTGCCATAGACAGTAGCGGGGAACAGTTAGAGAGATGGGAGACGGCACGTGCGCACACCGTCTCCTCATACAGCTGATTGGCGAGAATGTCGGGAGTCGGACCCCCTCCGATCTGATATTGATGACCTTTCCTGAGTAAAAGCTGGACAACTCCTTTAATAGCAATCCACATAGTCCCTTATTGTATTTTCTCTGTAGTCAAATATTCTTTGAACTTGGCCATGATGCTCCTTTCTTCTGTCCAGCTCACAGCTGTGTTAGCTATTATAGCACCTACTACAGATAATAGTGCTGGTCAAGACTTTAAAGAGGACCTTGTCACCATAAAAAAGCACTGACAGCAGCATTTACCCTAGACTGTGGACTGACTGCAGAGTTTACATTAGACTATTGACTGACTGATCACAGTGTTTACATTAGACTATGGACTGATTGACCGCAATGTTTACAGTAGACTATGAGCTGACCACAGTGTTTACACTAGACTATGGATTGACTGGCCATAGCGTTTACACTAGACTATGGACTGACTGCAGCGTTTACACTAGCCTATTGACTGACTGGAGTGTTTACACAAGACTATGGACTGACTGACCACAGTGTTTACACTAGATTGTGGACTGGCTGACTGCAGTGATCACACCAGATTTTAGGACTGACTGCAACACTTACACTGGACTTTGGACTGACTGACCACAACGTTTACACTAGACAATGGACTGACCGCAGCATTTAAACTAAACTATGGACAGACTGACTAAAGCGTTTACACTAGACTATGGACTGACCGCAAAGTTTACACAAGACTATGGACTGACTGACCGCAGTGTTTATACTAGACTATGAACTGACTGACCACAGTGTTTACACTGGACTATGGACTGACTGCAGGATGCATACTAGACTATGGACTGACTGCAGTGTTTACACTAGGCTAAAGACTGGCTGACCGCAGTGACTACACCGGATTAAGGAATGACCACAACATTTAAACTAGACTTTGGACTGACTGAGCACAACGGTTAGACTAGACTATCGACTGACCGCAGCGTTTACACTAGACTATGAACTGACTGAAGCGTTTACACTAGACTGTGGACTTACCACAGAGTTTTCACTAGACTATGGACTGACCAAAGAGTTTACACTAGACTATGGACTGACTGACTGTAGTGTTTACATCAGACTAAGGACTGACTGACTGCAGCGCTTACACTAGACTATGAACTGATTGACCGTAGTGTTTATACTAGACTAAGGTGTGACTGACTGCATGATTTTCACTAGCCTATGGACGGACTGCAGTGTTTACATTAGACTATAGACTGACTGACTACAGCGTATATACACTAGACTATGAGCTGACCACAGCATTTACACAAGACTATGGACTCACCATAGTGTTTACACTATACTATTGAATGAATGACTACAGCATTTACACTAGACTATAGACTGACTGCAGCATTTACACTTTACTATAGACTGACTGACCACAGTGTATACATTAGACTATGAGCTTACCACAGCATTTACACTAGACTATGGACTGACTGCAGCGTTTACACTAGACTATTGACTGACTGACCCTAGCATTTACATTAGACTATGAACTGACTGACCTCAACATTTACACTAGACTATGGACTGACTGACTGACTGCAGTGTTTACAATAGACTATGGACTGACTGCAAAGTTTACAGTAGACTATGGACTGACTGACCACAATGTTTACACTTGACTGTGGACTGACTGACTGACCACAATGTTTACACTTGACTATGGACTGACTGACCGCAGCATTTACACTAGAGTATGCACTGACTGACTGCAGAATTTACACTAGACTATCCACCAGACTGTCCACCAAGTTGGACAAAGAGCAACTACGGCAGGCGGAACTTAGAGGAGTGTGGTGGCAGCAGACGGGAACAGTGACATCCATAATAATCCCGTAGCTATGTTAAAAATTTTAAGTATGAGGGCCCCCAGTAAATTTATTGGACAGGGGCCTCCACCAGGCTTAAACCACCCCTGCTCCCACTTCCATTCTAATGTCAGCAAGAGAACCTGGTATCCACTGAGATCTACTACTGTCCACTGTGAGATCTTCTAGTCAACTGCAATCTACTTCTTGGCTACCACTTATTTAGAGGAAACTGCTAAAGCTTGACATAGAAATGATATACACATATGCTGGCTTATCCAGACAATTTGGTGGAATCTGCTGACAATATGATGTGTATGATCAGCTAATATTTATGTCTATATTCTGTTGAGGATTTGATGAGAAGAAGCAGTAGCGTCACAATCTTAGTTTTATGAAGAATATAACTGTATAATAGTGCAACGTGTATTGTTCCAAAATAGGTGACCTTGAATACTCAAAAACAGCATGTTGACAGATGCTCTTTAATTCAACCATGCAAGTTACAGTTATAGAATTGATTTCTAGAACAGCAGCCAAACCATCATGGTTACCTGCTCTCAGCTTTTTTTTACGATTGATTTTCCTTTTGTAATGTTACAACTGAGTTTGGTGGAAGGATAATAATGGTATAAACAGCAATGTGATATACTGTACATGTGCGTGTATAATTTACAAAGAAGGAGAACCAATTCAAATGCTTTATCTGATGCAGACCTACAGAAATATACAACAAACCTTTTTATGCCCATGTGTTTCTAAAAATTAATTGAAAATGTAAGTTCAATTATCTGTTAACATACAATAAATAGTAATATTGGGCCTTATATACATATGAGCCTATATTATATAAATCTAGAATTTTTTATATGTGTGAATTGTTTTAAAGCCAAAATATAAAAAAGGCATATATTGCGAAAAAATTATGATCACTTAGATTAACTTTAAGTTGGCATGTTCACTTTTTCACACAGACCCCCCAAAAAACATACCTGAATTTAAAACACTACATAAAGGGTTGGGGCAAGATCTCTTGGAGCCCAAGGCAGGAATTCACCCATATCCATCCTTGATTCCTAAAGCTGAGCTTGATAGCTGTTGGATGGACAATAATAAGTTTAATGACTTCTGTCACCCCTTTCTAAGTATTCCCAACATCCAAGGACATACATAAAAACGGAAGGCTACAAAACTAAAAATCATAATAGTTCTAGTATACACTAAAAAAAATCTTTGAAGCGCTGGCAAAGGTTATTCCATCCTTTGTGCAAGAGAACAGTGTCATTAGGGCCATTGCTCCCACCCATGTATGTTAATGTTGCGGTGCCTGTGTAGCCGAAGTAAGTGACTTTTCTACAAATGACTGCCCTTTGAGTCTTCAAAGGCCCATACACTTTTAATAGCTGTAGGTCAAACGCTTGTTTGGCTCACAGTTATCTCCCCCAACTCTCCCATGCACACGCTTGGTTTTGCTTAGTGTTATTATATGTTTTCAATGAGGAGGGAGGAGAAAGCCACTGCCGCATCTCTGGCAGCAGCTTATTGCCTTAGAGAACAAAAAGATAGGTTGTTGTAATTCATTGCACCCCATACACATTATTTTCTTGGCCATTCATGTCTGGCAGGTCTAAAGGGAACCTGTCACTAGGAAAATGCAGTGTAATCTGCCAGCAACATGTTATAGATCAGAAGGAGCTGAGCAGATTTATATATAGTGTTATGGAAAAGATTCAGTAAAACTGTAAAACTTGTATTTTATCCATTTAAATTCCTGCTCATTCTGAGCTTTGAAGTCCAGGAGGTGGTCCTATCAGTGATTGACAGCTATCTATATATACATAGTCATAGAGAGAAGGTTGTCCATCACTGATAGGACTACCTCCTGGACTTCAAAGCCCAGAATGAGCAGGAATTTAAATTAATAAATTACAAGTTTTACTTGCTGCTCCATAATCTGCGGCCTGCAGCTTAGACAATATGTTCAACATGACAGGTTTCCTTTAATGTGTAAAGGGGCCTATAAGCAAGATCTCTATTCTTTACAGCCTCTTTTGGAGGGGCATATAGTATTTTTCATTATAGAACTGTACTTTTATGAAAGGTAATAGAAACTTTTATAGAGAGCCAATACATAAAAAAAAATCCCTATGCTCAGTTCACACTGGCAACATGCATTTTCACATAACAGATATGATGGATCTATTTTGGAATCTTTCAGCTCTCGCCTTTTTTTTTACCAGATAGGATTGTGACATCGATCAGGCCATCCTACCCAGTGGGGGTACCTTACATATTATCCATCCCATGTGGAGAGAAACCCTCGTTTTTAGAGAAATCCGTACATTTCCACTTAAGATGTCAGCAATGTTTTAATTCTATTTAATAACACATATATACAGTTCTTATAGAAGCTAATTATATTATACTTTTTGTCCAATACACAATTTTACTCATTTTGGTACATGTCTGTACTTCAAAGTCTGTTTGGTCATAATCTTTTTCTCTTCTAAAGACATTGTGGTTATTACTTTGCAAAACTTTCTTTGCTCCATCCAATTAATATTTACCTAATATCCGAGTGAAAAAATTATAAATTATAGATGTGTGCACTAAATACAAAAAATCTAAAAAGATGTATTAAAACAATCAGAGAAGAGGGAAAAAATTCCTCTTGTGTTCTTTCAATGCAGTTCCCAGCAGGAAGATCAGGATAGGAGGCTCCCGCCTGCTCCAGATTAAAGGAACCCGCAGTTTCCGGGTGAAGAAAGGGGGCTCCCTGTCCAGCATTCGCCGGGCCGGCAGCCTAAAGAGCACCAAACTAACACGACAGGACTCAGGGTCCGAGAATGAGGACATCCAGCTGTCACAAAGCAGGGACACTGTTACTGACATAGGTAACTCAGAGATTACATTTTAAGGGGAGACATGGCAGAGGGGAGACAAATACCTCTGCTAAGATCCAGTCAAGACATGAGCCATCCTTGTTTTTAAGAGGGAACAAACATATTAATTTATGATAATTGTAATATTTCACTTTTTGTAATAATTGAAGAAAAAGAAAACTAATCAGACCCATAGACCAACACACTGTCCTACATTTTCAGCATCACTCCCAAATCTATAAGGGGTGAGACGCGCCCTTGATGACAACAAATGTATATTTTTTTATACTTAAGAAAATATCAAGATTAAGATTTTTATTAGCATCCTTGTAGCACCTCATGGCCAGCACAACTAAATGGAGACAGTTTCTACATCAAAATCATACACAGTAATATACAAATTTTACATGGATTTTCTCCTAAGTCTGCAGACTTTTTTAGAACATAGGACCACTCTTCAGCATAGATTATTGCAGATCAATTGTATGGTTTGCAGCATCTTTGAGATGCAGGGAATTCGTTCTCCATTTTTTTTTGTCCCATCCCCCTGAATAAAGGGGACATGTGCCAATAGATGTGCTTGTCTTTGCCACCCGAGCTAGTGAGCAGAGGGGATGGGAGTTGGGTTGATGTGTTGTGTCGCTGTGGTAAGACCATCTGTGCATGGCTGGGCCTTTAGCTAAAAACTGAAAAACTTATGGTGTATTTTGGTTTTTGATGGCTTATGGCTTGTTTAATGTTTATTTTTGAGAAGAAGGGAGTCCTTGGAGCGCTAGTGAGCCCAGTATAGAGCCTGATGGAAGCAACATTGGCACAGAAGAAAGCTACCACCGTAATATGTCTTGGTTGCATGTAAGTAATGTGTCTATATCAAGTATTTATGAGCTTTAGAAAAAAGTCTACATTAGGTATGTGAATGTGTATGAGAAATATGACTTCTTAAGAATACCCTCTTGAAATTTCCAGGCTTTCTAGTTCTTTGAAGTCTCCTTGACTGTTCTTTAAATGGTGTATAGCAAAAAGCCAAACCTAGGCTTCTTCCTCACAAAAATGAATGTTCTTTGCCCTATGTAGGCATCTTTCAGACTTGTGGTAGTTGCTATTACTGCTCCTGTTTAAAAACCAGTATATGTGAAATTGTCCAAAGAAAAATACAGATGAGAGAGGAGCGTGCAGAAGACATTTAAGGAAAATTGTTTTAATTTACTAATTATTTAATATTACCAGGTTATGATCCTACTGTGCAACCAACAAAGCTTCATTTGCACCCATGTGGATTACTGCCACCCACACTGCTATTTACACCACAGTCGTTCATGTGCTCGGTTGGTAAGAGCCATTAAATTGCTCTATGGAGATACCGTGGATTCACTCAAGGAGGACAACTTGGGTATTGGCTCCGGTCTTAGAGGCAAAAAAATGAAAGAGGTTTGTTTACTCTATGTATTAAAGTGGCATTTTAGCCTTAGCGTACATTCAGATAACACAGCATGTAAAGTGTGGTTAAATAGTTGAAGATTTTTTTGTGTGTGTTTTTCTCATGACAAAACCCCAAGACTAACTACATTTGATCCAGAGTGCTGCACAAACTTATAGGTCCAAGGATGTTATCAACAGATTTTACAACTTTGTGGGGCATCAGCAGTATTTTGGAGCACTTCCAAACAAATGCTATTCTCTGGCCCATTAGAAAGGCACATGATGTAAATTGTAGCAAAGGTTATCTTTTGAACGCTGTCTGTGTATGTGAGTTATCTACTCCCTTCTTGTTCTCAGCTACCGTATGTTATGTGACCGACACTCTGACTCTCTAGCTGACACAGCGTTTTATGTGTCGACAGGATGTCAGTTTCTCTATTCATTCCCATGGCAGCCACATATAGCACACTGTTGCCAGCTGGGGAGTCAGAGTTTTGGTCACATGACACAGTTGAGGGCCAGAAGGGCCTTTTATATGGATACACCTAAATAAAATGGGAATGGTTGGTGATATTAACTTCCTGTTTGTGGCACATTAGTATATGGGAGGGGGAAAACTTTTCAAGATGGGTGGTGACCATGGCGGCCATTTTGAAGTCAGCCATTTTGGATCCAACTTTAGTTTTTTCAATGGGAAGAGGGTCATGTGACACATCACACTTATTGAGAATTTCACAAGAAAAACAATGGTGTGCTCGGTTTTAACGTAACTTTATTCTTTCATGAGTTATTTACAAGTTTCTGACCACTTATAAAATGTGTTCAAAGTGCTGCCCATTGTGTTGGATTGTCAATGCAACCCTCTTCTCCCACTCTTCACACACTGATAGCAACACCGCAGAAGAAATGCTAGCACAGGCTTCCAGTATCCATAGTTTCAGGTTCATCTAGGAATGCTAGAGCAAGATGCTGCACCACCCCATTATGGGTGTCAGGTCCGAGCATTCCTAGATGAACAGTTTCCTGGAAAGTGGATTGGTCGTCGTGGGCCAGTTGAATTACCGCCAAGGTCTCCTTATCTGACCCCCTTAGACTTTTATCTTTAGGGTCATCTGAAGGCAATTGTCTATGCTGTGAAGATACGAGATGTGCAGCATCTGAAACTACGGATACTGGAAGCCTGTGCTAGAATTTCTTATGCAGTGTTGCTATCAGTGTGTGAAGAGTGGGAGAAGAGGGTTGCATTGACAATCCAACACAATGGGTAGCACTTTGAACACATTTTATAAGTGGTCAGAAACTTGTAAATAACTCATGAAAGAATAAAGTTACGTTAAAACCAAGCACACCATTGTTTTTCTTGTGAAATTCTCAATAAGTTTGATGTGTCACATGACCCTCTTCCCATTGAAAAAACTAAAGTTGGATCCAAAATGGCTGACTTCAAAATGGCCACCATGGTCACCATGTGAAATTTTCAATAAGTTTGATGTGTCATATACTAATGTGCCACAAACAGGAAGTTAATATCACCAACCATTCCTATTTTATATAGGTGTATCCATATAAATGGCCCACCCTGTACAGTCACCAGTACGAATCCTAGTAACTACATTTTACATTTTGTAGCTTACTTACAAGACAAAGAATAACATTTTTGTGGGACAGCCTCTGTAAAAGGTGCCTTTCTGTAATCAAAGGGGTCCTTACCAAAAATTTGGAAACATGCAATTTTCAAAATTTAAATTTCTCTGATTTTAAGGCAGATAGTGATACCTAATAAAATAGTTGTTATTTTACATTTCCCATATGTCTACTTTATGTTGGCATCATTTTGTAAATTTATTTTTTTTTGGATGTTAGGGGCCGTTAGAGGCCGTAGATGTTAGGGGCCGTAATGCGGATCCGCAAAACCACGGATGCCGACCAGTGTGTGTTCTGCAATTTGCGGAACACACTGTCCGGCACCCCATTCAAAATGCCTATTCTTGTCCGCTATTTTTTTTGCAGAGCCGCGGCTGCCCGCTCTCTTTGAAGTGAACGGGACTGCATCTATTCTGCAAAATTGCGGAATAGATGGTGACCCATTCACACGGTCATGTGAACAGGCCCTTAGATGGAGTACAAGTTTAGATGCAATTTTTTAAGTTTTTAAGAAAATTTCCAAAACCCACTTTTTAAAAGACCAATTCAGTTATGAAGTCACTTTGTGGGGACTTACATAAAATAAATCACCCATAAATTACCCCATTTTAGAAACGACACCCCTCAAGTTATTCAAATATGATTTTACAAACTTTGTTAACCCTTAAGATGTTCCACAAGAGTTATGTAGAATGTAGAGGAATGTAGAGGAGAAATTTAAAAATTCCACTTCTTTTTGTAGATTTTCCATTTTAAGCCACTGTTTCCTGTAAGGCAGCAAGAGTTAACAGCAAAACAAAACTCAATATTTATTACCCTGATTCTGCAGTTTACAGAAACCCCCCATATGTGGTTGTAAACTGCTGTATGGACACATGGCAGGGAGCAGAAGGGAAGGAGCAACATATGGATTTTGGAGGGCAGATTTCACTGGGATAATTTTAAGTTGCCATGTTGCATTTGAAGACCCTCTGATGCACCCCTATAGTAGAAACTCCCAAAAAGTGACCCAATTTTGGAAACTAAGGAATAAGGTGACAGTTTTATTGGTACTTTTTTGGAGTACATATGCTTTTTGATCACTTGATATTACACCTTTTGTGAGGCAAGGTAACAAAAAAATGGCTGTTCTGGCACCGTTTTTATTTTTTTTATGACGTTCAGCTGACAGGACAGATCTGGTGTTATTTTAAAAAAAAACAGGTTGTTACGGACGTGACACTACCAAATATGTCTATTTTTTTTCAGTTTTACATAATAGAGCATTTTTGGGAAAAAAATCATGTTTTTGTGTCTCTGAAAGCCATATTTTTTTAAATTTTTCTGCCGATCGTCTTGTGTAGGGGCTTGTTTTTTGCAGGAAGAGTTGATGTTTTTAATGGTAGGTGGAGTTTTTATTTATTTATTTTTTGATGGCGTCCACCTGAGAGGGTAGATCATGTGATATTTTTATAGAACTGGTCGTTATGGATGCAGCGATGGATGCAGCGATACCTGATACCTGTCTATTTTTTTCAATTTAAGACTATAAAAAGCATTTATGAAAAACATCATGTTTTTGTGTCTCCATTTTCTGAAAGCCATATATTTTTAAAATCTTCTACCAGTTGTCTTGTGTAGGGGTTAATCCACCAGCATCGACAGTCACAGTCGGGCACAACTCTGGTGCCTGCCCGATCAGCATGCCGTACTAGTACGTCAAGGGTTGTGGAGGGGTTAAAGAGAACTTGTCCGTTTCTTTATGCTGCCCTCAGATCTGATGTATGCATGACATACAGGCTCCCCCCCACCCCCACTTTGATGATTAACAGGTTTTTTTCTAGGCACAGCAATAATCCTGCGTTTTAAACACTGGTCTTAATAACCCCTGTACCTGGAGGTGGATCCGCTGAAATTGTGTAGAGGCGACCCTTATAGCTAGGGTCAATACCGGCTGAAAAAAATCTGTGATGTCTGTGATGTAAATGTCATTATAGTATGTACATTGTACCACCTTACCATTATATGAGCATTTTCAGTTGAATGCCAGGCTGAGATACACAGTAGGCTTCAGTAGGTAAATATAATCAAGTCTTTTTCAAATGGAAAATTGTATATACCGTAAGTGTGAGCTGCTTTGCAGTGGAAGATGAGAATGTTGGTAAATCTGTCTAGAAAATGTAACATTTTTGAAGTTACAGAAATGATAATGTAATTATTGGATATTATGGATAAGTACCTGTGTGCTTTATTTACACAGTGCTCGGATAAATCTTGCCTCAGAACTCCGTCTTTGAAGAAGAGGGTCACAGAAGCAAACTTGGAGGGGAAAAAGGACAGT
This sequence comes from Rhinella marina, assembly GCA_900303285.1. NCBI lineage: Eukaryota > Metazoa > Chordata > Amphibia > Anura > Bufonidae > Rhinella > Rhinella marina. Next base: position 230,553 of record ONZH01026364.1, on the reverse strand, counting down.
GGGATGCTGAAGTATATAAGGCACCAGGTACAATATATTCTTTACATAAGTATATTCTGTATACTGTAGTTGTTAGTAACGGGGGGAATCACTCACCAATATTCACAACAGTAAATGCCAGTTTTCAGCAGAGTTTACCTGTTCAGGTGGATAACTATGAAATACAGAAACATAGTAAAATGAAGAGACTTTGCTTTACTGCCATAGAAGGGGCGCATTTTACCCTTTTAAAGTGTTTCATAATAATTCTATATCAGAATTCAGAAATACAAGGCATCATCCAGCTGTTAGATACATTACGTGGACAATAGTACTGTATGTCCTGAGTACTGATAGTCCTGTCATAAAAAAAGTAGGTGGATAGTTTGGACATTGCAGGGCCAAGGAACCGGTTGCCTCACAGTAAAAAAAAGCTTTTCTGTTGGCTGCCAGAAGAATGAATATTCACATTCTTCTCTCAGATGATATTCGTCCACATGTGTTTTTTTTTTTCCTGGATGTAGAATGTTAGCAGATTTAATGAGGATTTCAGCACAGATCAGCAACCTCCGGCACTCCAGCTGTGGTGAAACTACAACTCCCAGCATGTACACTTGCTTTTCTGTTCTCAGAACTGCCACAGAAGTGAATGGAGCATGCTGGAGTTGTAGTTTCATAAGAGGTTGCCTACCCCTGTATTAGGGTCTGTTCATACATGTTGGATTTGACAAGGATGTTAATATCTGCACTGAAATCCTCATTAAATCTGCTAACATTATACATTCAGGAAAAAAAAAACATGTGGACAAATATCATCTGAGGGAAGAATGTGAATTGTACAGAAAATTCTCAGGGTATTTCTCCAAAATCCCTGTAGAAGGTGATGTTCCACCAAATGTAGTTTTAAGTTTATTTTTGGAGCAGCATTGGAAGTCTACATCATCTAGAGAAAAATGTAATGATTCTTTCCAGCCCCTTTTAGCAATGAGATAAATGAAAGCATTTTGACTCTCAAGTAAAGATGTTTGCCCAGTTTCCTTTCACAGGCCTTACTATATGCGGCTGAAAAGAAGTGATCAATACAAAGTAAAAATCATGCAATCATGAATCATGCAGGAAGTACATTGAGATTTCATACATAATGTGGAAGCTTACCAGACAAATCACAGCTCCTACTCCCACTAATAGTATAGGGAAGATATGTAATCAGTCAATGTCATATATGTGTAGCAGTCTATTACACTCCCGAAGTCAGGCAAACAGGTTGGAAGGAACGAGGCTTGGTTGGGGAACCAATCATTGGGATTTTTGCACTATATAAATCCTTCTGTGGGACTGCTTTTCACCATCATTTTCTTGTGTTTTTGACCTGATTTGTTTATCGGACTTCTCTTTGCCTTCTCCTTGCTTGCTACTCTATTTGACTCAGGATTGTTTAGTGACCATTCTCCTGCTTTGCCTCTCCATTTTGACTCTTGTTTCTGACATTGCACTTTTTTGGCTTTGATGTTTGATGGCTCTGTTTCTGACCCCGGTTAATACAACTACTCATCTTGCCCACCCCCTTGGACAAAAGATACTTGGTGAACACAAAATAAGATCCCATACCACCTAGAGGGACCTTCTAGGGTTAACTAGTCAGATTCTTGATAGTGGTATAACTCTCATCATGGTGACTATTCCACTGTAGGCAGGGCCATGTAGTGATAGGGGTGTTGTAGGGCAGGTTTGCCAGCTCTTGTTGAAGTGGGTAACTAACTCAATGTATGGCAGTGGGCAAGCAGCTTGCTACTGGACAGGTTACTTGTGTCCCATCAGTTTCGCTACAATATGTGTGTGAGATCAACAATCCCTTTAACTGTATATATTTATTCATTCATTATATTGCATCTGGTGTCTGGTTCTTTTTTATACTCATGTAAACGTTTTGTATATTTTAGGTTATGAGCTTGTCTCCTGCTCCTCTGTCTTTGCTGATCAAGGCAGCCCCTATACTGACAGAGGAAATGTATGGAGACATACAGCCAGCTGCATGGGAGCTCCTATTGAGTGTGGATGAGCACATGGCAGGAGCTGCAGGTAATATTTTTTTTTATAAAAAACATCTAAGTGTAGACATATTCTCTTAGAGAAGCACTCCAGCATTTTTGCCTATATAGTGCAACATAGGCTTTCTAGGTGCTCTTGTGTGTGCCTTGTTTATATATGTTTTAGATGACGTGTCATATATAGGTTGACTGCCATCTTGGTTCGTTCTACCCCTCTAATAATTCCCCTGAGGCAGCCTATACTTCCCATTAGCCCTCTGGCATGGTGAAGGAGGGGTTCTCATCACACTGCACTGGCTCTACTCTGACTTTTGTCCCCTAATTTGCATGGCAGGTTGTGTTAGGTGATGCAGTTTCAGACTGTCTCTTCTTCTCTTACTTTTGATAGGTTTTTCTCTATCAGCTCTTATAACCAGAGAAGAGAAGTGAAGCTGCATCTCGTAGGAATACATATGAGATTCTGCATCCAGTTCTCACAGACAGTATTAGCGGGCACGGATCTCCTGATCTGTTAGATAAGTCAGAAACTATTATTATAATTTAGTAGTACTGTTTATGGGGCGACATATAGAGTAACAAGAAGGGTTAAAATGGGTGGGAAGAGGAGGCATTTGAGATAGGCTTGGAAGGATTTCATAGATGCTGATGTAATCCTGTACTTCACAGGTAGTCAGTCACACAGGGAAGACTGACGTCCTCTCGACACAAGAGGGTAATCTCTGGATTGGTGGTCAGAGGGGATCACATGACCCATGTGTTCATAATGAAAGTATTTAAATTAGAGATGAACAAACCTTTCAAGATTTGTTTCAGATTTGGCAAATTTTTCAAAAAATTCATTTTGGACACAAATCAGTTCTACCCAGAACAACAAGAAAGAGGAGAGAGACCACAACAATATATATGTGTTGTCCTGGAGGGTACTCTCTTTGTGGAGAGCGCCTAATATGTGGAGTATGTGTGTACCAGGCAATGGGTTTCTGGGAAAAATATTCAAATTAGGTGTCAGGTCTGGTCACCGGAGAACATAGGTTTTCTATTTTTGCTTGGTTTTCTGAGTTTTTGTGTGTTTCTGTTCAGTGCCTACGCCTTGCCTTTAACCATGTTCACACTGTGGAGTTGTTTTGGAGCCAACGCCCATCTTCATGTTTTTGTCTGTCTCATAGGGTTAATACTCAGGTGCTGGGCTGAGTGGCTTCTCGAATCTGGTCCATTCAGAACCTGGGGGTGGGATATCTTCCTACATAAATACCTGCCTTCTTCTTTGCTCTTTGCCGGTTTTTGCAAATCCTTGCTATACCTGCTTGTGCTCTTGTATCGTGTGTATCCTGACAGCTTATATTTGACCCTTGGCTCGTACCTGACTACTCTACCGTCTTCTGATTTGTACTTTCGTTATCTCTGGTTTTCTGACGCGGCTTGTTGACCATTCTTCTGTGTTTTGTTCATCTCTGTTTGTTGTCCCTTTTCCCTGCACCTTAGTAAGTGTAATTGCAGTCCTCGTGGTTGTCGCCGTGTCGCCTAGGACATGGAGGCAATTAGGCAGGGAGAGGGGTTGGGGAGAGCTCAGGGATCACATCTCCCTTTTCTGTGTACCCCAACCTTGACATTAGGTTTCCTAAGCCTATCTGATGTCAGCAGATATTTTCTCAGAAACCAAGAGAAGCGTTGTCTGGTCTGCAATAGTCATCTCCTATAGTAACTGATTTCTATAATAGAAATAGTACCACCCCAGAGGTCCCTTCAAGGCCTTGCTACTTGAAAAGCTGTTTCTATTTAATAAAGGGCTTTTGTCTTGAAAGAGTCCATTGAGATGAGGCTGGCTTAGCTATTTTACTAGTTTTGCTATATAAGCATGTTTAAAAAGCTGGAAGGCATCAACTGTGTCAAGATAATGCAGCACTCAAACAAGTGCTATGCTCTCGCAATTCACTTCAATAGGATGGTTCCCTATTCACCTGAGGATAGGCAATCAGTATAGCAAAAGTAGACAACCTCTTTAAGAATAAGTCATTCCATTTTAGGATTAATTTCAGATGAACCAGGGAAAGACTCCCAAAGTAACATTCAACTGAAGGTAAAACAAAAGAATTATACCTGGTCGCTGCTATATGGTAAACAGTGAGGAGAACACCACAATCATACAAGTGCTGCCTTATGTTCACACAACTGATTAAAAGGATGGAAGGCATCTCTGCCAAATATGCTTATGTAGCAAAACTAAGAAAATAGCTAAGCCAGCCTCCCATTTGCAACTAGCTCGTTCGGGACAAAAGCCCTTTATCATAACAAAACAGATAAAAAAAAAAACAACTTTTTATGCGGAAAGGCCTTGGGGAGACCTCTGGTTGGGTACTATTTCCATTATGGAGACCAGGTAATATAGGTGATGACTATTCTAGGCTAGACAAAGCTCCACTTTCTGGGAAAAAATATATGCATATTATCATGTATAACATCTGCTGGCATCAGGCTTAGGAAAACTAATTTGAATATATTTTCCAGAAACCAGAGGGGCATTTCTTGGCCTACAATATAGCACACACATGCTCTGCATACTAGGTGTTCTCCATTATGAGAAAGAGTACCCCCCCCCCCAGACAATCCATATATATTGTTGGGAAAAAAAATAAAAATCAGTTTCAGCCTGAACATTTTGGGAAATTAGGAACAAATTCTGAAATTCATTCACTCATCCTTAATTTAAATGTATAAATGCAAATAAGCTGGAATATTGCTGGTGATTTAGCATTATAAGTCAAAAAATACATTTGCGGGAGTGCTTCTTTAAATGAGTTTTTACCAAATACGCTATTTTTTCTTAGCATTGCACATATTATGCATACACTACAGTTAGATCCAATGTTTAATGAAAATCTAAATAAACAAAATTCTGGTACAAGCTGTACATGATATAAAGATACAAATACTCTTGCAGCTGCCATGTTCCTGCTTTGTGCTGTGAAGGTACCAGATGCAGTCTCAGAAATGCTAACTTCAGAGTTCCAGCATCCAGAGACAGGGCAGAGACTGAATGCTATTCTGAAATTTCACACACTCTGGAGATTCAGATATCAGGTCTGGCCAAGAATGGAGGAAGGAGCACAGCAGATTTATAAGGTTTGAAATCTCTGTTTGTCTGAAGGTTGCATAGTAAATTTTAAGAAACTTCACCTGTACCAATCCTGAAATTGACAATTTAAATGTTACAGATTCCTCCTCCCAGCATTAACTTCACATTACCCTCTCCCATCTTGGGTATGCCATCTGTTCCAATGTTTGATCCACCTTGGGTTCCCCAGAGCAGTGGAAGTGTTCAAGACCCGATTAGTGAGGATCAGTCTGTAAGTAGTTGACTTTAATTCTATGCTGCAACATCTTCTTTTTTCACTTAAAAGTCTTAAATATTTCTATGGACCTATGGTTAAACCGAATAGGGAAGATGTGCTCTTTTTTGTAATGGACAAAGTATTTAAAGGGAGTCTTTCAGCAGTTTTGACCATGCAATGCTGCTGACAGCATAAGATAGGGGCTGAGGAGAGCAGGGTGGACATACCTGTCATGGAGTTTTTATTAGCATAAGTAGTGTGTACCACCCCCAGGGCACTTGCAGGAGCAGAACCTGACAGAATAAAAGTTAATATTCACACTACTCCTGGCAATAAAGCCACAGAAGGTAAGTTTGTCCTGCACTCCCCAGTCCCAGCCTGGTGGTGCCAGCAATTTAGCATGGTCAAAACCGCTGATAGACTCCCCTGAAATGTTGTAACCAAAAAAGAACTCCTTCTACTGCTATTTGCAGAGAGTATTTGTTATCTTCCCCTTACACAATTCCTCCTAGAGAATAGATATGGCTATAGATGTTAATATATGTATCCCATATCTGCAGGATAGCTGTGTAAGGATTGACTATAGGCAGTTTATGTAAAGAATTGAACACTCTCTTCACTTGGTTCCTGGGGTATGCTCTAGGGACCGAGTTTGAATACTTGGTTCATTATAGAACAGCCACAATACCTTCTCTGTTATTTAAATGAGAAAATGTTGTTTAAACAGGTTTTGCATAAATAAGTAGCTTAAATGGAGACAATGGAGACAGTTTGTAATATATCTTAGAGAAAAATGCCTCTTCTCCTTCCCTTCCCCCTTACCTTCTGCATTGATCACATACTCTAGATTAACTCGTAAACCCCATCTTAAGAGAGGTAGAGAAGAGACAGGGATGGTAGACACCCAAAGTGTTTTAAAAACTCACCTCAGTGCTGGATTCACAGCTACACTGCTAAGTACTCCTGAATAATATCCTCCATGCAGCTGCTACTGTGTGTAAGAGAGAAGGTACGGAGCTCAGGGAATAATGGCCAGATATAGTCTTATTCCTCATTTACACACACGCATAGCAGCTTATTCTGAGAAGTCATCGGAAATAACAGATACAGTTTCAGCACCAGAGAAACCTTAAACTTTTCATGCTGTAACTAAGTATATGATTACCATTTCCTGATCAGATGAGAATGCCTTTTATTGTGCTCTTTTCAACAACAAACTACAGAAATCTTTCTCTGCTCGTGCTGTGTCACGATCCCACCAGCGGGCTGAACACATTCTCAAGAATCTCCAGCAAGAAGAAGAAAAGAAGCGTTTAGGCAGAGAGGCCAGTCTTATCACAGCCATACCAGTGACACAAGAGGCATGCTATGAGCCAACCTGCTCCCCTAACTCTGAGCAAGAGGAAGAAGGTGTGCTATGAGTGAACATTTCATAATCTTGGCAAAATATTTATTTCAGATTTATTTTCACATGGCTGGGTTCACGTTTTTCCATCTGTCTAACGTATACAAAAACATATACGTTAAATGGATGCCGCAGACCGATGCCATACAGTGGAATCCATTCACCACAGAGTTCCATTGTAAAAAAAAGTATATGTTTTTTTACCAGACTCTACAGGATACAAAAGAGTGGTGTTCAGCACTTTTGTATCATTTTTTTTTCCAATGTATACTTCAAATGATGGGAAAAACGTAATGTGGACCTACCCTAAAGATTGTCAGATAGACAGCAATACGTATTGGGCTGTCACATTGTAGACCTGTAAAGTTTTTTTGTTACCCTTGCTGTATACTTGATTCCAGCATTGATTTTCAAGTTAGTTATATGAATCAGTTAAAGGAGGTTCTCCGGGCTTTTAATATTGATGACTTATCCTCAGGATAAGTCATCAAAATCAGATCGGCAGGGGTCCAACATCCAGCACAACCGTCGATCAGCTGTATGAGACAGTGTGCAGGAGAGCAGAAGAGAGATGGGAGACAGCATGTGAACACTACGCACGCCATCTCTGCATACAGCTGATCAGCGGGGATGCTGGGTGTCGGACTCCCACCGATCCGATATTTATGACCTATCCTGAGGATAGGTCATCAATATTAAAAGCCAGGAGAACCCATTTTATTACATTGCTTTAGTTTTTTTGGTAAACAGGGCATTTATAATTTTAAAACTAGTGCATGGGTCTAGCCAGTGGACAGTGTTTTGGATACAGACCAGTGTCCGAATCTTGTAAGAAGATTTAATCTCTGTGAACCTCATTGGTAAAATTAAGGGGGAATGAAATAATTAATGGTTGAGATTGGAATACTGGTCATATGTGCAGCGAGTCCCTGAGGAGTCGGTGGAGAGGATCGGAGGCATAGTGGCCCTGATAAGATGTTATGTCACAGTGTAATCCATCAGGCAGTTGCTTCCTGGGGACTGGTGCAGTGGAAAGGTGGTATGATGAATTAGGCCAGAAGTAAAAGAATAAAAGTTATTTAGTGCAAAGAATAAGTTGTAGTAAATCCAGCACTAGTTTGTATTAAATTCAATTTCTCCTCCCAGATGATGGTTTGTGGCAGATTGGCAAATAATGGCACCTCTAGTATTCTATATTGCTGATGTTTTTCTCCTGAACTTCTGGCAAACTGTTGTAAGCTGGCACTTGTGGCTGTAGGTGTCCACTGTGTACTACAGGCTTTTGAGTTGCTATAGCCTGGGTATAATCTAGGTGATGGGTGTCTGAACCATAGTCCCACATCTGCAGCAGGGTATGTAAAGCTGTGGCTTGCAGGTCACTCAGCTGACTGTAAACACTGTAGCTTTTCTGATACCTGGAGTTTTAGTATTCTTTCAATCTCTCTAGAGTAGTGGTCTCATGGAGGAGTTAGAACAAGAAACTGGCTTCCTTACTCCAGCGGCCTCTGGCTGTAGTATACTACAGGTATTCAGATCTCAACCATGATTGACTGAGATGGAAATTCTCTTTAAAAATCAAAGCAAATTATATGATGAGCTCTAGCACTGTTCTTCTACATATTCCAATCATGACAGGGTTATGGTCTAGCTTAGGTTACTGTTTGGTGATCAAAATTGGACAAACATGATTTATAGTGGTAGAGCAGGTTTCACCTCTCTATTCTTAATTGCCAGTAGAAGAAGCCACAAATCTCAATTCCCGTCGCCTGTCGGTGAGCCCATCCTGCACTTCAAGTACTTCTCATCGCAATTATTCTTTCCGCCGAGGTTCTGTGTGGTCAATTCGCTCTGCTGTGAGCGCTGAAGGTGAGCCCTGGTCAATAAAACTTGGATGCTACAGATCTAGCAGGCATTAAAGTAATTCCTAGCACGTTAACACACAAGCTTATCACGCTGGCTCAGTTTAACAATGTGCAAAGCATGTTACACTATTGGGTTAACTCATTAACCCACTGATGTGAGAACTTGCTAGATCTGTAGATCTTTCTGGTCACATACCGGTACTACTACAATCTTGTGTTTATATTTATTTCAGATGAGGAGCATGCAACAGAGCATACTGCAAATCATCATGTGTCTCAACCACCCCAGCCTGTATTCCCAGCATGCATTTGTGCTGCTGTACTGCCAATTGTTCATCTGATGGAGGATGGAGAAGTCCGTGAAGATGGAGTGGCAGGTCAGCATTTAAATTACATGTTTTCTCTTCAACTTGTGTATTGAAGAATTACCAGCTGTTACCAGTTGGGGCATGTTCTTACAGAGTCTAAGGCCCCATTCACACGACCGTATTTTTGCAGGTCCGCATTATTGCGGACCCGCAATAATATGGGGGGCGCCCGTTGTGTGTTCCGCACGGTCAGAACACACGCCGGGCGTCCCCATTCAAAATGCCTATACTTGTCCGTGCATGCGGACAAGTATAGGACATGCTTCATCGGAGCTGCAGCACGGAGCTAGCTCCGTGCGGTGGCTCCCCGCTCCATAGAGGTGAATGGGGCCGCATCTATTCCGCAATATTGCCTAACACTGTCCGCTCAGTGTTGTCAGTGCCAGACAAGATGAATGGTAACACCCAGCTTTCCATTAATTCATAGAATTCTAGGCGGTATAAAAAAGGAATGGCACAATGCAAAGTTTGAAAAATATTATCTGGAATGTATATTTTATGGGGTACACAAGTTAGTCATCTGTGAATGAGAGAGGCTACAGTATGAATCCCCACACAAAGTGCCACTCGGTGATGCTTACTGAAGACAACAAAAAATGTCTTCAGTTAGCGCCACCTAGTGGTGGTGTCACATACCTGAATCTGTGGAAGAGCCTGCCACAGGAGCTGGTTACAGCAAATACAATAGATGGCTTCAAAAAAGGTTTAGATGACTTTATTTATAAAGAACATTGAGGCTCATGAAAATGTATAGAACTCATGTTCTACACACCCTTTCCCTTTGGCTCAACCCCTCAAAAGGAAGATGGATGTTGATCCGGGGATTTGTTTTGATTGCCACATTTGGAGTCAAGAAGGATTTTTTTTCACTCATAGGGTTTTTTGTTTGTCTTCCCCTGGATCGATATAGCAGGATTACAGGTTGGACTTGATGGACTTTTCGCTTTTTCCAACCTTAACAACTACCGTATGTAACAATGTCGAGACTATGGCGAGATCTAATCCATTAAAGATATTTCGTATAACAAAGTGATAGGCACACTTTAAATTTGATAGATGCTTTATTATTGTCACCCAGATCAAGCTGTATATATTTGATTGGAGGGAATATGACACCCTGCACACCTGCCCATCAGCTGTACATTCATTTCCATAGGGGGAGTGCTGCAATAACCAGCTCTGTACAATGGTGATAGCTGTGTAGGTCCACACTAACTTACAGCAGCAAAGCTACCATAGAAAAGCTGACGGCAGGAGTGTGGGGTGTCAGATCCCCGCTGATCAGATAGGCCATCAATATAAAAACTGACAAGAAAATGCCATCCATAATAGCACAGACTTTTATTGTTTCCACAGTGAGTGCCGTAGCTCAGCAAGTGCTTTGGAATTGTTTAATCGAAGATCCGTCCACTGTCCTGAGACATTTCCTAGAAAAATTAACTATTAGTAATCGACAGGTAACAGGACAATTTCTGCCTATGGACATTTGCTGTATATTTTCATATAATATTTTGCTACTCTAATCCAACTGATCTGCATTACACGTTGCTAATTGTTTCAGGATGAGCTAATCTATATGTTGAGAAAACTGCTGTTGAACATTGGAGATTTCCCTGCACAAACATCCCACATTCTGTTCAACTACCTGGTGAGTTATTATGGGTCACATTGTTCTGATTTTATCCTGGTTTGCAGAATTCGTAGTCTGCATGTTGGAGTAATCTTGATTTTGTGGTCTTTTGTTGTATGTTTTATTTTAGGTCGGCCTAATCATGTATTTTGTACGTACACCATGCGAATGGGGAATGGATGCCATTTCAGCAACCTTGACCTTCCTGTGGGAAGTGGTTGGATATGTGGAAGGCTTATTTTTCAAAGACCTGAAGCAAACAATGAAAAAGGAGCAATGTGAAGTTAAACTGCTGGTGACAGCGTCCATGCCAGGTGAGCAGTTCCTGAAAGTCACTGATGTTAAGTGCTCTCAATTATAGTATTCATAGATTTTATGGTAACACTAATATGTTTTGTTAAATTATGATAGGTACAAAAACCCTAGTGGTTCACGGGCAGAATGAATGTGACATCCCTACCCAGCTGCCAGTACATGAAGACACCCAGTTTGAAGCACTGCTAAAGGTGAGCAGGCTTATACACCAAGTCTCAGTTCTATTAGAGAATTCTCACTACTATTTTATATGCTAAGTCTATTGGAATATTAGGTAAACTGCAAGGCAGATTTATAGGTGTACATTCATAGGGTCTTGACGTGGAGTACTAAGGTGGGGGGGGGGGAGTGCGCTCCGCCCCGGGTGCCAGCTCTCAGGGGGTGCCAGAAGCAATGAGCGCTTCCATCAATACAGATGGAAGCACTAATTGCTGGAGCGCAGGAGCTGGGTCCTGTCATTCACCGCTCAGCTCCTGCACTCCTCCTCTCCCTCAGACCCACAGCACTTTGAATGGTGAAGCAGGAAGACTTCTCCCCGCTCCACCATTCAGGCTGCAGGCACAGATCGCACTGCTGGAATGTGTGGGCGGCGCCTACAGCCCGAAAGTCTGCATAAGCTCCGCCCACACATTGCTGCAGAGCGATCTGTGTCTGCAGAGAAGAGAGAACTTCAGGAACGGGAACAAGGTGAGTAGCTGCTGTGTTTTTTTTTTTTAATACAGAGGGGGCATTACTACTCTGGAGGGGGCACAGAGGGCATTACAACTTTGGAGGGGGCACAAAGGACTTTACTACTCTGGAGGAAGCACAGTGGGCATTTTTACTATGGAGGGGGGCAGAGAGGGCATTACTACTCTGGAGCGGGCACAGGGGGCATTACTACTATGGAGGGGGCACAGAGGGCATTACTACTCTGGAGGGGGCACAGAGGGCATTACTACTCTGGAGGGGGGCACAGAGGGCATTACAAATGTGAAGGGTGCACAGTGGGCATTTTTACTATGGAGGGGGCAGAGAGGGCATTACTACTCTGGAGGGGGGCACAGAGGGCATTACTAATGTGAAGGGTGCACAGTGGGCATTTTATGGAGGGGGCACAGAGCCAGAGGGCATTACTACAATGAAGGGGGCACAGACGGCATTATTACTGTGAAGGGGGCACAGACGGCATTATTACTATAAAGGGGGCACAGTGGGCATTATTACTATAAAGGGGGCACAATGGGAATTATTACTGTGAAGGGGGCACAATGGGGATTATTACTGTGAAGGGGCACAAAGAAGGCATTACAAATGTGAGGGGCACAATGTGGGCATAACTACTGTGAGAGGGCACAATGAGGGCAATACTACTGTGAGGGGGTACAATTTTTTAACATATTGGGGGGGTGCCAGAGAAAGGACCCGCCCTGGGAGCGAAACACCCTAGGCACGCCACTAAAGCATAAATTCTACTCTGGAGGGGGGCACAGAGGGCATGGCCGCCTTGCTTAACTGCTCCAAAGCTCTTGAGGTCCGGTCCCATCGTCATTCCACTCTTACTGCCAGAGAGTACAGTAATACTTTTCTCCCCAGCACACGCTGACTCCTACCTACTAATGGGGCATAGGCACGCACTGTTAAATGGCCAGTGCCTGCACCCTTACCCACCCCAGCCAATGGCTGACTAACCTAGGGTTCTTTTCCCTATGGGAGGGTGCCTGAGCAATAGATTATGATACGCTAATTTCCTGCAAACATGTATTCTTAGCTTGTTTGCCTGTTCAATGTACTGACTTCTGCCTTTCCACTGGATTTGATCCTTCGATGCCTGACTCGACTCTTGATGGTTTTCGATTCTAACCCTGAACTGCCCACCCTGATCTTGGACTGTTTATCATATTTTATGTACTCAACCTGTCCTGACCTTGGTTTGTTTCCTGACAATGCTTTTGCCTGATCCCTTGGTATAATGCACCAGTGCCTCTTGACCCCTGTGAGTCAGAAATCACTTGAACAGAGACTACTGTAAGATGTAGAAGTCTGGTGGTTCCCTGCAGCCAGATCCCTGAACAGGGGTTAAAGGGTGAACACCAGGGGGGGAAACTTAAATAAAACTTTTAGGAGAAGCCTCAAGTCAAATCTGTTCAAGTAACATAGCAGAGCCACATCTGTTTTGTTATACAGTAGAGTGGATGTGATTTTGAAAAACCTCCTTCACATGCTATGAACATTTTTTAACATAAATTCAACTGCAATGTACATTTTAAATCCGTAACAAATGAATTTATGCTTTGGGTTTCCACCACAGATTTCACAATTTTTAATGAAGAGGGTATAATCTGTTACAAATCAGCAGCAAACTGCAATAAATCTACAGCAGAATTTCTCATGTGGCAATTCCCTTAAAGTATGCAGGCAAATTCAAATCATTTAAAGATTATTATTTAAAGGAGCAATAAATGCATATAACAGACGAAAACCTCTTGATGTATACACCATTATGTCTCTAGACAAAAAAGTAGCAAAATGTATGCCTAAAGGCTTCCTCTGTTTGGCTATAGTACTTCAGGAACTCGCAACCCAAACTGAACTGGAAGATGTTAATAAGTTACCAGCTGACTTGGACAAACTTACCGTTTGGGTCTCCACTTGGCAAATGAGGTTCAATATAGATACATGTAATAGTTATGCACTTGGGGGCGAATAATCTGCATGCATCATATGTCCTAGGGGGAGTAAAACTGGGAGAGTCACTTGTTGAGAAGGATTTGGGTGTATTAGTAGATCATAGACCAAATAACAGCATACAATGCCAGTCAGCTGCCTCTAAGGCCAACAGAATTTTGTCTTGTATTAAAAGAGGTATGGACTCGCAGGACAGGGATGTACTATTGCCACTATTCAGAGCATTGGTGCGGCTTCAACTGGAATACGCAATTCAGTTCTGGGCACCAGTCCATAAAAAGGATGCCCTGGAGTTAGAAAAAGTACACAGGAGAGCCACTAAACTCATAAAGAGCCTGGAAGATCTTAGTTATGAGCAAAGATTAAAAGAACTGAATTTGTTTAGCCTTGAAAAAAAACGTCTAAGGGGGGACATAATAAACCTGTACAAATATATAAACGTACCATACAAAAAATATCTAGGAAAGCTATTCTATGTTAAAACCACTCAAAAAACAAGAGGCCAGTCCCTACGACTGGAGAAAAAAAAGCGACAAGCATTCTTTACAGTAAGGTCTGTGAATCTCTGGAATAGCCTGCCGCAGAAGCTGGTCACAGCAAATACAGTAGATGGCTTCAAAAAAGGTTTAGATGACTTTTTAACCCCTTCAACCCAGGGCCTGTTTTCACCTTCCTGACCAGGCCATTTTTTGCTAATCTGACATGTGTCACTTTATGTGGTAATAACTTTGGAACGCTTTTACTTATCCAGGCCATTCTGAGACTGTTTTCTCGTCACATATTGTTCTTCACGACAGTAGCAAATTTGTGGCAAAATATTTCATTTTTATTTATAAAAAAATACCAAATTTACCATTTGGTATGGATAAATACCAAATGGTATTTGGATAAATTTGAAAATTTCCAAATTTCAATTTCTCTACTTTCAAAATACATAGTAATACCTCCAAAAATAGTTATTATTTTACATTCCCCATATGACTACTTTATGTTGGCATCATTTTATAAATGTCATTTTACTTTTTTAGGACGTTAGAGGGCTTAGAAGTTTAGATGCCATTTTTCAAATTTTCAACAAAATTTCCAAAACCATTTATTTAAGCACCAATTCAGATATAAAGTGATTTTGAGGAGCTTACATAATGGAAACCACCCATAAATGACCCCATTTTAGAAACTACACCCCTCAAATTATAAAAAAAACTGATGTTACAAACTTTGTTAACCCTTGAGGTATTCCACAAGAATTAAAGGAAAATTGAGGTGAAATTTCAAAATTTCACTTTTTTGGTAGATTATTCATGTTTAATAATTTTTTTTCTTGCAACACAGCAAGGGTTAACAGCAAACTAAACCTCATTATACATTGCTCTGATTCTGAAGTTTACAGAAATACCCCATATGTGGTGGTAAACGTCTCTATGGGTTTGTGGCAGTGGTCAGAAGGAAAGGAGCGCCATACGGATTTTGGAGGCAGATTTTGCTAGAATGGTTTTTAGGCACCATTTTGTAATTGAGAGACCCTGATGTACCCCTACAATGGAAACCCTCAAAAAGTGACCCCATTTTGGAATCTACACCCTTCAAAGAATATATTAAGCCACTTTGACCCCCTAAGCATTTTACAGAATTTGGAAACACTTGGTTGTGAAAATTAAAAGTTTCATTTCTTCCAATAAAATGTTTCTTTAGACCCAAATTTTTCATTTTCACAAGGGGTAACAGGAGAAAAGCACCCCATAATTTGTTCCCCATTTTCTCCTGAATACGGCAACACCCCCATATGTGGTGGTAAACTGCTGTGGGGGCACATGGCAGGACTCCGAAGGGAGTCATTGATTTTTATTTTTTTGAGTTATTGTCTTATGTGGGGGCTCATTTTTTGCCGGATGAGGTGACTTTTATATTGGTACCATTTTGGGGTACATAAGACTTTTTGATCGCATGGTATTACACTTTTTGTGAGGCAAGGTGAAAAAAATGGCTGTTTTGGCATAGTTTTTAAAAGAAATTTTTTACAGCATTCACCTGAGGGGGCAAATCATGTGATATTTTTATAGAGCAGGTTGTTACAGACGCGGCGATACCCAATATGTCTACCATTTTTATTTTTGTTAAATTTTACACATTAGATTTATTTTTGAACAGAATAAAATCTTTTTTTGTGTTGCCATTTTCATTTTGATTGGTACCATTTTGGGTTAAATACGCCTTTTTTATCGCCTGCTATTACACTTTTTGTGAGGCAAGAGGGAAAAAAATGGCTGTTTTGGCATAGTTTTTAAAAAACAATTTACAGCATTCACCTGGGGGGCCATCTCATGTAATATTTTTATAGAACAGGTTGTTACGGACGCGGCGATACTCAATATGTCTAACATTTTTATTTTTGGAAAGTTTTACACATTAGATGCATTTTTTGAACAAAATAAAATATTTTTTGTGTTGCCATTTTCTGAGAGCCATATTTTTTTTATTTTTTGGGCGATTGTCTTAGGTAGAGTCTAATTTTTTGCGGGACAAGATGACGGTTTGATTGGTACCATTTTGGGGTAAATACGCCTTTTTGATCGCGTGTTATTACACTTTTTGTGAGGGAAGGTGACCAAAAAATGGCACTTGGCACTGTTTTTTTTTTTTTTTACTGCGTTCACATGGCGGGGTGGATGATGTGATATTTTTATAGAGCCGGTCGATACGGACGCGGCAATACCTCATATGTCTACTTTTCTTTTTTTCCCTTTTTTTACTATTTTTTTTAACTTTATTTTGGGAAAAGTGTGCTTTTTTTTTTACTTGAAACTTTTATTTTTTGTAAAACTATTTTTTTTCACTTTTTTTTCCACTTTTTTCACTTTTAGGGGTCTGATCCCCTTTACAATGTGTACCAGTGTACCAGTTACCAGTGTAATACTCTTACAGCCTGCTTCCTGTGAGATCCATGGGGCTGGATCTCACAGGCTCGCAGGGATGGCAGCCACGATGCCTAAGGAAGGCATCGGGCTGCCATCCAAGCCATCGGGTACCCGTCACAGCAGTGCGGGGACCCGATGGAGACTCCTTACACACGCCCGCATTGTATGTGCCACAGTCAGCGCTGACCACAGCACATCGAGGGTTAATACGCCCACATCAGTGTTTTCACCTATGCGGGCGTACACAGCAGGTGTCCAGCTACTGGGAACAGCCGGCCTCCTGCAGCTGATCAGGCGGGCACAGCTCCTGCACCCGCCCGATCAGCGCGCCGTAGTACTATGGCGCTGGGCGTCAAGCCCCTTCACACAGCGCCGTACTATTACGGCATTGGGCGTGAAGGGGTTAATTCAAAATAACATCAATACTTATGACAATGTACAGAAATCTTGTTCTACACACATCTTTCCCTTTGGCCCAACCCCTTATTAAAAGGAACATGGATATTGATCCAGGGATTTGTTCTGTGGATCGATATAGCAGGATTGCAGGTTGGACTTGATGGACTTTTGTCTTTTTCCACCCTTAACAACTATGTAACTATGTAAATGTAGTTGACTTACCCTTTTAATACAACTGTGTAAAAATATATATTGTGTCATATAAATTGTTTTTCATGACAGACACATGCAAGTATATAGACATGAGGTTGAACACATCTAACCAAATGTTCAGGAGAACTATTTCAAGCAGACATGATGAATGTAAACCTGCGATGCCATGTGAATTTAGCCTCTTATACTCTTCTGCTATATTCCTATTACTAGGAATGTCTGGAATTCTTCAACATATCGGATTCACAGTCTGCGAATTATTTTCTAATGGATAAGAGATGGAATTTGACTCACTATAATAAGGTAAGATAAAATCCCAGCCACAGTTACTAGAATGCACTAAAGTAGCCATACTCATTAGAAGAAAGGTTGGCCAAACCTACCTTCTACTATGTATGAGTATATCGACTGCAGATGTCGATGTTGGAATTCAACATGCCCTATCCTTTTGTTTTATTATTTTTCATTCCTTATTAAGGATACGTGTATATGTGTTTGTATATGTATGTACGTGTGCGTATGTGTGTATAGAGGTAAAGGGGGTTTAGAAGGAATAGCTGTGCTATTGAAGATGTATGGCTACTTTGCCTACAGGAGTAAATATCAATCAGATTGAATTGTCTATTAGTATGTCACATTGGCAAATGAATGGCATTTACATCTCTTAAGTTCTGTTCTTAGCAGACTCCATAATTGATCATTTCATATAGTGGTATTCTACAGTAGTATACTGAGAAGGTCTGTCCTGTAATGTGCGTTAACCATCTTCTTGTTCCTCTATATAGACCTATGTACGTGACATCTACCCATTCCGGAGATCAGTGTCACCACAACTGAATCTGGTGCACATGTCCCCTGAAAAAGGCCAAGAACTTATCCAGAAACAGGTACACAAATTGATTTTTTTTCTTCTGCTTTGTTTTTAAAATGGAAACATAAAGTAGAACTCCCAGCAAAATGTTTATTCTCTGACCTTCTAGAATGTGATGTCATGTGACCAGCACTCTGATCTCCAACTGACAGGACAGGAAGTCAGTTACTTTTCTATTCACTCCTATGAGACTGAGAGTGAGGCTCCCATAGGAATACATAGAGAAACTGACTTCCTGTCCATACATAAGATGCAGTATGAGTTGGAGAGTCTGATTGCTGATCACATTACGCAGGTGAGAAGCATAAGGAAGGTTATAACTCACAAATACAGACGCTGGTAAGAAGATTACATTCACTACAGATTATATCATATATCCTTCTAACAGGTCAGAGAATACAATTTTTGGCTGGAGTTCTTCTTTAAGTAAGAAACAGTTTACAGTTAAAGGACTTTACTGAGGGGTGAAAATTAGCTTTGAAGTGACTCACCCTAACCAATCCCTCACCCACAATGGTCCTGGCCAGACAAACAGGAAATGGCTAGAAATGCTACCCCCTCCTCTTCATAGGTCCCAGAGCATGCCCAGAAAACTCTCCCATAGAAGTCAATGAGTCTCTCCTGTCCATTCTGTCTATGGCCCATGTGTCTCAAGGAACAGGAAATCTTGACGTATTTAGTCCTAGTGGCCACTGAAAAAAATTGCAGGATTTTAGGATTTTTTCCTAATTCTATAAAGAATCTAACATAATAACTTGAATTAAACAATAGGTAATGTTTCTGATGACACATTCCCTTTAAGTAGCTTTCGGACATATTACTGTAATTTATGGTCTTTTTACACAGGCGATGTTTCAGGCAATTATTGGGAATGAACCAAATGTTCTGCATAATTGCATGATCGTCAGCGATGAAGCCTCGTTGACCTATAACAATCATCTTTACTTGTCCCCGCAGAAAATCACTGTCTATACAGGGTGATCTGCTACCCAGAAATAATGAGTTTTGGTGCCAGCTGAAACATGCGATTACCTAATGAACAAATGTTTGCTCATTCATTGGGTGACTGTTGGCACCTTTTACACAGACCAAATGTCAGAAACGAACATTTCTACAAATGCTATACTCCAATAAATTGACTGACTGTCTGTCCATGTACAATAACCATTAGACAAGTACGCGATTACAAGATTTGATAGAAATAAATGGATAATCTGTACTAATCTCCCACCTTTACAATATTACTTAAAGGGTTATTCCCATCTCGGACAATGGGGGCATATCGCTAGGATATGCCCCCATTGTCCTATAGGTGCGGGTCCCACAGCTGGGACCCGCACCTATATCAAGAACGGGGCCCCGAAAGTCAAGGAGGGCGCACCGCGCATGCGCGGCCACCCTCCATTCATTTGTATGGGGCCGCCGAAAATAGCCGAGCACTGGCTCGGCTATTTCCGTTGGCTCCATAGAAATGAATGGGAACGATATGCCCCCATTGTCCGAGATGGGAATAACCCTTTAAAGGGGTTGTTCAGGTAAGCACGATTACCACTGTGGGTCCGGCCATGCTGAGGGATTTTGCTAACATGGTCCCCATTCATAAGATACCACAATTAAATATCACAAACATGAATTTTTAAGACTTCAATTCACCAATATCATTCTAAAATTTTACATTTTGTAAGGTTTTTACCCGAAAACTGGAGGAAGTAGGAAGAGTTCTCTTTCTGATATCATTGACTCAGAAGATTCCCAGTGCACATAAGCAGTCTCATGTTTCCATGCTACAAGAAGATCTCTTGCGCCTGCCATCATTTCCGCGTAGTGCCATTGATGCAGAATTCTCTCTTTTTAACGATCCTCAAGGTATGTGCACAGCATGGTATAATACCAGCAATTTATGATACCTGCATACAGTTTACTTTAGAACATGCAGCTGTGGGAACATAGCACTTGGGGACAGTATCTAGGAAATTGGAAGCTGTCATGTATTTGCAGTAATTTTGACATTCCCGTATTCCTGTAGGTGGGAAGGAGCTGTTTGGTTTGGACACACTTCACAAGAGCCTGTGGATAAAGCTTCTTGAAGAGATGTTTTTGGGGATGCCCAGTGAATATCCCTGGGGGGATGAGATAATGCTCTTCCTTAATGTTTTTAATGGAGCTCTCATTCTTCACCCAGAGGACAGCGCCCTCCTCAGACAATATGCTGCTACTGTCATTAACACAGCTGTACATTTCAACCATCTGTTTTCACTCAGTGGGTACCAGTGGATTCTACCAACTATGCTGCAGGTAAGTAATAGATTTAGTATTAAATGAAGGGGGGGGGTGTTATAATGTTATATTCATCTTAATAGTCCAGAAATTCCGCTCAAAAAAGGTTAAAACATATGATTGTGATGTCTTAAAGGGGTTGTCCCATCACAAACAATGGGGGCATATCGCTAGAATATGTCCCCATTGTCTGATAGGTGCTGGTCCCACCAGGGGCCATAGACCTTACAGGGATATTTCCCAGTGGGCCCATGCCCATGGGGCCTCCTGGGCACTCTTCACGGATGTATTTTGTGCTGCTGTCAGTATTTTGTGATGGACTATGGTATTTGGCTCTGTTGGGGTGGTATAAAGTGCCACAATATGGTATTGCTGGCCCTGCCTTCCATCACTGTGGACCCAACTACAAAACTTGGCCCCTTTTAGTATTTTTTTCCAGGGCCACTTTAAGTTCCCAGTCTGCCCCTGGTTTCGACCTCGGGGACCCGCATCTATGCCGAGAACAGAGTGGGAAGAGCGGTGACTGGAGGACCCCACAGCCAAGTGCTTTCCCCACAAAAGTTAATGAGAGCGCACAGTGCTTGCGCGGCCACCACTCCCATTCATTTCTATGGGGCCGACGGAAATAGCCAAGCCAGTGCTCGCCTATTTTTGGCGGCCTCATAGAAACTAATGGAACGCTCCGTTCTCTGTGTAAGTGCGGGTCCCAGAGATAGGACCCGCACCTATAAGACAATAGGGGCATATCCTAGCGATATGCCCCCATTGTCTGTGATGGCAAAACCCCCTTTAAAGGGGTATTCCTATCTAACAAATGTAGTTTGTATAGTTAGATATAGCCATACCAGTATTATTACTAATAGAATGTATTTATATAAAATATACCGTTTAGAAGATTTCCCTATTTGTATTTCCATTGTCCCACACACATCAGTCTGGCCGTTGCCCCTGGTTACGGCCACCCCGGCCATGTAGTAGTGCTGGTCAGCTTGCTGTTGTTAAAACCCGCTCTGAGGTAACTGCTGTATTGTGAACACACATTGCATGAGCATGCGGAGACACATCTTAGGGTTGTAGCGTTTTTATCTGCGCTTCCAAAACTCAGAGAAACGGATCCTGTTCCAAGATCAATTCGCCTCTATGGAGCAGGATCCATTTATAAAGTCGCGTTTTGGACGCATCCTGACCATTGGGTTTTGGACTGGTAGCGTCCAAAACGCAGATGTGAAAGTCCCCTAAGATGTGTCTCCGCATGCTGATGCAATGTGTGTTCACAATACAGCAGTTACCTCAGAGCGGGTTTAAATAGGAGCAAACCGGCCACCACTACTACATGGCCGCAGTGGTCGTAACCAGGGGCAACGGCCTGACTGATGTGTGTGGGACAATGGAAATACAAATAGGCAAATCTTCTAAACGGTACATTTTATATAAATACATTCTATTAGTAATAATATTGGTATGGCTATATCCAGTGGCGTAACTAGAACTGACTGGGCCCCACAGCAAATTTTTGAACGGGCCCCCACCAGCAACTTTTTTGCGACCCTCAGCTCACATGCAACCCCCACTCCTGTGGTTATTCAAGATTGAGCTTTTAGACGAGGCCAGGCAGCCACTCCATCCGTTTCCTAGAGTGTCACTGTATATAATGTCATTGTATAATACTGTTGTGGGGGCCCTGACAATAAAATCATTTAGTCTTCTTCGTGAGGGGGCCCCTTGTGGGTCTGGGCCCCAAAGCAGCCGCTTCCCCTGCTTCCCCTATAGCTACGCCCCTGGCTATATCTAACTATACAAACTACATTTGTGAGATGGGGATACCCCTTTAAGTTATTTTAAGTAAGTCCAGTTGAGTTGCTTTTCTCAGCATGATTTGCCTGCAAATGCCAGAAGGAGACAGTGCAACTGGATTCCTAAATGCCCTTTAAGGGTACTTACACATGGGTGCAGGTTTACAAATTTCCATTTTAATGCATTTCCGCACCAAACGTTGTATGTGTTATTTGTGGTTTTTAGTGTGGATTTTATGCTTTTTTTGTAGCAGATCTCACCCCTCCATTGAAAAGGGTGAAATCTGCACCAACAATTGCAAATATAATTAACATGCTGTGGATTTCTAAATCTGCATGGAAGAACAAAGAAAATTGTACATGAGATTTTTCTAATCTCATAAACTTTGCGGATAATTTATTACACTGCGTTTTTTCCACATAAGAATCCATGTGGAAAAAACGTGCACAATCTGCAACATCTGTAGGAACCTTGGAGTTATGTGAAATCCCAGGCATTGCAGCAGAGTGTGTGAGTGTCATTGACAGCACTGTGTGGGAAATAGATTGCACAAAAGGTGTTAAGCATGTTTTCTTATAAGAAAAAAATCTGTCAGCTACCGTTGGTCTAAACTAACCTGTGGCACCTCCACGTAACCACTCCAGCCAATAACTGACTGCAGTGATCACGTGGTGCTTATTTATATCTCTGCTGCAACTAGTGATTGGTTGCAGTGGTCACATGTCTGTATGGTAGGACATTGCAGCAGTGTCATAAAGAAAGACCAGCCTAAGGCCAGTTTCACATGAGAGTAAGGGCCCATTCACACGGCCATGTGAATGGGTCTGCATCTATTCCGCAATATTGCAGAATAGATGTGGCCCCATTCTCTTCAATGAGCGGGCAGCCACGGCTCCACACAAAAAAATACAACATGTCCTATTCTTGTCCGCAACAGCGAACAACAATAGGCATTTTGAACGGGGTGCGCGGCCGTGTGTTCCACAAATTGCGGTACACACGCCGGGCGGCACCCGTAGTATTGCGGTTCCACATTTTTGCGGACCCGCAATACTACGGCCGTCTGAATGCGGCCAAATACAGGCACATTTCTGTGCCCGTATTACAGCCACAACTGCCGATTAGATATAGATAGATAGATAGATAGATAGATAGATAGATAGATAGCCTAACCCATTTTATTCTTTTTCCAGGTTTATGCTGACTATGAGAGTAACCCACAGCTTCGCCAAGCCATTGAGTTTGCCTGCCGACAGTTCTACGTACTGCACCGCAAACCTTTTGTACTTCAGTTGTTTGCCAGCGTTGCTCCTCTTCTTGACCTTCCTGTAAGACTTCATTTCAAGACTCTCTATCATTTAAAGATATAATCAGAATGTCTTTGCATTCTTATGAAATATATTTGTTTTGCTTAGCAATTTTCTAAGTTATCTCTAGATATGTGTCAGCCATTCATGTAATGTGTAAGGTAACCTCCCGACTCTACCTCGATGGCAGTGGAAATACAGATCAGGCATGTTGGATTTCAGCTGGCTGTACTTTCCTCATCCTCTTGATTACGCTTGTTCGTCCAGTAAAAGCATTGTTGATGCAGCAGATAAAATCATTGTTTGCTGGCAGCAGATCATCCTGTGTAAACAGGGATTTAATGCTGGCAAACAATCTGTACGGATATGAGCAATCACAGTAGCAATTGCTCATCCCCGTGCAGAAGAGATGATTGCTGCATTTAGGCTACTAGCGTTTCTATTTTCCGGTATTGATATCCATCATAGGATCTCAATACTGGTGAAAAATGCTTCTGTTTTGTCCCCATTCATTGTCAATAGGGACAAAACAGTAACTGAACAGAACAGAGTGCTCCAAAATTTATTCTGTTCCGTTTGGTTGTGTTCTCATACTGGATCTTGCTGCGGTTTTCTTTCCATCATGGAATGAGAAGCAAGACGTATCCATCGTGACCCACAAAGCAAGTCAATGGGGACGGATCCGTTTGGTCTGACACAATCTGACACAATACAAAACGGATCTGTCCCCCATTGACTTTCAATGCAGTTAATGACCGCTCAGTCTTGGCTATGTTAAAGATAATACAATTGGATCTATTCATAAGAGATGCAGATGGTTGTATTATCAGTAATGTAAGCGTTTTTGCTGAACCCTGCCAGATCCAGCAAAAACGCTAGTGTGAAAGTAGCCTTAGATGAAGGTATCACCTCCATTCCAGATCAGGGAATTTTTGGGAATGTTTGGTTTGTTCCACATAATTGCCCATATACCGTGTTTCCCCGATAGTAAGACACCCCCGATTGTAAGACGTATTGGGGGTTTCAGGGGGGTCGGCTAATATAAGCTGTACCCCGAAAGTAAGACATATGTCTTACTTTCGGGGAAACACGAGGGTATTGCCGCCTCCCTCTCATCTACCTGCGCGCCGCCTCCTGCCCACTTCCGCGCCGCCCCCCCTCCATACGTCACCGCGTCTGCCGCCTCCGTCTGATCCAAATGAGCGCCGCCTCCTGCCCACTTCCGCGCCGCCCCCCCTCTCCATACGTCACCGCGCCGTCCCCCTCTCCATACGTCACCGCGCCGTCCCCTGCACTTGTCACTGCCGCCTCCTGCTTAAAATACGGTAATGCACACAGTATTAATCATACATCAGTAAAACATACACACTGGCATACTGGGGTATCATCTGCTGTATATAACCCAGTGGGTATCAGCAGGTGTCACACTGGATTAAATACAGCAGGTGGTACTGTATCACACTGGGTTAGATACAGGTATAGGTACAGGTTTGCACTTTGCTGTGCCCACATGAGCTGTTTGACGGCTTAGGACGCGCCTATGCAAATTTACTCGGGCACGTCCCTACTCCAAAGAAACCTCCCCCCCTACCCGTCACAGAAGGTAAAATGCATATACACTAAAAAAACACATTTTACACAGTTTTTTTAGCTGTCAGTGCCCCTTTAACTGCGGGATGCGGACGGTTAGAGCGGGATGAGCGGAGGGATGTGGAGGCCGCGGGAGCAGCAGTAATGTTTTCCATGGTCCATCAGGACCATGGACAACATACAAAAACACGCTGTGTGGGATACTGTATGGAGCTGTAACCCTATGGGAGGCTATGTGGGATACTGTATGGGGCTGTAACCCTATGGGAGACTGTGATACGGAACCACAAGCAGTGCTTATACCGTATGCTACCGTATATTTTTGCCCCTAGACATGAGCGCTTCCGGTTCCAGTGGTAAAAGGAAGAGTTACACCGTGGAGTATAAAAAAGCGATTGTCGAAGAATCTTGGGGCAAAAATGTAGTGCAGTTCTGCAATGAGAAAATGTTGGATCACCGACTGGTCCAAAACTGGAGTGCAGAATACACTAACCTGAGTGAAAAAGTGGAGAGCAGAATGGCTAAAAAGCGCAAGATTGGATGTGGTCGGCAACCAATGTATACAGAGCTGGAAAGCCTGGTCTCTGAGTGGGTTGCAGACAGGAGAGCAAAGACATTGGTGGTGACCAGGGCTCAGATTCAGGAATATACGCCACAGTTTGACATTTCCCCTGAACAATTCAAGGCATCACAGCACTGGGTGGATAACTTTCTTGAACGCAATGACCTGTCTTTGAGAAGATCCACAACCCTCTTTAGGTTGGAAGATGCTGAGATTGTTAAACGTGCATTAGCCTACAAGAAGTTTGTGGATGACATTGACTTCTCTAAATACAGTCTTTGCAACATGATCGCCATGGATGAAACTGCCGTGTTCATGGGCCAAGCAGCTCAAACCACCATTGATCAACGAGGTACCTCCTCAGTGTACGTTCCCTCCACCGCTTATGAAAGTGCACGTGTCACCTGCATTTTGACGATTCGTCTGGATGGCACTAAAGCAACACCGCTACTCATTGCAAAGGGCAAGAAGGAGAAGATTGAGCGGGTTTCTGGCATTTATGTGCTGGAAACTGAAAAAGCCTGGGCCACACAAGATGTTATAAGAAAGTGGCTTGATTTAATGCTGCCGCTTGTAATGCGCGGGAACAAAAGAGGGATGCTGATCTGGGATGCAGCCAGCACACACCGCGCCAAAACCATGAAAAACTTCCTTCATGAGCGGAGAATCGACCAAATCATGATTCCTGCAGGGATGACGGCTTATCTTCAGACTCTCGATATCGCCATTAACAAGCCGTTCAAGGACTATCTGCGTGTGGAAATCAATGACTACATTGAAAACCGAATGGAGAGAAATGTACGGGGGAACTTTGTGAAGCCCAGACTGCCAGAGATTGTTAACTGGGTGAAGAATTCTTGGAATAAGATCACTAACACCTGCGTTGCAAATACACTGCGAGCTGACTACCTGGACAAAGCCTGCTCATTTCAGGACAGTGCTGTTGCTACCCATGAGAAATATGGGCCAATGATTCGGCAAGAAATGTCGTCCCGAGAGTCCCAAGAAAATCCACAGGAACCTAAGAGTGTGGATGTTTATGATGATATTCCTGAGGATGATGACATGGTTGTCATGGAATAAATCTGTTTTATCTTCCAGTATTCCACTGTTCGTTCTTACCATTTTTCATTGTTTTACATGTTATGCAATGTTGTAACAAGACATTCTTGGCACTTCCTTTTATAAAACTGTTTTGTGGTGAATACAATACTGTTCAGGTTGTTAATAAATGTTAATTTTATGGTTAAAACAAAAAATTCAACAATTTTTTTCCAATATAAGACATACCCCGAAAGTAAGACATAGTGGGGCTTTTGGGGATAAAAAGAAAGTAAGACACTGTCTTACTTTCGGGGAAACACGGTAACTGTAGCGTTAGTGTGAGGGATGAAAATCCATTTTGTATACACTATGTCTTCCATCTTGTGCATATGTGGAAAATTACTGAGTCAGGTGTGAGGATGTGGGGAGTTTTGTGTGTATAAGATAGTTACAAGGCCGAAGTAAGCAGCTCACTCGCTGTCTCGCTCCCCCTCATTTTCTCATCCTTCTTATCAGAGTTTGATGTTCAGGAGAGTTATGTTTTGTTTTCTCTTATTCTGGTAGTTTCAGGATTTATAGCTGAAGAATGTCAGCTCTGAGATAAGAAACTTTCTAATGAGTAGAACCTTGCGGAAATATTACCTTTTATGAATAACCAATCAAATCATTAGTTTTGATTTCCACCCCCTTGGTGGTGGGCCAGATTTGTCTATGATTATCTGTAGTGTTATAAGATGTATACGTATGTAAAATAAACCAGAATGAAGGAGAGAATTTGATTCATCCAAGGTGCATGTGTCAATTTTCTCAATGAGCACTCATCAACATTAAATTAGGACCCCGGCAATCATAGAGAAGGGGGTTTGCCCCAACATTAGTAATTACTACCTGAGATGCTAGCTGCCCTTCACTAACATCTGTTCACAAAAATGTATCTTCCGTAGGATATACTCTATTGAGACACAGGCCAATAGAAAAGTCTGTCACACACAACATGTTGCTAGTCTGCATATGTTAAAACGTGCCTGAGTTTTCAAAAAAGTTTGCATAATGGTTGTGCTTCTTTGTACAATCAAAACTGTGAATGTGCAGGTCTTTTTTGGCTTCCCTATCTTTCAGCCATATTATTCCCTGTTTTAGCAGCACAGCTAGATGCATTTCTCTCACATGCAGGGGCAAACTACCTTCTCTGGAGTCTGGCAGCACTGTACTGCTGTGACACCTTTTCCCTTACGTCCCACTATGTTTTTTCAGCTCTGAAACATATAAGGAGGGGGAAATCACACATACAGACACATGGGAGGCTCCTATAATCTTCAAAAGCAGTGTAGAAGCAATTATTTTACGATGCTCAGGATCTCAGCTGGCTCTCTCACATCCACACTTCCTGTGAGCCGTCTTCTGAGCCTGTTACCAGGGTCGGATCTTGCCTGACCACAGGCAGTGGACTGCAAGTTAGGTGGAAGTAGTGGCCATGACTTTACAGCTTTTTTTCAGTGGATGCAGGCATATATTTTAAATGAGGCAATTTAGAAATTTTCAAGTTAAACCATTCTCTATAAAAATGAAATGAAACAGTGTGAAAGTACAGTGACTCTTTAAGTTGATGGTAATACTCTATGACATATCTTTTTGTAATTCTCAGGATGGAGTAAGCAGTAGCTCATCCAGTAAGGGAGTGTCTGCTCAGTGCCTGTTTGACCTTCTACAGTCTTTGGAGGGAGAAACACCTGACATTCTTGATATACTGGAATTGGTTAAAGCTGAACGGCCCCTTAAATCATTAGGTGATTATGTCTACATAATGTCAGATATACAGTAAAACATGTATTCATTTTGGTCCTCAGTTGGAGGATTTCTATGTTTCATGTCAGCGCTATCAGTAAAGTACAGTGCACCCTGCCCATTTACTCTTGTGCAGCTAAAGTGATATTTCATGTGGGGAACACAAATAGACCCTCTACCTCTTAGGTAACAGGTCTATTTAGGTGCTCGTGTGTCAAGATGAAATTGTTGCAGAAACATTGAGGTTGTGTGCAAGTCACGGTAATGTTGCAAGTTTAATGCAATTAGCAAGCAACCAAATGGCCAACATCTGCAGGGAGATTTCTATGTTGTAAGTTCCCTCCATTCAGTTTACACCCATATGTCCAAAAGAAAAAAAATAATAGGTACATTATTTTCTTTCTCAGGCGCATAACGATAGGGGATGTAGGGGTAGAAGTTGCACCCAGGTCCTGGTGTCTGAGAGTATCCAAAGGGTCCTCTGCCATATAGGCAAGTATCAAAAGCAGAACCTGTTCAGAGCACTGCCACAGGAGCTATTCTATTGATTTCTCAAAAATCCCAAGGATATGTTATATGAAGGATATGTTTTCTTTATTTAAGGCAACATCTTTCAAGGGAGATGTTGCCTTTTGTCTAAACCCACAATGTGGGTTTGCCCCACAATGTGTTGCCTTAAACAGGTTTTCCGAGAGTATTTTGGTCATCAGTATCTGATTGGTGGGGGTCAGACAACCGGGGCTGTTTGAGAAGCCTGCTCACAGTTGCGCCGTTGGCCTTTTCACAATTTTGCCTTGGCCATGTGATGTCACGTTCATTGGTCACATGGCCCAGGCACAGGTCAGTTCTATTGAAGAGAATGGGGCTGAGCTACAATACCAACCACAGCCGTTATACAACGGACAATGGTGCTTGGTGAACAGAGAGAAAGCCGTGGAGCTACTGCGAGCACCGTTGCCTTCTCAAACAGCTGATCGGCGGGGGATCCTGGTTGTCAGACCCCCACCGATTAGACACTGGTGACCCATAAACAGTATAAAAGAAAACATATCCTTCACATCTCGGCATTTTTGAGAAAACAATAGAATTGCTCTCATCACAGCGCCAGTGAACAAGTTCTGCTTTTGTTACTTACCTACTTTGATTTGCCCATTGTTCTGCTGCTAAGATCGGACAGCTGCACAGCGGGTACAGAAGTGTGGCTGCAGTCAGGAGCCCCCCACCGAGATGCTCATTTGGAAATTGAGCTCTTTAAAGGAAACCTGTCATCAACTTTTTGCTGCCAATACTAATGGCAGAATAAAGTAGAGACAGGTGAGTTGATTTCAGCGGTCTGTCATTTATAAGTTAAAAGTAAGTGGTTGCTGAGAACCAACATCACAATCATTGCAGATTGGGCCTGGAAAAGAGTCAAATCTGACTGAGAAGAGTCATGGTTATTCATGAATTCCTGCTCTCCCTGCCCATCTGCTGATGACTGACAGTCTTCTACCTAGTTTTCTCCCTTTCTCCCTAGAAGAGAGCTGCCAATCATCAGCAGATGGGCAGGAGAGCAGAAGATTATGAATAACGATGACTCTTCTCCGGCAGATTTGACTCTTTTCAAGGCCTGGACTACAATGATTATGATGCTGGTTCTTGGCAACCACTTACTATTAGCTCATGAGTGACACAATCAGCATTTCTGTCACTATTTTATGCTGTGCTCAGTGAGGTCAGCATAAAGTTGATGACAGGTTCCCTTTAAGTTGTGGTTCCAACAACAATATAAGTTGGATAGGATACTTACCTAAAAATACTGGTCTTGTAATATCCTTGTAGTCCTCCACAGGAGATGCTGCCTCTTTTCTCTTTCCTCTACCATATAAGAAGACAACAGTATTTAAATAGCTCTTGGTAGCTGGCGGGAGGAGGAGGGGGGGGCAGTATTAAAGATTTTGCATCAGGGCACAGGAGTGTCAACGTTTGCCTCAGTTCATAGAAAGTAGGTGGTTGTTCAAACTACATATGTTCATGTGAATATATGATTTTAATTACAGTGATAAATGTAGAGATATTTAGAGGAAACTAGAGTACATCATTTTAATTGGTAATAATTATTAATGATTTTTTTGGCAGATTTTTGCTACGGTAATGAAGACATGGCTTTCTCCATTAGTGAATGCATAAAGCTATGTGTGACGGTGGTAGCGTATGCCCCAGAGTCATTCCGCAGGTAACTCATTCTTATCATTAGAAGTTTTTCTCTATTTGAAAGAAGTCAATAAATCTTGTCAAACAGAATATAAAGAATAATAATTATAGAAAGAAAATAGATATCAACAGAACTGTCTACTAAATACATTTGTTTTCATGCTGCACCATAGTAATGTGTTTGGTTTCTATGACACTTTTTGTATTTTTTCTTATTATCATTGAGTATATATTTGTATTTGCTTTAGTTGCCAGTCTTGTTTTATAGCAAATGAATTTCTATGCACAATGAGCAGACGTTTTATGAGCAAGCAAACAACATATTAAAGTGATACCCCAATGGTTGGAGCCTCAAGCACACAACCGTATCCATTTAGCGACCTACAAATCGCGGATCCGCAATACATGGATACTGACCATATGCTTCCCACATTTTTCTAAACAAAAAAACAATTTTGGGTTGACGTCTTAAAAAATACCCTTTACTTCAATAGATAAAAAACTGATGACCCACAAACTCAAATGAAAAACAGTGCAAATCAATGCCAGTGCAAGGATAAAAAGAAGCAATCTTACCGCTTAGATGTCTTGTGGTCTTTCAGAGGAACCCTGAACTAGGGATACTGGGTCTCTACCCCTATGTGACCCTAATATAATACATCTACCTATTGGTAAAAGATAAGGGTATAGGGGCTAAACCCCTAGTGGAGGGCTCTATCTAGTCTGGGCTATCCCTTTCTTTCCCTTGAGCAATGCCCCGGTTAACCTCGCAGCGTGCATAATTACATGTCATAGAGAATGGGCGTGTGATGGGAGGACCCCGGGCCGTGACGTGCGGGCATAGGCCACGCCCAGGGCCTCGCCGTAACTCAGCGCTAGAATAAGTAAAAGCACAGAGTGCCGGGACCAATATTAATATATAGGTCACCGGTGGCATAACTTATTGGAGGTATTTAATGGCACATCAAATGTATAGTTAATGCCTAACGAGGTATAACTGAAGCAAAACATAGTTAAACAAAAATTATAATACACAAAACTGATAGAAAACAATGAAAATAATAAAGTAAGATAAAGTACTATGTTGCCACCCGGGAGCACCGCCTTATGATGCCTACTGTGTCCCTGGAGACCCATACGAGAAGGATACCGTAGACTAATACATCATGGGTAATAGGTCAACTTAAAGGGTTTCTACAGTTTTTAAAAACTGATGATCTATCCTCTGGATAGATCATCAGCATCTGATCGGCGGGGGTCCAACACCTGGGGCCCCCGCCAATCAGCTGTTTGAGAAGGCAGCGGCGCTGCAGTAGCGCCGCGGCCTTCTCTGTGTTTACCGCAGGCCCAGTGACGTCACAACTAGTATCACTGGCCTGGGCGGGGCTAAGCGCTGTTCACATGAATGGAGCTTAGCCGCGCCCAGGCCAGTGATACTAGTCGTGACGTCACTGGGCCTGCGGTAAACACAGAGAAGGCCGCGGCGCTCCTGCAGCGCCGCTGCCTTCTCAGACAGCTGATCGGCGGGGTCCCGGGTGTCGGACCCCCGCCGATCAGATGCTGATGATCTATCCAGAGGATAGATCATCAGTTTTTAAAAACTGCAGAACCCCTTTAATGGTAGTGCTTAGAATTCCATAGAATAATATATAGATCCTATCAAAGGAGAAAAGGTGGGGGAGGAAATGAAGCAAAATGGCCTTAGTATAAAGTCAGATAAAGCAGACAAAGAGTAGCTGCTCATTCAGACCTTGGGGGTGGCTGGTTTTTAATTCATAGATCCACCAGCTTTCACGCTGGAGGACCCTCCTGTTCCAATCCCCTCTTCTTGGAGTGTAGGGAACCACCTCAATGCCTATAAACAAGGGATCCCCACTGGACAATATCTGAGGATAAGGAGGAATTGTTCCACCTCCTCAGATTTTAAAGAACAAGCCAAGGACCTCAGACAGAGGTTCCACGCCAGAGGGTATCCCGATTTTGGTACCGTAGAGCCATAAACGTGGATCGTAATGAGCTTCTCTACACGAAACATCAATTGGCTACTAATAACATCATCCGCCTCATTGCAACATACGATGAGGCAGCAAATGAGGTTCATCAAATCCTCAGTAAACATTGGGGTACCCGACAGTTGGACCCGGATATTGGTAGTGCCATTACTGACACCCCAAAGATCACCTTCCGCAAGGGGTGGAGTTTAAGAGATCTTTTGGTGCGCAGACACTACGTCAAGGAACCAGAGAATCCCAGTTGGTGGCCAAAAAGGGTAGTGGGCTGCTACCAATGTAGTGGCTGTGTGGCCTGCCCCTATATAAAAAGTGGCTGTTCATTTGTGGGTAACAATACCGGCAAATCTTATAACATCAGGGATTTTGTAAATTGCCGTACTAAAGGTGTCATCTACAAGGCCACCTGTGATTGTGGATTGGAATATGTGGGTAAAACCACCAGGGCACTACGGTGGTGGGTAGGAGAGCATCTTGGCGATATTAGACACCAAAAGGATACTCCGCTGGCCCAGCATATTACTGGACATCATGGTGGAGACGCCACCACACTACGCTTTATAGGCATTGAGGTGGTTCCCTACACTCCAAGAAGAGGGGATTGGAATAGAAGGGTCCTCCAGCATGAAAGCTGGTGGATCTGTGAATTAAAAACCAGAGCAGCTACTCTTTGGCTGCTTTATCTGACTTTATACTAAGGCCATTTTGCTTCATTCCCCCCCCCCACCTTTTCTCCTTTGATAGGATCTAGATATTATTTTATGGAATTCTAAGCACTACCATTACGTTGACCTATTACCCATGATGTATTAGTCTACGGTATCCTTCTCCTATGGGTCTCCAGGGACACAGTAGGCATCATAAGGCGGTGCTCCCGGGTGGCAACATAGTACTTTATCTTACTTCATTATTTTCCTTTTTTTCTATCATTTTTGTGTATTATAATTTTTGTTTAACTATGTTTTGCTTCAGTTATACCTCGTTAGGCATTAACTATACATTTGATGTGCCATTAAATACCTCCAATAAGTTATGCCACCGGTGACCTATATATTAACATTGGTCCCGGCACTCTGTGCTTTTACTTATTTTAGCGCTGAGTTACGCCGAGGCCCCGGGCGTGGCCTATGCCCGCACGTCACGGCCCGGGGTTCCTCCCATCACACGCCCATTCTCTATAACATGTAATTGAGCGCGCATGTGCATGCACGCTGCGAGGTTAGCCGGGGCGTGCGCCGCCCACATTGGTGTTTGACGGGCGGTGTCGGTGTTCCGGATCACCGCTCGCTTTGCGATGACGCTGGTAGGTGCGCTTCACTTGTATCCTTGGCGTCATAGATGGGCGGTTTAATTGGAATTGCACGCCCAATACATACCTGTCTTGTCATTGGGGAGCGGTGCGATGCTTTTTAGGCGGAGTATTTAAATTGTGATGGCGCCTATTACACTGTGGATGCCATATGCCCCACCTGACTGGACCGGGATGCTGCCATGCATCAGTGCAGCCTACGAGCCCCTTTGTTGTGAGCCAAATGGAAAATCAGCGCTGGTCTTCATGTTTGTATCCTTTTAAGAACGGTACCTCGATGATCTGGTGAATGTCACCAGAGAAACGCGATGGAGCATTTTTAAATGTTACCTAGCTATAGGGCTTCCCTTGTTTATTATTTGTTCCCTATTTGACGAATTGCTGGGCAGTCAAACATTGCTCAAGGGAAAGAAAGGGATAGCCCAGACTAGATAGAGCCCTCCACTAGAGGTTTAGCCCCTATACCCTTATCTTTTACCAGTAGGTAGATGTATTATATTAGGGTCACATAGGGGTAGAGACCCAGTATCCCTAGTTCAGGGTTCCTCTGAAAGACCACAAGACATCTAAGCGGTAAGATTGCTTCTTTTTATCCTTGCACTGGCATTGATTTGCACTGTTTTTCATTTGAGTTTGTGGGTCATCAGTTTTTTATCTATGGAAGTAAAGGGTATTTTTCTTGTCCACAAACAGACAAGAATAGGACATGTTCTATTTTTTTTTTTTTCTGGGACAGCGGAACAGACTTATGGATGCGGACAGCAAATTTTGTACTGTCCGCATTTTTTGCAGTCCTATTGAAATGAATGGGTCCACATCCTATGTGCAAAAAATGCGGAACGAATGCGGACCAAAAATATGGTTGTGTACAAGGGCCCTTATTGTCTCATTACTTGCTGTGGCAGCCTCACTACTTGTTATAGGGGCTAATACTGTACTTTATTTGAGAGTTACCTGAAGCTATGTTACATGCATATAACACTAATGTGTACCTGATACTGTATGCACATGATAAAACAGACATGTTGTACATGGGACTGTTATTTCATTAATTGCCAGCTAACAATGTTCTTGTCATGTCTGTTGCTCAGCCTCCAGATGCTGATGGTGTTGGAAGCACTGGTTCCTTGCTATCTGCAGAAGCTAAAACACCAGACATCGCAGTTGGAGACTGTTTCAGCTGCACGTGAAGAAATTGCTGCCACTGCTGCTCTGGCCACGTCTCTGCAGGCCCTCCTGTACAGTGTAGAGGCATTGACAAGGTGAAATAGAGAACTACTGAAGGTGCCCATTCACCTTCGTTATGAATGCTTGTTTGGTTGACAATTAGCTCTCCCGACTATCCCATATGCAAGAACGTTAGGTTTGGCTAACTGAGTATGTGAGTTCAGTAGGGAAAGGGTCAATGCCAGACACTTCTTGTGGTGACTTGCAGCCACCAGCCGCAAGGACGCACGTGAGTTTAGGGAATAGTTTGTCACAGTGTACACGGTGTAGCCGGTGGTTTTACTCACGGTTAGTTGAATCTTCCCTGGGCAGTGTGCAGTTGTGTGGAGGGTGGACACGACTTCCCTCGGGGCACGCTCCATACGCAGGGCTCCAGGATGGTCAGGTGAGGTGCCCTGGATGTTAAGTTTGACCATGTCAGACGGCTGGGCCCTGGTGTTTCGTGACGCTAGTGTCTTTTTAAAGAAGACACACCCTTTGCAATGATGAGGAGGCAGTTGTTAATCAAACAAGAGGTATCTTTACTTTTGCCTTGAGTTCATATAGTCACAATAAATGTGTTAACAATAAATATGTCACAATAAATATGTTACAATTGGTTATGGATAAGATGTCCTCTTTGGCTGGTAGGTGGTTATAATAGGTAGTTAGTTAGGCACTGTCTCTTTAAATCCTGTTACTTTCACTCCTAGTGGGATCTTCTGTAACTAGCCCTGGTTCTGGACAATATTATATTAAGGTCACTTTCATAAGACCTTTCTTTTAGAAGGATACTCTGTGGGGCAGGAATGACACGTCTGCACCAGCAGGTTCCTGAAATATATATATGAAGATGGCTGCACCTCCCAGAGGGATCCAAAGTGTAGACCAATAAACAACTTGTACCTGGTTGCTGATACTGTACAGTAGCTTCTCTTGACCACATGGATGCTGGCAGAGTCCATGAAGACCGGGAACGGTCGATTACCTCTGTATGCTTCACAGTCCAAGAAATATTCAGGGTTCTAGTGGTTTAGCTGTTAATTGTCACTTGCTGTCCTGACATGGCCAGTGTCAGGGGTAATGACAGCCTTTTCCTTTAGGAAAGGATCTCCACTTTTTCTTCCTCCTGCACAATACTTGGTTCCTCTTAACTAACTCCTTACTCTGATCCTCTCTCATCTGTTATCTGTCTAACTTCCTGTTACTGGGCCTTATATAGAAGGCAGACCAGCACCATCTAGTGGTGTAAAAATACAACTACCTCTCCCAGCCAAAAAGGTTTCACAGCACATTCACATTAATTCACAAATATATAACAATAAAATGGCATCATATATAAGATGTGACATGGCTATTTAAACATTTTGGAGTGTCACCTTGTACACACTTTAGTGGGACACTACAGACTTATCTCCTGGGAGAACAAAAATATTTATCAAGATTGATGCAAAGAAAAACTGGCTTAATTTCCCATAGCAACCAATCATATAGATCCTTTCATTTAACAAAGGAGCTCTGAAACATGAAAGACAGCTTTCTTTTGCGCCAGTTTTGATAAATCTCCCCCAACGTGCTTTGGGAGTTGGATTTGATCCCAGAGAACCCTTTTAAATAAAAAATGTGGCAGCATACCTCTATATCATAATGGTCGATACAAGGTCTGAAAGCTCTTATTTACTGCATTAACAATTATTAGCAATGGATTAGTAATTTATAAAGTTGATTTAAATGATTTATTGTTCTGATTTTAGACCTATGACTGCTCCTCAAATGAGTCGAGGTGACCAGGGCCACAAAGGTGCTACAACAG
Source organism: Rhinella marina (assembly GCA_900303285.1). Classification (NCBI taxonomy): domain Eukaryota; kingdom Metazoa; phylum Chordata; class Amphibia; order Anura; family Bufonidae; genus Rhinella; species Rhinella marina. Next base: position 193,663 of record ONZH01026364.1, on the reverse strand, counting down.
CAAATCACACAATGTCAGCTGGAGTCAACTTGAGGTGAGACCTTAAACTGTGCATAGTTTCTTAATATAAGTTACTTGTATTACATCAGAAAATGTATTTAATAACTTACTATTCCTCAGAGATAACCTTCATCTCCTGGAAGAAGGTCAAGGGCTGCCCAGGGAAGAACTGGATGAAAGAATTGCACGGGAAGAGTTTAGGAGACCACGGGAGTCTCTGCTTAATATCTGCACAGAGTTTTACAAACATTGTGGCCCTAGGTTAAAAATTCTCCAAAATTTAGCTGGAGAACCACGAGTCACCTCACTGGAACTGCTAGATGTTAAGTCACACATGAGGTACGTGCTTTCCTGAATAACAAAACACGAGTACATTCTTTTCTTTCTTACACAGTGAAACTAAATGATCATGGTTCTCATGTCATGTTTTTATAGGTTAGCAGAGATAGCCCATTCACTTTTGAAGCTGGCGCCTTATGACACACAGACTATGGAGAGCAGAGGCCTGAAGCGTTACATTATGGAGATGCTTCCCATCACGGACTGGTCGGCAGAGGCAGTGCGGCCAGCCCTTATCCTCATCTTAAAAAGGCTGGATCGTATGTTTAATAAAATACACAAAATGCCAACTTTAAGGTGAGCAGATGCTACAGAAACGTGGCTTGAGTTTCTGATGTTGCAAACCTTGAAGTAAGGGCATGAAATACAGGTTACTTTCCTCTGCTACTGGCCACAACCAAGTTGTGGTGGTTTCTTTGGGCAATAGCAGAGGAAATGAATTTAAAAAATATATAAAATATCAGGTAGGTAAAAAAGGACTACATGCATTGGGTCAAATGGCAGTGCAGATTCACAAGATACCCTACTCAGATTCTCACCCCATTTATGAATGCCACCAACTGTCTCCTAGCCTTGACTCAACTCCTAGTGTAATCACAATACCACTTTTCTCCTGAGCTCCATGTATAAGATATTTATGGCCGTCATCGCAGTATCATCTCAGTGGGCCAAAGGCCTATAGAAAACTCAATCCCCTGTTGTACTGATTTCTGGTGCTAAAAATCTGATACAAAATTCTAAGCAAGGTCCATTCAACTCAATGGCAGTTTACTTTGAGTGTTATATCAGAATTTGAGAAACAGAAATGATTGTTTCAATGCTCACTCTCATGCTAATTAGTACTGGAAATCAGTGGTAGTCCAAGTCTTTACTAATGTGACTTATATTTATGACAGATCAGATCGTTTTGACTGGATTTACCCTTCATGGAAATTAATCTAATAATTATATGTATTTATCAGTACCTCATGTGCAGCAAGGGTGTTCATTTTTTAACAGTATGCCTGCTGTTCTCTGGACCATAACTTTTAGCAACATCCTGTATGCATGGAGTAGAGTGTACAAGTGTATTTGGAAACAACCACTTCCTGATAATCATTAGCTGTTTTACTGGAACATACTTCGCTTTAAAGCATATATTCACTTCACTTGAACAGCATTTCATTTTACATCTAGATATCATTTACATAAAAAGGGAACGTGCAGTCAGAAAATCCCGTTCTTATGTGAAAGATATCTTTAAAGAATTTTGCCTTCCTCTGGATCAACTTGCAGGATAACAGGCTGAACCGGATGGACAGATGTCTTTTTTCAGCCTTATAAACTATGTTACTATGATGTTATTTTTAATTTTCCATGTCACTATCTATATTAAAGAAAAAAATCCTGCAGTTTTTGCACTGGCCGCTAACTCTAATAATAGGTGCCACTTCTTTGTCTGTACAGATCACTTTTTGGCAGTCATCTGATTATCATCACAGGCAGGATTACAATGACAAAGATTATCAAAGCTTATTGGGAGTGCTTATCTACTCCTTCCTTGTACAATGACATTTGCACAGGTCACTGACATGCCGAGAAAACTCTCGCACACAAAAGTCAATGAGGGCTCCTGCAGAACATTGTGTCTGTGGCCCATGTGGCTGCCATCAGGGGCGTAGCTATAGGGGATGCAGAGGTAGCAGTCGCTACCGGGCCCAGGAGCCTGAGGGGGCCCAAAGACCCTTGTGCCGCATAAGAAGATACACAAAGTACTGAGGGAAGGGGGGCCCAAGCTGAACTCTTGCACCAGGGCCCATGAGCCTTTAGCTATGCCCCTGGCTGCCTTAAAGCAGTTTATTGGCTCAGAAGATTTGCATCTGGTTCTATTAGACTTTTTGTCAGTTTTTGTTCTATTTCTGGTTGTGCCAAAGTCTCTGTCTGTGAAGGAATTCATAAAGGTCATGGTACAAAATATAAGTAATAATAAGTCGGTGAATGTTGATATAACTTTGAATTTTTTTATGCAAATAGGTTTTAATTCATTATGACCATGGAAGATGTATTAAGAGATTGGATCACCATTTAAAATCCGTAATTTCCTTTTAACTTTGATTTCTCTCTAACCTTGCTTCCCGTTGTATTACAGGCGACAGGTTGAGTGGGAACCTGCCAGCAATTTGATAGAAGGGGTTTGTTTGACACTTCAGAGGCAGCCCATCATTTCCTTCCTGCCTCACCTTAGGTCTCTGATCAATGTTTGTGTGAATCTGGTGAGTAAGATGGAACCATGGGGTCTTCTGGTCTGTTGCCACGTTGCTGTCTGACCCCCATGTCTGTGCTTAAATCCTGCATGCTACGTGGAGCTTCATGTGAGGAAGTAACCAGATATGTGCTGTCTCATATTTGAGTTTTCTCCTGTATTTCATTACTTTCTGCCTTGTTTATATTGCAGGTTATGGGTGTGGTGGGGCCCTCTAGTGTTGCTGATGGATTACCCCTTCTCCATCTCAGCCCATATCTCTCCCCTCCTCTGCCCTTTAGCACAGCTGTTGTCAGGCTGGTGGCCCTGCAGATACAGGTTGGACAAGCATTTAATTTTGTATTGTTGTATAGACATTGTACGTCCTATCCTAAAACAAACACATTGTTTTTAGCCATAAGAACATGCAGACAATTTACTATAAATATAGTAATTCCATTTTTGTCCATGGTTTTCTTTTGACACGTAGGCATTAAAAGATGACTTTCCTTTGAGCCATGTGATTTCACCTTTCACTAACCTGGAGAGAAGAGAAGGGATGTTACTCAACCTGCTCATTCCCTTCGTGCTAACAGTTGGATCAGGAAGCAAAGGTTTGAATCATATTGAATTTAAAAAATTAAGTTCATCACATAAAGCAAAATGAATGCTCGCACAACAGACTAAGGCTAGTTTCACACTAGGGTTCGGGTGATCCAGTAGGCTGTTATGGCAGGGAACAGCCTAAAGATCTCTCTGGATCCGACATTCCCAGAAACTACATGAATGCTATCTGTCATGTAGCTTCCAGCAATCCCAGATCCAGAGGCCCATCAGGCTGTTCCTTGCTGCAATGCTAGTGTGAAACTAGCCTAATGAAGGCCATACACATTCAACAGCTGAACGCTCATCACCCAACAGAGATTTCTCACAACCTCCCCATACACATGTACAGTCGGCTTGGTTCAACGCTCTTGTGTTCTAAATGGATAGAGGAAAGTAAGCCACTGGCAGCTTTGTCAACAACTTACCTGCATTGAAAACAAAGGATCAGAAATGTTGAACTTCAACATACTGAACTTTTCTTCCCCGACACAAGCAGAATGAACATCAGCCAAAAATCTAATAAACATTAGAGTGTTGGCCAACCTTAATCTTATGTGTATGGCCACATTAAGAGATGAAAAGGAACTCCACTTTTATCATACTTTAAGTTCAAGCTATAGTCCACATTCATGTCCAGCTCAACTCTTTCCCCTTTCTTGTTTTGCAACAGATAGTCCCTGGTTGGAGCCACCTGAAGTGTTCTTGCTCTTGCAGACTGTGATAAATATTCTTCTTCCCCCACGTATTATCAGTACTTCACGCAGTAAGAACTTTATGCTGGAAAGCTCACCAGCTCACTGCTCCACCCCAGGAGATGCTGGGAAAGACCTGCGCAGAGAAGGGCTTGCTGACTCCACAAGTCAAGCTGCCTATCTTGGTAAGATGTTTAGAGCTGTGTTCCCAACCAGTGGCTCCAGAGATTTCTTGACCCCCTGCATCCTTATTTCTGGCAATTAGGACTAGGATAAATGTTACTTTATTGTGTTTTCCCTGCTGACATTGAACACCATTGAAGAAGTTTACAATCTCTTGCACATAAACTTACCTATAGATAAATCCCTTAGATCTATTCATATCTTATTTCAATTTTCTGAATATGGTACTATGGGAAACAGAAGATTAGGCAACAAATTATAATCCATCTTTTGGAGATGCCCACCCCAGCCCTTAAAGGGGTATTCCAGTAAAGTAACTTAATTTTTGAAAAACTACATTAAGGCTGCAAGCTGTGACCCATCCAGAACCCATAACTATACATATAACCAGAGCTTCAGTTTACCTTGCAATCCATTTGTCTAGCTCTTGTGTGAGTCTGCAGCACACTGAGAATATCATGGCTCCTGATCTTCCCTCACAAAACTACAATCCCCACAATCCCTAGCTTTCCTGCTGTGAGTTTCTTCTTGTTCATGAGTGTTGATGTTCATTGATTGGATGCCTGATATCACAGAGCTGTCACTCCCCCTCTACTCAGTAATTAGCAGCACACTGAAATTTAGCTAGAGAATAGATAGCAACACACTGAGCATGCGCGACCTAACAAGGGCTCAGAACTACAGGTCGCTGCCATGGTAACTTCTGAGGAAACACAGTGGGTAGCAGAGGAAGAAAACTACTTTTATAGCTACTGAAAGGTAAATATGTGAAATTGAGATTATATTAGGTAATTATTGAACAGAAACCCCTTTAAGTATCATATAGTCTGGTCCCACCAAATCAGGAGATCTACAGTTGCTTCTCTCAAACTGCCTGCATATTCAGGTCTCTTGCAGTGGTTGTGAGGACCCACTTGGGAACCTGTACTAGTAACCAGTCTGACTTTGGGCAATACCCTAAGGGCATTATTCTGGCGCCTCCCCAGTATTTACCCTTTAACCTCCTAGGATGGTCCCAATGTACTTGGCAGCTGATATACTGAGATCAGAGACACTGGTGAGAACACCAGAGACACAGGCAGATGAACAGACTTCATTAACAAGACATACGGACTACACAAATTTGGACACGTGGACTTCAGGAGCAGACTACGGGAACTTGGACACTGTTCAGACATAACTAAACTTGGCAAGGAGGACTACAGAAATGAACTTCAGGAACTTGGATATTGTTCAGACATAGTAGATACGTGAGCAAAAACTTAGCAAGACTTAACAGGCACAGATCTAAAGGACACAGTTCCAATACAGCGGCAAAGGAACAAGAACAAAGTCCGGCATACACAGACAGACGGAAAACTCCATGGAGAATCTAGCAGAGAGCAAACTATGGCTTCGCACCCTAGGTCAGAACTCAGACACAGACATAAGCAGAATGATCCGAACACAAACTTGAGATATAAACTCCAACACAGGGCACAAACAGTCTTCAAACGGATCAAAGCAAGACATGGCATTACTAGAAAGACATGACCTAATTGCACAACCAGGGCAGGTCACAGTATTCAAGAGACATCCACCAAACTGATACAGAACTCAAGATTAAATAGCAGACTTAACAAACCAATTAGTCAAACACATGTAGACAAACACAGCAAGGTAAAGAGTAAGGTCTCTTGCACACAAACGTATTTTTTGTCCGTGTCTGGTTTTTTTGCGGCCCATATGCGGAACCAATTACTTCAATGGGGCTGCAAAAAATAAAAATAAATGGAAATTACTCCATGTGTGTTCCATGTTGGTATGTCTGCATGTCCGTTCCACAAAAAAATAAAACATGTCCTATTATTGACCGCATTACAGACAAGGATAGGACTGTTCTATTATGGGCCAGCTGATACGTTCCACAAAATGCGGAATGCACAAGGCTGGTATCCATGTTATACAGATCCGCAATTTGTGGACCGCAAAACAACAACGGTCAAGTGCATGAGCCCTAACCCTCACAATACTGAACTGAGGAGGGATACAAGGACATTGGTACAATTCACACCACAAATAACCAAGGCCAGGATACATGAAGCAATGGCAACATTAACTGCCTTTGAACACAATAGGCCCAAATTCAAACCCATAAGCATCCGAAGCAGGCGTGCATGGTGCAGTAGCACAAGTGAAATTCCATATAACACTGTAAATTTAAAATAATAATCTAAAAGTGATTATTACTCAAATGTAACAAATGCAAGATCAGAAGATATATAGTGGCCTCTGGGGGACACAAAAAAAAACTTAGGTGGGTCAGTGCTGTATTTTATTTTTTTACCTATTTTTTCCAGACTTCTCCTTTCATTAAAAGTAACTGTAATCACAAGAGGAGCCACTTGTATAATTTTGTCTTTATCATATCATTATCCATCTTTACTTCATGTCCTTATTTTCCAGCTCTGAAGGTTATTCTGGTCTGCTTTGAAAGGCAACTGGGAAGTGAATGGTATCAGCTTAGCCTACAGGTGAAAGAGATGGCCCTCAGGAAAGTTGGTGGTTTAGCTCTATGGGACTTCCTGGACTTCATTGTAAGAACAAGGATCCCAATATTTGTACTCTTGAGACCCTTCATCCAGTGCAAGGTTAGTGTTTTTTCTGAATTCTAAAATAATGATATTTATGATGAATAGAACTATTTGTGATCATGAAATGCCAAGGTTTAAGCGTTAAGGAAAATTAGGCTACATAAGTGGAATAATCTTATAGAAGAGGCAATAAAGCAGCATACAGATATTATAAGAATAAGTCACATTGTACCTTGTGTGCAACTCAACTATATATGCAATTGTAGACCTCATCTCTCCATAAGTAAATGTATCACTGATACTCATACATGCATACATAAGTCCATATAGGTTAAAGCGCAAACCCACAATCCTGAAAGATTTGCCTCCAAAAGGATCGAAAACATAAAAAACTGGCCTATAACTGGACAGGGAAATATCTCAGTCTTCAACTCAAATTGTTTCAGTAGATTGTATAGTGGAGCCAGGGGCGTAACTACCAAAGCGGCAGACCATGCGACTGCTATGGGGCCAGGGCAAGAGTAAGCCCCAGTCTTAGTTGGGATCATCCCCTCTTCTACTGGAATTGAAAACTTGGTGAGAACTCTACCCTCAAAAGCAGGGGTGCTTTTTGCTGCCGAGGGCCATTTGGATATTTGTAACATCGCTCGGGGGCCGTACTAAATTCTCAACTTAAAAATGTGACGGTTATATTTGGTCAAACATATAAGTGAATTAGGGGTAAGTTACAGAAATTGCGCTTCAATTAAAAAAATCTAGAGCGTTTTATTTTTGCAACACAAAATGGCGCCTACACTATGTATTACAAATAGTACAGGCGCCATTTGACCACATATAGCCGTTTAATATTTAAGTTGAAAATGTTATATATTTAGTTATTTGGCAATAATGGCAGCCAAGCTAAACCCAGGGGGGTCCACAGAGGGGTTCACCCAGCTTTCACTCTCCCTGCCACTGTTCCTGCCTTTGTCCCTTTCTCAGTCTCAGATCTGCCCCCCACCCCCATCAGCCTCAGATCAGACCCTCATCAGACCCTCCCCAGCCTCAGAACAGACCCCCAAAATGCCCCCCAGCCTCAGATCAGACCCCAATATGCCCCCCAGCCTCAGATCAGACCCCCAATATGCCCCCCAGCCTCAGATCAGACCCCCAATATGCCCCCCCAGTCTCAGATCAGACCCCCAATATGCCCCCAGCTTCAGATCAGACCCCCAATATGCCCCCAGCTTCAGATAAAACCCCCAATATGGCCCCAGCTTCAGATCAGACCCCCCAATATGCCCCCAGCTTCATATCAGACCCCCAATATGCCCCCAGCTTCAGATCAGACCCCCAATTTGCCCCCAGCTTCAGACCCCTTTCAGCCCCCCCCCCCACTCAGATGAGTCCCAATCAGACCTCAGATCAGACTTTTTAAATAAATAATAAAGTAAACTTACCTCTCCAGCTTCGGACGGCGTTGCTTCTTGGCAGGTTCACTTACCCTCCCTGGTCTTCTCCCTGCCGCACTGTACTGTGACCTGACAGTGCACAGCGTCAGGTCATAGTGCACGCCTACATGCACTACGTCGTGACACTTTATGTGTCAGGACATAGCGCGGCGGGGAGTAGACCAGGGAGGGTGAGAGCAGCCAGAGCAGCGCTGTTCTCACCTTCTCATGACTCCCGCATGCTAATGACCGCTTCCATAATGGAAGTGGTCATTAGCATTTTCTGGCAGGGGGCCGGGGGCCACATGAAATGGTCCCGCGGGCCGTATGGAGGTAGAGATCCCCCACCCCTGCTCTAAAGGAACAACTTTTAGCAAATGAGGCAGTGGAAAAAATGGCCCAAGGATCATTGAAAGGTGTTTAGGCAGAAACCCTTCTGTCCTGTGTGGGGGGCCTGGTTTAATCCTTGCTATGGGGCCCTTACTTCTCTATGTATGCCATTGGTGTGTTAATCCTATTAATTAATGTTAAAAGTTAATAATGTCCATTGTACTTTTTACCTCTAGCTTTTGGCACAGCCAGCAGAGAACCAGGATGAGCTAAGTGCACGTCAACACATAGCAGACCAGCTAGAGCGACGCTTCATCCCACGACCTCTGTGCAAAAGTTCTCTTATCAATGAATTTAATAGTGAACTTAAGATCCTGAAGGAGGCCGTACATAGTGGATCAGGTATGGAACTAAGCAAAACTCACAGAGACAAAAGGATAAAAAACATCCTGCATGATGTGATAATGACTGCGGATGTCAGTGGCTATACATATCAAAGTAAATCACAGAAAAGGGGGTTCTAGTGCACAAAAATGGATGCAAACAATATATACTGTATAAACTAAGACCTCATTCTGATATGATAAAATCTGAGACTCTTAGCCAATATATTTTGATCAAAACACATCTGTGCCCACCTACCCAGCGTCACGGTGGTCTCAGGTCAGGCAGGTCCTACGCTAAACCTAACTATGCCGTTGGGCATCTATATCTAGGAGCGTGGACGCTGCACATATAGGCGTGTTGCTCCTAGTGACCTCTATGTGCATACAGCAACCAATGAGAGGAGGAGCAAACACACCTATATGTACCACGCAATCAAGACGCAATCAAGATGGAAACAGCAGATTATTTTCCTCCATATGAACAATGGAGAAAATGATTTTATTTTTTATTATTTTCAAGTTCATATTGATGCATTGGCCATGATAAAGCAAAATAATAAAGGCTGTAAACACGCCCACAATCAGTTCCTGCCCTAGTGGGCCTCGGTATCTAACCTTCCCCATATCAGTCTTTCCTTTCAGGATTTCTTTAAAGGGTTTTTCCGAGTTATATATATTGATGACCTATCCTCAGGATAGGTCATTAATATCAGATCGGTGGGGGTCCGACACCTGGCACCCCCGCCGATCAGTTGTTTGAAGAGGAGGCCCGCAAAGTGCCAGTGCTGCCTCCTCTTCACTGTTTACATGCTGGCCGTAACAGGGGTAGTGGTGAGTAGGTGTAATTACACCTCACCGCCCCATTCATTTCTATGGGAAGAATCGCTTCCATAGACTTGTATGGAAGCGATTCTTCCCATAGAAATGAATGGGGTGGTTAGGTGTAATTACACCTACTCACCACTACCCCATTACGGCCAGCATGTAAACAATGAAGAGGAGGCAGCGCTGATACGGTGCGCGCCTCCTCTTCAAACAGCTGATCGGCGGGGGTGCCAGGTGTCGGACCCCCGCCAATCTGATATTGATGACCTATCCTGAGGATAGGTCATCAATATATATAACTCGGAAAACCCCTTTAAGTGTAGGAGAAAATAGAAGAAAAGCAATATCAACACAGGGAGTACATATATGTCAAAAAGTTTTTCTCCTTGTTTATTTGCATTGATTTCTTTACAAAGGAACAAAAACCTGACTGAACTGAGCCTAGCAGTAGTGTGAGTGGAGTGTCCGGTAGAGGATCTCAATACCAGAATTAAACAAATCTGTTTTGATTTTGAACATCAGGATGCATCCGTTCCATTAGGATGCGGTTGTGTGAAATCAAAAAGGAAAAAAAACGAATCCGTCACTAAATACATTGAAAGGCAAAATGGATCTGTCACCATTGATTTACATTCTTTTCAGTGCCGGATTCATTTTTTTCCGTTTTTATGACTGGACACAAAACCACAGCTTGCAGCGGTTTTGTGTCCGGTCACTAAACAGAATGCTGCCGGAACGGAAGACATCCTGATGCATCCTGAACGGATCTCTTTCCATTCAGAATGCATGAGGACCACACGGAAAAGTTTTGAGATCCTCTGCCTGTGAAAGTAGCCTTACCTTTTTCACTCAAACACCTGCTGTATATCTGTGTCTTGCAGCATACCAAGGGAAGACGTCCATCAGCACAGTTGGTACCTCCACCTCGGCTTATCGTTTGAGTTTGGCCACAATGTCTCGATCCAATACAGGCACTGGGACTGTTTGGGAACAAGACAGTGAGCACTCACAGCAAGCCTCTCAGGACACACTAAGTCGTACGGATGAAGAAGAAGAAGAAAGTAAGTATAGAGTTTGTGGGCATAAATAGGTAATGTGCACCAAAAGATGCTTGCCAATTTTTTGGTCACATGCAGCCTACATGTTGCCTATAGCTGACAGCTCATGTGATACTGATGCTGATGTCCTGACAGTTTACAAACACTCCTTATATTTAAACTCTTATCAAACTGATAGGAATTTGGCTCAAACAAGTGTTTATGGGGTTAGGAGATCAGATATAAGGCTTTACATGAGCTGTCAGCTGAAGGAACTCAGGAGGGACAGTTTGCAAATAGACTGATTTTTAACCATATGTATCACAAAAACTGCTGAAAATATAATAATAAAGACCAAATGAAAAAATGATTTTAAGCCCACAAAGAGTAAAATGCAGTCATAAATACATCCCACAAAGGTGTCCATAGCTTTTAAAGCAGCTGTACATAAATTGTACTTTTCTTATTCTTTGAATTGCCCCATAACAGAAACATTATGCAGTCACCTTTTATACAATCTCTAAACACCAAGAATATACAATTAGGGCAAATTTGCGGAATAGCGGCGGGCCCGTTCACCTCTATGGGTGGCACGCTATCTTGCTGAGCCGCGGCTCAGCAAGAAAAGTTAGAACATGTCCTATACTTGTCCGTACGCATGGAAAAGTATAGGCATCTTCAATGGGGCTGCCCGGCGTGTGTTCCGAGCGCTGCAGAACACACTCCGGGCGGCCCCCGTATTTTTGCGTCTGAACGGGGCCTAACTCTATCACTCATTAAAGTACAAGGCAACTAAATATAATGCAGCTAAATAATGTACTTAAAGGGGTTAACCCATGAATAATGTAAAAAATGAAAATCAGACATCATATAGGACATGACAATCTCTTTCTAACAAAGTTAGAACCAGCCCTGTACCTCACATGGATCCAGAGATCTCCCCATTCATTGCTCTGCTATATTTATATTAATATAAAATAAATGGTGGCTCACCTCTATTCAAATAATGGAATCGGAGGTGCGACTAACCTGTGACTATACCCGTAGTCACTGTGTAAGGGGATATTTAAATTATGGATTTGGATGTGCACACTTCTTATCTGTTGTGCATGGACAGGGTTGAGTGGTCGGTGAGTAGTGGTTAAATGTAATGGTTAGATGGTGAATATTCACAACAATGAATGTATTCATGCGTGTGCCATATACCATTAAATAAATAAAGGTCTGGATAGTGAATTTAGCATTATAAAAAACTATTTATTGGAAAAATAGAATTAATAAAATACAATTGTAAAAAGAGAGAATTGTATATAAAAAAGAAATAGATATATATATGTAAAAATTATATATATATAAAGATTTATATATCTTTATATATATATAATTTTTACATATATATATCTATTTCTTTTTTATATACAATTCTCTCTTTTTACAATTGTATTTTATTAATTCTATTTTTCCAATAAATAGTTTTTTATAATGCTAAATTCACTATCCAGACCTTTATTTATTTAATGGTATATGGCACACGCATGAATACATTCATTGTTGTGAATATTCACCATCTAACCATTACATTTAACCACTACTCACCGACCACTCAACCCTGTCCATGCACAACAGATAAGAAGTGTGCACATCCAAATCCATAATTTAGATTTATATTAAGCTGGCAGCTCAAGGGAATATGTACTTTCTGCTGCAGCTAAGTGGGCATGTCCTTTCTGCTGTAGCTCTCTCCCTATCACAGTTCAGGAGGCAGTTGAAGGATGAACTGCGCATCCACACTGAGCATGTGCGGCCATCTCAGTGAGCAGGACAAAGAAATAAGAAAAAAACAAACAGCAGGTGGTGCTCTACAGATACACTTTATTGAATAACTCAGTGGCTATGCAAAACTTTTAATTACATGCAATTAAAAAAGTATTCAGATCCAGGTGCTGGTTAGAAAACTGTAGAATATGTTTCGTGGGACAACCCCTTTAAAGGAGCATTCTGATGGTATAATTTTAAATAAAAAATAATAAGTGGTGCATGCTCTCCTTACCAGTCTCTGCTGCTGTTGCTTGGCCACTGCCATGGCCCTGGCTCCGCTCCACTTCCTCTTCTCAGGCTCGACAAGCCAGAAATGGCTTTGACTGCTCACTCATGCAGTCACTAGCTGGGGACGGTCACCACTGCAACCAGATTTTGGCTGAATGGGCAGGCCAAACCATTTCCAGCATATCGAGCCGAGAAGAGGAAGTGGAGAGTAGTCGGGACTGAAGTAGTCACTCACCATTTGCTATTTTTACTCTCACTGACCCAATTTTTATGTAAAATTATCACACAATTATGACACCGAGATACCTCTTGAAGATATCAGAGATGCTTCTGGGAGAAAGAGTGATCTGAACAGTCAGTATGACTTTTTTTTTAACTTGTTTGCTTTTAAGGGAATCTATCACCAGTGTGATTCAATACAGTTACATGAGAATTAAGCTGTTACTTCTATTTGTATTGAAAATCTAAAACCAAATCTGTTTGATTGTAGATGACTCTGTGAGCATGCCCAGTGTGGTAAGTGAACAGGATGCTTACCTCTTGAGTGCCATTGGTAGAAGACGTTTCTCAAGTCACACATCCAGCTTGTCTGTCCCCCAGGCTGAGGGTGGCATGCTTCCCAGCCAAAGGTAAACTGTGCTGTCCATCCATCACGTGGTGATCAAGAGCCCATAAAATTTAGCTTAGCCATATCATGCTTTAGATACACTTCAAAATGATTTGCTTATAAGTTATCACAATGTATCAAGTCATAACACATTTTCTTTTATCACATATCAGCAAAGTAAAATCCTGACAGGTGGCAGTATGAGATGCTATAAGGCCATCACTGTTCCATTAGGTTCTTGGTAGTTCAGTTTATTTGATAGGCTGGCAAACAATGGTAAATCCTAGAGAAGCATGATATTAAAATCAGTATTAGTTGTTATCAGGGACGAGCCGCACACAGTAATATCTCATGCTGGTTTTAATAACATGTATCACTGTTATATTGATTAGATTTGTTTCTGTATTCCATTAACTTTGTCCATGAATGTTAGATGTTGTTAAACTGGCTGATTGTGAAACCTGGCATATTAAGGTGAAAAGATCCCACCAGCACCAGGCACCTATGTTACAAAGTGATTACTACTTTGTATGTTATATAGCAGCACCATTTTTGTATAAATGAACAAAGGGAGCACTTAAATGTTGGCTGTGTCTGATTTGATCTCTACTGTTTTGTTTTGGTGCTATCTATTGAATTTACATGAAACATGGTCATGATTTCCAGGACCTTTCACTATTGTGTGATTAAAGCAGCAGAACTAGTGTTTTTCTTACTTGCATCATATGATTCATAGGGATCTCTACATCTATAAGACACATAAAAAATGCATCTAGATGGAAAAATGTATGCAACCTTGGTGTACTATATAACAGTACTAGTACTGACAGTAAAAGCAAGGAGTATCTTATTCACTAAGAATTTGCCGGGGCAAGATACCGTATATAGGTAGAGCAGTAGTTGAAGGGGTTGTCTGCGACTCACATATGGACGACCTATCCTCAGGATACGTCATCAATATCTGATCGTGGGAGTCTGACTTTGGCCGATCAGCTGTTGGAAGGGGCCACTGACTTCGGGTGAGAGCTGTGGGCTCTTCCTAGGCTTGTGACGTCACATCCATTGGTCACATGAAATTTGTGCAGCTCAGCCTCAATCAGGTGAATGAGATTGAGCTGCAATACCAAGCACAGCCGCCATACAATGGATAACACTGTGCTTAGTATATAAAGGAGCAGTCACAGTGCTTGTGCCAGTGTCATGGTCCCTTCAAAAAGCTGAAAGATGGTGGTTTGACCTCCCCCAATTTGATATTGATGACCTATCTTGAAGATAGGTCCTCAATATTTGAGTCCTGGACAACCCCATTAAGAAAATGTTGTGCCCTCTACTTGTTTGGATCCAGTCACACCTGTCATCATAACAACCCTTTATGTATTGCCAATTTTGAAAATGATCAACTCAAGTTGAACAGCAGATGTTGGTCTCTCCAAGTTATCCAGTTTGTAGGAAATATACAAATAAGTTTAAATTCTTTTTAATTCTAGAATCCCCAGTGATGAGCCAGACTGATGATAAAAGTAATGAACAACGTATACATATTATTCACTAATAATTATTTGGTCAATTTAAGGCCAAAATGAACTAGGAATAAGTTGTGGTCTGTTCAGAACCAGTTACATGTGTGATCATAAAAGCCTTTTCAGTATGACCAATTACTTTAAAAATTGAACTGGTTACCTAAAAAACAGGAAAGTACTATCTAATGGAGGAAAAATTAGACATAAATATATTCTATGATATCATACAATGGGATGACTTTGACAAATATGAATACTCTAGCTCCTGAATCCCATTATTATGAATGATGCCCAGCTTCAGGGTTAAGAAATTAAATAAATATAGACATGTAGAAGCAGAAAAGTGGATGCCTTAGGTTGGCCTCCACATTGCTGGAACTGGTTTGTTAGTAAATCATTACAAAGTCTTTCAGTTAGTCAAGCAATGATGTCATCAATAAGGTCATGATCTGTCCAATCCTTTAAAAAAAAAAATGCTCAACCCATTATGAAGAGGATCCTCAAATTGGCCCAGGCTCTAACTCAATAATGGGCCTCAAAGGTCCAGAAGAGGACATTCAGAGCTGTTTTTGAAACCAATGAGTTGATAGTAGCAGTGATTTCTTGATTCACAAATCATCTAATACACCTTACTGAAGATATGTCCTGTGTGTGCAACCATAACAAAGTTTATGGAGCAAATGAAAGTGTATGTGCACAGGTCCTCTGGTAGAACTGTGGATGCCCAGTCAGATACTGACCACAAATTAGATATTTACATTAGAAATCTAAGTATCACATCTTTAAGGCCCCTTTCACACGAGCGTGATGGATTAGGTCAGGGTGCGTTCAGGAAAACTCGCACCATTTTGCAAGCAAGTTCAGTCAGTTTTCTCTGCGATTGCGTTCAGTTGTTCAGTTTTTTCCACGCAGGTGCAATGCGTTTTGATGCGTTTTTCACGCGCGTGATAAAAAACTGAAGGTTTACAAACAACATCTCTTAGCAACCATCAGTGAAAAACACACTGCATCCGCACTTGCTTCCGGATGCAATGCGTTTTTGACTGAAGCCCCATTGACTTCTATGGAGCCAGGGCTGCATGAAAAACGCAGAATATAGAACATGCTGCATTTTTCACGCAAGGCAGAACTGATGCGTGAAAAAAAACGCTCATGTACACAGACCCATTGAAATGAATGGGTCAGGATTCAGTGCGGGTGCTATGCGTTCACTTCACGCATTGCACCCACGCGGAAAACTCGCTTGTGTGAAAGGGGCCTAATAAACCTAATTCTGGAATATTTCCCTAGTACTGCTGTTTTAATCCCCAGATCATGAACCATAAGCTCTTGCTCGTTCTCCTTATCTCCTGTTTCTCCTCGATTTCATTTTTGGCAGTGCATTTCCCCCTCCCCATCGAGCTCTCTCTGCCCCTATTCTTGTAATTTTTTAAGTGCAGAATGCCAAGAACCGTAGATTATTTGCTGTTGTTTTGTACTTTTGTTCAGTTCATTTGTATACATATTTTCGTTACTTTTTATACTTTTGCATGCAAAGTTTCTGTTTTGTTTTTGTTTGCTTTTTCTTTCCCTTCAATGCTTCATCTCCCTCCCCCTCCTGCAGCGAACCTAATGTTCTTGACGACTCCCATGGCCGTGATGGCGAGATCAGCCTGTCTAGGTATGAATGCTTCCTGTCTGTCATTGTGATGTAGGAGGGAGAGAGAGGATGGAGGCCATCTTTAAAAGCCAGAAGCCATCCCCTCCCTCTCAATCTGTTTCTTCATGATTCTCTTCATGACCCATTTTGGCTCACTGTGACAGGTGCAGTTTTCTCTGTTGCCATCATAAATGTAAGTCCCTGACGACTAAGGTGTTCCATGGTCAACGAGTAATCAATACCGTCTAAGGAAATTTATGCTTCTAGTTGGTGGGCCATTTTGCCACCGGCAGGTTAACTATATTAGTTTATGAGGCTATACAAGAAGTAATATAAGTTTTTATTGAAGACTAAAAATCTTGTAGTGATGATATATAAAAGCAATAGTGTAGTAAGTATAAGAATTTGTATTTATTACATTGTTGTGGTGCATAATAGCCTGTTTTCCACACAGTTTTATGAGTAAGGGGAATTCTCATCACAACTGAAGCTCCAGTGCACCCAGATAACAGCCAGTAAAAAAAAACATAACTATTATGGCAGATTAATAATCCCACAAGAGTCGAAGACTCTGTACACATAACATCTAGGGCAGGGGTGGCCAACTTGCGGCACTACAGCTGTTGTGAAATTACAATTACCAACATGCTCCATTTATTTCTTGGAGAGTTCTGAGAAGAGCAGAGCAGGTATGCATGCTGGGAGTTGTAGTTTCACAACAGCTGGAGTACCACAGGTTGCCCGCCTCTTAACTAGAGGCTATGCTCAGTGCATTTACGGGGAAATTCTCCCAATGGATGCACCGAAAGTAAAGTCCTGACCTAGGGTGCTGTATACCATAGAGTGTCATACATCATCTGTGTTAAAATATATATATATATATATATATATTTAGGAGTAGGAGTACTAATGTATTCATGCCCAACATGTGCCAAAAGGACATCTTTTTGGCATGAGCCGGATTTATAAAGGTTTATGGCTCCATTGTGCATGTGCATCTCCTGGAGCATACACTAAACATGCTCACCTAATGTGATGTGAACATAGCCCAAGATGTTGGACAGGTTTAGACTCGAACAGATACTATGAGGCTTATTTCACTTGAGCAATATAGAACTCATATGAGTTCCGTCACTGTAGAATTGACATTTTTCCTTCACTCTTGCTTCAGTTTTTTCTGCAATTGCATTCAGTACATGTTTTTTCTGCATGCATGTCATCAGTTTTCATCAGTTTTTCTATTCTGTGAGAAAAAATGAAGAATAAACACCCAGTGTGAAAAATGTCTTTCTGTGTTACATTTTTTTAACGGACCCATTGACTTGATTGGTCAAGTCCTGCATTAAAAACTGATGAGAATAGAACATGCTGTAATTTTCTCTAAACTGACACTGGCCCATATTTACTGAAGTGTCTGAGCCAAAAATCTGTCTAAAAAGTGGTTCAAATTGGCGTAATTTGGCGCATCAAGGGTTCTACTGTTTTTTCAGACATGCTTGAAAAGGAGGTGGGGCTTAAAATCGGTGGAAAAGTGCAGGGCCTAATAAGCATCGTTTGCGCCAAAATTGTGCCACAGTTCTGGCTTAAAATTCTGTCTGAGAGTAAGCCATCCAAGAGTCAGAGAAACGTGTCTGTCCCTGCACCAGATTTATCATCCAGCCTGAGTCCCTGTGATAAATCTGGTGCAGGTGTAGACAGTCAGTCTAAGTGTATGCCATCTATAGATTAGATGGACTATTACTTGACTTTACTGGATTGGTGTTCAGTCTGGGTGCTTTCTGTTCTAAACTCGGACAGTACCCAAACAGGAAAATCGCTCCTGTGAAAGCGGCCTAAGAGGTGTACTAACAGATATTCTGCTATCCTTTGGGACAAGGTAGATTGGTCCAACAGATGATTACTCTTGAGCATGACATGGAAGTGGAAAACACAGAGAAACTCTGCACATTTCACAATTGTGAGCCAGTACAGCTGTGACTGTGTGCATAGAAGTGTTTCTTCTCTCACCTGTTCCTTACCAGGGGTCAATTCAATTTCCAAACCTTCTAGAATTGACATCTCCATATAATTAATAAACCGGGCCAAAAAAGTGCTTGAAAATGTCTCCATCAAGAACATTGACATATATTTGATTAAAATCCATCTAAACATTCTGGATATTTTTGTGCTTAAAAAGGATTAAAATGTTAGGTATTTCCAAGCCAGTGACTAATTGACTAGCAACACTTTAATTGTTGGTTTCCCCTGATGCAAAGGAGAAGCTGAGAGACATTGTGATACAGTTAGTGGTCATTGTCTATAGATCTATCAAGCTTTCTGGCGCACAATCATTTCTAGGATATACTCCGTATCTCATTGTCATTACTTCATTGTCAGTGATACTAATGTGGAATTACACTGTTTCAGTACCTTAGAAAACATGCCGCGAGCTCTCTTGTGACCTTTATAAGATGGGCTGAACTTATAATGTTAACCTGCAATGACTGTGAATGTAGCCTAGAAATATTTCAAAACTAGAGATATCATGAGACTCAAAGGCAGTCAACTATACACAGGGTCGGACTGGCCCACCAGAGGATCCTCCAATGAGCCTAAGCTCTGATGCAATGGTGGGCCAATATGGAGTCTTTGGTGGGCCCATTTGGAGTCTTTGGAGGCAACCACAAGGGACTATTTTTTAATTCAAAACCTATTCACCATTATTGATGATATAGAGGTTGGGCCCTGAGAATAATTTCTTCCGGTGGGCCCAGGGAACTACAGTCCAACACTGACTGTACACCCAGCTGAGGGGGGTGTTTTGTTCAGTTCAAGCAATAAGTTCTTCATTGATGCACCAGATTGTCATCTACAATTCGGTTGAGGAGAATACCTTCATAATATGGTAAGCATGTAATGAAAAAAAAAAAACACTTGTGTGCAGGGGGTGGCGAGCATTACACTGTGGCAGAAATTGCAATAACTGTAACTGTAGGAGATGGATAACTCAGGGTAGCAAGAATGCGGATCCAGGCTATATACATGGACTGACTTGTGGTCTAAGCACTGCTGTAATCTCCGGGTAACTCCTCCTGTACTACACTATTCTAGGCCTGAAGAACTCTCTCCTTGCGACTCAGTTCCAGTGCTTTTGTCTGGGCTCTGCAGAGGATGCTCAGAGGCTGGGTCACACCACCACACTCTGCAGACTCTGGCTCTTTCCTCTTTAACTTCATAGACACATGGCAACCTCAGTGAGACACTGCCCACATGTGCCTGAACAAAAAAAAAAGCTCTTGACTTGCTATGACTTGAGGACCTGTTCAGTGCAATCACATGACCACTGGTCCTTCAAAAGTCTATGCTTACACCTTTAGATTAAGCATAGGCAATTTCATGTATATGGAAAGACACAGTAATGTATGAGGTGCTCTATGAGTCGGTTGTGTACAATCTGGGCATCTAAATTCATGTGATGCCATTAAAATGACAGATTACCAGTTCCTTTTTAATTTATTAAACGTAAAAAATAGGGCCACATGTATAAAACAAAACATGTCCTTCTTGCTTACAATAACTTGTCGGAGCTCAACTTTCATTTACTAAAAAATGAAGACTGAACTCTTGTAACAATGAGAAGAAGGTCAACAATAGACACTAGACAGCTGTATTTCCTTATGTGCCTACTTCATAAAAGCAGCCATTAACTACTATCACTGCAATGCAAAGTATTACCATTGTCCTCTCACATGCTGCACTACAATGTAGTTTTATTAGGATTTGGTAGAATAGGTCACAGTGGTATCATAACAGGGAGAAAGGCAAATAATCAATTTATATGTCTAATTTCCCCCATGTTCCCTCTTCCTTTATTGTATGAAAAACTATAGGACTAAAAAACTTTTGTCGCTAAGAGAGGTGCTGTGTTAAGACAGAATTTCCTCCACTGCTGTTGCATAAAGGATATGAGGAAAGTTCTACTCAGTTCCTGTGCTGCATCAGTTTGCCAATTCATAAATAGACTCTGACCTAATTGTATTTATCACAGTCATATCTCTGAATCAAATCAGTATTACCTAGAAATTCTTGATATTTTAGGCTATTATATATCTAGGAACCCTGCAGCTACCAGCTGATCAAATCGCTGTAGTGCTCTCAATAACCATAGATGATATGGTGATCTTACAGCACTTATCTTTTATATACTGAAAGTAACAGTCTACCTACCATAAGTGCTTTTCTAGTCTTAAAGGGGAAAAATGAGCCAAGTTGGAAAAATTACATACAAAACAATAATAGAACTAAATCCCCTGCCACTCTGTTCATTTGAAGACACTTGACTACTGTCACTCAGTGGCTTGTGATTGGCAGCAGTGGACAGTAAAGACTGTCGGAAAGCAGTGTGGTAGTGCTAGAGTGGAGGAAGACTGAACAGGTAAGTAAGCTTCCCCACCTTGGCTTTTTTTTTCGTGACTCCGAACAACCCATTTAATTCCTTCCTGACATCTGTCATACATATAAGACAGATTTCGGGTCCTTAAAGATGGTGCCCACTCAGGAGAAAGCAAGCTCCAAAGCCAGAGAGTGTCTGCTGTGTAAAACAGCAGACACTAGCCCAAAGGTGTTTGTGATCAGAGACAATGCAGATCATGCATTTTTAACTCCTCAGAAGGTATGTCAATTGCAGCCACGAAATCTGAGAAGTAATTTTCTGTGAGCAGGCTAATTCTGATGCCCAAACGAATCACTGTTGATGAGCCTTGAGAAGATTCCCAGGTCTGCCACAGTAAGTTGAGCCCCTGTAGGGCTCATTGGGAACATAACAATTTTCCCATGGGCTGCAATGGTAAGCTATTTCAGACTATGGGATAAGTGTGCTAATGATCGCATGTGCAAGTGCCCTAGATGGACTAAAAATAAACAGTTTTTTTTTATTACAAATTCAAATTACCCCCTTTATTCCATTTTACTTATAAAAATAAATAATTAAGACATGTTTGGTACCATTGCGTTCAAAATGCCCAAATTATTAAAATATAAAAGTATTTATACCATATGGTGAACTTAAAACATGATCAAAAAGTCCACCCTGCAAAATAGAGTGTTTGTAGTGGTTGTTATGTAATTTTTAGCACTCAGGGAATGCTGTAAAAATAAACCCAAAAAAGATGGTGGACTTATGTCTTTTTTGTTTTTAGATTTTATTGGGTTTCTAGAAAGAAAATCACATTTGCATACAATACATATACATACAAGAAGACTGTCAATGTACACCAGTCATAGACTGTAAAGTAAAGAACAATAACTACCAAAAACTTTGCCCACAGAGATACAGAGGTCGCATAGAAAACAGAGACAGTCATATTGAATCTGCAAGTAATTCTCCTGTAAAGTAAGAGAGTTAAAGGGGTTGTCCCACGAAAAATATTCTACAGTTTTCAAACCAGCACCTGGAACTGAATACGTTTGTAATTGCATGTCAATAAAAAATTTGTATAGTTACTGAGTTATTCAGTAAAATGTATAGGTATATGCCACTTAATTTCTTATTTCTTTGACCTGCTCACTGAGAAGGCCGCACATGCTCAGTTTCATCTTTCCACTGCCTCCTGAGCTGTGATAGGGAGAGCTGAGACACACCCCCTTAGCTGCAGTGGAAAAGACACTCCCCTTGAGCTGTCATCTTGATATAAATCTATCAGAGCAATGAATTGGGAGATCTCTGGATCCATGTGAGGTACATGACTGGTTCTGGCTTTGTTAGAAAGATATTGTCATTTACTATATGATGTCTGATTTTCATTTTTTACATTATTCATGGGATAACCCCTTTAAGCGGTAAGCGGAGTGATATATGTGATATTAAGCCAAGTGTCCGAAGCCTTGGAAACCCCGTCATAATTGTGATGTTGGAAGGCGAGAATGTTCTCAGTGCACAGGTCGTATTGAATAATGAGATGACCTTGTTAGTATGAAGTTGAATTGGGCATTTCCAATGTCTCATGACGACTAGCTTTGTAGACACAAACAGGTGGGGGCGACCACTAATCTGTACTTTGGACTGAAACCATCTATCCAATTCAATAGGGAGGCAAGAGCTGGGAACAGAACCACCAGCTCCCCAAAAATGACACCTATTATTCTCAGTGTCATCAACCACAGTGGTTGTATTTTGTGACAATCCCAAAGTATGTGGAATAAGGACCCTGGGTTATCACAGATACTCTGAGAGAATGACAGGGGAACATGTGATGTAAGCTAGTGGGTGTTTAATACCAGTGGAGGTGAGTTTTGGCTACAACTTCCTGAAGGTTTGTAAAAAAAAGTGATAGGTGGACTTGATATGGGAAAGTGTAATGATTCTGATAACTCATGTAGATCTGACAAAGAAGTCCCCTGAAGTGTCCAAGTGCTAAGAGACAGGTCGGGTATAATATCTTATAAGAACTCTAAGGCAAAATATTTCAGAGAACAGGTAGAGCTTTTACTGGAGGTAGTTAAAAAGATGGTTCCAGACCTTAGCAGATAGCAGATAAGTAGGATTGGGAGAATGGAACAAGGAACAAGTAATCTGGACCTGAGAGATTGCTGATTGCTAGGAGTTTTTTCAATGTGCACTTATAGTTATTAGAATCTCTGTTCCACTAAATTCTGTATTTTTAGTTCAGTTTCACCACAAAGGTTTTTTTTTCCACTTTCCAATATATGATCTGGTAAATTAAATGGTGCCATTGGAAAGAGCAACTTTCCTGCAAAAATCAAGCCCTCATACATTTGGCATATAAGTCTGGATAGTTTCCTGGCAT
Organism: Rhinella marina; assembly: GCA_900303285.1. Lineage (NCBI taxonomy): Eukaryota > Metazoa > Chordata > Amphibia > Anura > Bufonidae > Rhinella > Rhinella marina. The sequence goes on along the minus strand of ONZH01026364.1, from coordinate 170,444 downwards.
TACACTGAATGTGCTTGAGTACTGGCTTAATTTTGGGGAAAACTTACTTTTAATCCATATATGCAAATCAGCAGATAAGTGCACTGAGGGTGGGCCCAAGGCACTCTGTGCATCCTTGCTCTTCCTGATTTCTCTGCCAGCCCCTCCTTCTCTTTCTTAATTTACAAGGCCAGGTGAGATGACCATGCACAAACCTGGCCCTGAAACTACACAGTGTATGGCGCCTTCTGCTTCCGTCCATACACTGTATAGTTTCTGACTGCCAAAAACAGGTGATTGTGGGGGTGCCCGATGTGAAACCCCCACAGATCTGATATTGATTACCTATCTAGAGGATAGGTTATGGATATCTTAAGCCCAAACAACTCTTTTAAGCCCACTTTTTGGCCACTTTCAAACAGTCAGTATTTGGTCAGTATTTTGTATCAATATATGTAAGCCAAAAACCAGGAGAGGCACAAATACAGTATTTCTAAACTCTTTTTGCTATGTGATTTCCACATAGAACGTGTTATAACATTCTGGCTGAAGATCCTTTTTATTAAGTGCAACACACTGTACCTTACACTACCACTAATTCAGCTTCTCATTCAGGCGAAGGGTTGAAGACTAGGGTTGAATTAGACTGTGTAGAAACATATCCACCCTCCTCAAATATTGTCAGCTTCACCACCTATGCATGGACTTCTGATTACTTCTGGACTATTGTACCTGGATATTTGTGACTGTGATTTATAAATCAGTTGGTGTCTTGGTTTTAGTTTGTCCTTAAAGTATATGTGTGTTCAAAATGAGTTGAAATAAACAATCATGTTCACCTACAGCCTCTGATTTACCTTTACCGGTGGTGATTGTGGAACAGAAAACATCCTTGCAGTTTTTGTATAACATTGATAGATTTTATTTGCTGTAGAAGTAGCTGATAGTTGAGTACAGTACATAGACATGGCATTAATAGGATCCTCTTTAGATATCTGATACAACTGTTGTGCTTATTGTATATCACTTTTAGTATTTACTCAATCAAGGTACCATTTTTGTCTTCGTTGTCAACATCCACCATACTTCCTTCTCATGTGTGCCCATTCCATATGTTAATGCTGTTAACACTCAACAGGGTAGCCAGTGTGCAGAGTGAACCAGGTCATCAGAACCTTCTCATTCAACCACCATTGGGAAGGAAGAGAGGGCTGAGGCAGGTAAGTGCTACATGACACAGAGGATGATGTCATCCATGAAGAGTTAACTGGATGGTCTTCATTTCAATGGTGGAGTAAATGGAGCATTGTGTTAAAACTGTACAAAAGTCCTAATAAAAAGTTCAGTCTGACATGTCTGATTTTCTCCTTCAACTTCTGTGTATGTAACTTCTTGCATCATTCCATTTCTTATCTGTCTAGATGTATTTCATATTCATCTTGCATTTCATCTGCTTACCTCTGTCGTTCGTTCCTTCAGACCATCAGTAAATCTCCAGCTATGTGCTAAGAATAATGTAGTGTGTAACCTTTGTTACTGATGACTATACAACACCTTCAGCTTTCCCTCTCGCTTATGCTCTGTACATACCGCATGTGCTATGCTATTTGAGGGGTGTTTATTAAAGGCAACGTGAAGGAAATAGGTGGTTCCGCCATGAACAATCAGAATCTGGCTCAGGCAACATCTAATGACATGAGCTGTGTCACCATTTCCTTGCCGCTGCTTTCATAAATATCCTATTTTCTTGGAAATAGTATGTTGATGGGATTCTATTTTATGTAGCAAAATGAAGGTTAGAATATTTGTTCTTACTCATGTTCTCATGTAAGAGCAGCAGTTTGTTCTCCAGAGCTACTGTAACTAGTAAAAGGAAGTTACCATCATAGTCAGCCATATTGAAACTATAAAGAATGGTCATTTGGCACAAATTTATAGAAGGTCCAGAGAAGTATGCAGACAATGTCTTGTTCCCTACCGTCTTCTATATTCTTGAACACATACATTATAGTCTCAGCTATAAGTGATACCAGTAATATCTTTTACTATGCTGTTACAGTCGCATATTGACCATTAGCATCTCCATTACTCTCAAGTACACTTCTCCCATGAATAGCACGTCATGGTGCGCTCCATCTTCTGAAATTACCTTTTTAGAATTAGAAAGGAGCATGTGGCCATTACATGGGTGAAGGAGAAGTAATTGAGACTTAAAGAGGTTGTTTTGTCAGATAAGTTCCTCTGGGACCCACACCTTTCTCAGAACGCCTCTTGAAAGTAAAGAAGAGCTTACCGTGACATGTGGTGTGCTCTCTATTAATTTCTATAGGGGTTCTGAAAATAGCCGAGTAAGTACACAGATATTTTTGGAAGTCCCATAGAAATGAATGTCCACCACGCAAGTGCAGCTACCGCTCCATTCACTTCTATGGGACTGGTGGAGATAGCCGAACCAGCCGGCAGTCTCACAGAAATGAATGGAGGGCGGCAACGCGTACAGAGCTGCTCACAGCTCACTTCGGGGGTCTTGTTCTGGAGAGAGGTGTGTAACCCAGAGGTGGGACCCACACCTGTCTAACACTGGTGCCATATCTTAGCATATGCCACCAATGTCTAAAATGAGACAACCCCTTTAAATAGGCGGTACTAATAACATATGCTTTATTGTCATTGCGTGCTTTTAACTATATAAGTAGTACAATAAATAAGAATACTGCAAAGCATTGCAGTCTCTTACCATACCTTGTATTACTTACATATACCATTGTAATAATATATTACATATACACGGCCTTGTTTTCTCCCAGCATATTAGAGGAGTAGAAGCTCCAGGGGAATTGGTTGGACAGCACAGGGCACTTACTGCATGCGCAACATTTTTGGCTCCTATAATGACTATAAATGTGAAGTTATCTTTAGGAGTTAATTGTATAGGACTAATAAACTGAATTGAGATACCTATACATCTGCAAAGAGTATCTCCCAGAGAAAAAACTGTCTCTCAAGTACCCACTTTTGGAAGTGGCTTCCTATGAGTCAAAGTCTGACTTTTTAACAAGACTTGGTACATGACAAGGGAAATAGCCAGGCCAACTATCCATTTTCCCGTGGAGCATTGCCACTAGGTCTTCATACACAGCTGATCTCCTTAAGGAGAGTCAATACTCCCCTAAGTTGCAAATCACTAAGGGCTTGTTCAGATCAACGTTATGGATTCCGTTCTGGCTTATAACGGAATCCATAAGACGGAAATCAAAACGGAAACCTTTAGAGGCATTCCATTTTGATCAGTCATAATAGAAGTATATAGGCAAGCATAACGGATCCGTTCAGTCGACAGAACTAACGATGTTATAACGGAAAGCCAGAACGGAATCCATAACGTTGATGTGAACAAGCCCTAATACAGTACTGGGTGCAAGATAAAAAGCCTAACAATGGCGACACAACATCATGGGATCTCTTTACATTGCAACATATGAAATGTGCGTTACGTTGAGGTTCAGAGCCAGATACAACTGATATATGTAGAGTGCACTATAGTGCACAGGTGCGACTGACATATAAACTGAGCATGCAGCGTTTTTCTATCCAGCACCTTTTTACATCCAGCATTACAAATGATGCAACAGATGTATACGAACAATCACATAGAAAGCTATAGGCTTAGTTCTGGCCCAGTTTCTCATTTTCTGTACCAGGCTGGTGGGAAACTGAGGCGGATCCCCATATATATATGACCTTACCTACACAAACACGTGAAGAACACTGGTTCAAATCTGACCATACAAACGTTGCCCTTAGTAAGATTTGAACACGGATTCACATGCTGCAAGTTAACAGTGCTAACTACTACCTGATAGTTATGAATCCACTGTATTCAGTGAGAGTTCCCCCATCTCCTCTAAACCCATCAGCAGTAATAGGCTGCATGTATACGGTCATATACTGTACATGGCAGTCCATCAATCACTGGTGAGAGATCTGGGGAGAGTCATTGACAGATCCACTTTAAGCTTCACCTGTTGTCCTTGGCCATTTCCCATCCAGGGCGTCCTCTATCTACCCACTGTGTTCCTGCCCATTTCATGTTGCCCCTCACATGTCCTCCTCCTTGCAATGCTGGCTTTCTCCCTGCAAGTCCCAAGACTGGTAAAACTTTGGGAACTATGCTGCACTACACCTTACTCAAACTACTGCTGAGCTTGTGTGCAAATATGGAAATAGCCATAGTAGGGGTGTTATTTTTCTGTGCCCCCCTTCATGCAATTAGTAATTAACGATTGGCTTTTAATTTTTTAAGTAATATTAGTGGCACTTCCCATACAATCTTTGAAAAGCTTTCTAAAGATATCTTCACATTCATACAGAACAAACTGAAAATGAAAGAATTTCTTGTATCATTCACAAAAAAGAACAATTTGGATTTTCTTCACAACCCCATAAAAGTGACCAAACTGCATAGAATATATTAATTACAGTATCTGAATTTGTTACTTTAAAGGTTGACTAGATCTTCTTTGGCTTCTTATTGTAAAATGCCCCCAGTGTGATCATTCGATACTTGATGGCCCTTGCACATAAATGAGTCATGCTGCAAATTTAAAGGGGTTGTCCCATAAAAAGGTCTACATTTTTCAAAAATAGCACCTGGATCTGAATACTTTTGTCATGGCATGTCATAGTATAGCCGCTGAGTTGTTCTATAAAATATATTTCTATAGCGCCACCTGCTGTTTGTTCTTTTCTTTATTTCTTTTTTAACGTCACCAACATTGATGGAGTGGTCGCACATGCTTAGTTCCATCCTTCAACTGCCACCAGCCATATCTACTGTTAGAAGAGCTTACAGTAACAGGGAAAAGAGCTACAGCAGAAAGGACACACTTCCTGAGCTGCCAGCCTAGAAATAAATATAGCAGAGGAACTGGAGCAATGAATGGGGACAAATCTGGATCCATGTGAGGTACAGGGCTGGTTCTAGCTTTGTTTGAAAGAGATTGTCATGTACTATATGAAGTCTGATTAATATCTTTGACATTCATCATGGGACAACCCCTTTAACAGGCGTGAATGATACAAAGTAATATTTCCTAACCCTTTGTGGTATAACGCGTCATCTCTGGTGTCCTTATTGTTGCATGTTTTATCTTCTAACCTTATGTACAGTTATACACAGCCATAGGTTGCAATGTTACAATTCCAGTTAATTCTCATATAACTTATGTATAAATCCGTTGTATTGAACGATTGATCATGATTTTATTTTACAGCTTTATCTTGTACTGTATCTGCTCTTTCCTAAATGAATCCAGAACAAAAGTTCTGGGCTTGGATTTATACAGGACCTTTAGTCCCAGTGCAGATGTCCTCTTGGATACTTCTATGGTCCTAATAAAGCTTTATTTTTATGCTCTTTCCTTTAGGATCCACTTCAAAATTCTGGGATAAATTTAGGGGACAGTTTGACACAGAAATTTCTATGACTGTCCTATTCACATGACTGGGGCTTGCAGTAATTCATGAGTTTGCTCCTATTCAGATGAATATACCCTAATTTGCTAAGCAAATGCACCAGAATTCTGTCCATGGGCCATGTTTATTGTGTTTTAGATGCCTGTCCACCTACTTCTGCACTTTTGAAAATTGCTGAGAAAATGGGCATGATTAAAGGCCCCTTTACACAGCCCAAAAATTGGACAGATTATCATTAACAAGGGTTCGTATGAACACTGGTTAGCGATAATCTGCTGGTGTAAAGGTGCAGCTGAAACTCTCGTTCATCAAGTAATTGAATTTTTTCAAGCAGATCGTGCCGTCAAATAATGAGTCTTTATGGGGATGAGTGATGGTATTAGTGATCGCTCCTCCCAATACTGTGGAGGAAATCGCTGCATGAAAATGCAGCAGTCTCCTCCGCTGATGAGCAGACGATTGTCGGTAAGTAACACTTCCTTCAAGACAACTGTCTGCTCAATTGAGCATTGTAAAGGGACCTTAAGTCATAAAGTAGTCCAAATGTTCATTAGCGTATTGAAGAGGATGAGTGAGTTTCACCAAATTTTCCATGCTAAATGCATATTTCTATAAACTGGGCCCAGTTTGCACCATTTTTACCTACTCTTAAAAGCCGTCATCTACAATACTACTGACAAATCTCGTCTAATGCATGTAAAAACTGCAGCAAAACTGGCTTAGTAAAGAAGTGGATGTGTTACTCACAGCAACCAATCAGGCCCCACGTATTAGTTTTAAATTCCCTTAAAAAAATGAAAGCTGGACTGTGATTGGCTGCTATGGGCTCTGAGTTATTTTAGATACATGAAGGACTTTCATATGTTCTATTCAAGACAAGACATTTAGACTTCATTCTAGTGCATGCTATCATCAGACAACTTAATTAGATTTTCGGTCTCTATAGTGCACTATTATAGTTCCTTGGATATTTGCTGTTTTTTTGACTAGTTACATAAGAGCTGCCCCCAAAATGTCTTTCAAACCATGACAGATCTAAAGCTGGCCATGCCTGTTAGATTAATGTCAGCCGAACCCATTTTTTTTTGTGGGATCAGCAGTTATCTAAAGTGTATGGCAGAGGGAAGGATTGAGCAATTGGATTTTATCATGCCGATCCTTTTATTTTCAAGTAAAATAAGCCAACTCCACTGTATGGCAGCAGCTTAATTCCCTCTGAGAAGACATGCATGTTCCTCCGAGCCATGCGTGGCTAGGGGAGTAGGTAGGAAAAGCTGTCATCCAACATTTATCTAATGTGTATGACCAGCCTGATGGTTCATGCATCTGTAATCTTAAAGGCCACTTTTGGGGACATTCTTTCACTGAAAGGGGTTGGACACCTTTGGCTTTTTTTTATCCAAATACCCGAAAGGGAAGCACTCTTACCTGCTCCCCGCCGCTGAGTCCTGGATCTTTCACTCTTTGGATTTGGCTGTTCACTTTGATGCCTCAGCAGCCAATTTGACATAACTCAAGGGGAGAAGGTCACTGCTGCAGCCAACAGCGGTGGGGGGGCAGGTAAGTATGCTTCCCTTTTCAAGTCTGCCCAGGAAGTTGGGTTTGCCAAAAACCCCAAAAAGGTGGCCAATCCCTTTAAGAAAGGAGGGAGAGGGACTGGAGACCATGAAGCCAGTCTGATACGTAGATTTGCTAGTGAACAGCATTCTGTGGTTTGCAGTGTAAAAAGATAACACCCTTTCCCCCAAAGGTGTACATAGCCAGCTACACAAAGATTTGGCTGCAAACATCAGTTTGCTGTAGTTGTTATATATTTCTACTCAAATCCGAGGTCCATATCAACCTAGGAAAAAAACACAGATATACAAGGAGCTTATGATTATTGGCAGGGTTCTCTGAACCACCTATGCCCAATGGCACTTATGAACTGGACTCTTCCTGAGTGTTAATATCTCCCCTGTATTATGGCGTAACAGGGGGCTTTCTCTCCTTCTCACCTGGTTCAGCTACGAAGGCCTTTACTTTCACGCCAGAAAACTCAAACTGAACCAAGGAGTCGTCATGGGGCAAGACTGTCAACAACTCGCAGAAGTATACAGCCGCGTGCCAAGCAAATACGTGAAGAAGATCAAAAAACAGGTAACACTGGGGCAGATTTACTAACCCTAATAGACAGTATAAAAGCAGACTAGACAGTCTAATACTGCACCAGATTTATCGTAGTGGCTAGTCTAGTTTTGTCTAACCATACCAATTGTTCGGTTGGCTTACTTTGCAAGATAATTTTGCCTTTCCTCTGAAGTCACGCCCTCTTGCGTGTGAGGCACAGTGGACTATTCTTTTTGGATCACTTGCTTCATAAATATGTCGAAAATGTGTTGTGCCAAACTGCACAATTTACGCCAGAATTTTGGAGCTATCAAAGCAGTAAATGTGGGCCAGTCAAACTGTGCACCCCTCCCTGACTTTGAATCAGTCGAAGCCTACCCTACTTCTAAAACAGGAGCGCGCAATATTTTTAGGTCCAAAGGTCATATTGTCAGCGTGCGTTACTTCAAACAACGAATGGGACCCCCGAAGTGAGAGGAGAGCAGGCGTGAATGAGTGGTTCCGGAAATGGGCAAGCAAGTGTGCATGTGTGCTCTTCTTCACTTTCGGGGGCCTATTCTGGAGCTATGCTATGCTAGCAATATGCCATCAATGTATAAGATGAGACCACCCCTTTAATACTAGGGACACTGCTGGCACTGGTAATAATAGCGGACACTCTTCTAGCAAAGGGGTGTCTTTCCATAAAACAAATTTAACCTCTGCCATATTGACCATACCATGTCCTGCCTAAGATGAGTGTTTCCCTTCACTACAGAGGAAAGCATTCATTGCTTAAAGGGTTTTTTTGAGATTTTTACCTATCCTCTGGATAGGTCATCAATATTTGATCAGTGATGGTCAGACACCTGAGACCCCTGTGGATCAGCTGTTTTGAGAAGGCAGCTGCACTCCTGTGAGGAAGTGCTATCAAAATACATGGCAGACAACAGCAGACCTATGATTAAAAAAAAAGGTTGAACTTTTATTGTTTTCCACTTCATGCACTAAGTCTAGGGCTCTACAAAGACACAATGTGACCTGCAAGTTGGGATAAAATAAAACAAAGTGAGGAGGCATCATGGTCTTTGTCTGACTGGCTTGTCACTGTGGAGCCCTAGCCTAAAAACTAGTTACTACGGGGAAATGTATCAGAGACTGGCATTTTATGCTGCATCTTGATATCCCTGCTTCACAATATGCCCCTGCACCTCATCATAAATTAAGCACATCCTCTGGCAGTCAGTGCACCTAAAATAAAATCTACACCAGCTATAGAAAACAGGTGTAAAAGCTGATAAATGTTTCAGGGAAGATGGCTCACCCACACTCCAAGCCTACCATGCTCCCTTTTTGGGAAGTGGAGATGGTGGAGTAGAAATATCACTCAATTTAGGGGGGACAGGCACATCAGAAGATGTACCACATTTATGATGGTGCAGGCCTCATCATAACTCAGGCGCATCCTCCGGCAGTCCATGCGCCTAAACAAAAATCTATGACCGCTAACAGCTGCCGTAGATATCTGGCATCATTGGTACCAGAAAATTGACACAAATAAGGATAAATTTGTCTCCGCTGTTGGTCACACCCTTGTCCTGTCCTTGCCATGCCCTCTTTTTGGAATTGTGCTGAGGGTGGCATAAAAAAGGGGAACTTGTGACTGTTTTTTTTTAGTGGCAAACACACAGCTTGGTACAAGGGAGATGATAAATCTCCGTCATTGGGTTTGATAAAGCCCTATTTATTACAAAAATATGCAAATAGAAACATAAATTGTTAGTCTGTCAGGTTTATGATGTTCCTGTATTAATATCGAATTAAACATAAACATGGAAAAAATAGTTCTTAAAAAAAAGAAACATACATATGACATGTGTATCATCACCATAGAGTGGGCCATCAAGTGGGCTGTGTGTTCTCCCACCACACTGTCTACAACCCTATCCAGCAACTGAAGCATGCTGCCACACACTGCCACTCAAAATAGCAGAGGTGAAACTGTACTCAGCCTACACTACACAGTCACATCCTATAGCTTATGGATGCACCCGCAGTAATTAGAAGATGTGTTCACTTTACAATTCTTAATTCAATGTATGTTGTTGTAGGCTGGTTTAGATGTCTGAAGGTTAAATAGATGACAAGTAGTCCATCATGAGCTGTCCCCAGAGATTATCAGCCATAGCTGATCATTTATCTGTGTGATCTGCTGTGTCTCTGTTCACCATGATGGGGGCTGCTACTAGAAGCAGTGCGAGCTGTATGCAGCTCACAAAAACAGGTCGTGCGCCCATGTTCTAAACTAAATTACACAGTCACAGACAGGTGTGTTCTATCACTATATAAACACCAATGTAACAAATACTCCTGCGATACAGTGAATATATTGTATTCATACTATAGTTCTACACAAATGTCATACACTTTCCCTTTCTTCTCCATCTAGCCAGACCTGCATGATGACTTCTCCAGTCAACTGACAGACCATAAGATTAATCAAACCCAAAACCACATCCCTATATAATTCAGAGCCCAGATCAGGCCACTTAATTAATCAAGCTCCAGACCAGAACCCTAAAGTTAATTAGGCCAGACCCCAAATTTAAATAAACCCCCTGATCAGACCCCCTAAAATAATTCAAACCCCAGATCAGACGTCCTGAATTAATCAGACACCAGATCACACCACCTAAATTAATCTGACCCCAGACCAGACCCGGAATTTCATTGTGAAGGGACCTGCAACAAAGCTCCAAATCAGTCCTAAATGAGTGCAGAAGCCCTTTCATTCTCTTCATGGCATAGCCATACGTCATCACTTTAAGGCAGAAATACCCCTTTAATCAGACTCCAGACTGCTGAATTAACCCGTACCCGTAAATTAACTGGACACCAGATCCCAGAATTTTATCAGACCCCAGAAAAGAGAAACAAAAAATGCTATGAACCAAGACCAGATAACTCGATATTCACCACTCCCCCTTCAACCTTCAGGTGCCAGCGTACCTAAGTCCTAACATCTTTAGGTTCCTGACACCAGTCACCATCAGGATATTGTTTGTGCCACCACAAATTATGTCCTGATTCTAGTCTCCGTCGGGACCCAGTGTGGCATGCCTGGACCAGAAGAGTTTCTATACCAGTAAGCATTTATCTATTCAGTAGCTGATGAGTGCTTTCATCAGACTATGAGGGAGATGCTCATCGGGAAGCACTGCAAGAAATCATTTGTTCTTTTTTGTATTTCTATAATCTATCAGAGAAAGACAAATTTAAAGATTCTGTACAATACAAATATCCAAATATCAACCAACCCATAGAGCCACACACTGTATCCAATTTGGAGCACAGAGAAAAAAAAGGGGGGGGGGGATTTAACATTGTCTCAAAGGCGTTTTGTGCATAATCTTTCTGAAGAAAAAAAAAACCTTTAAATGATTCAGCTACCACTTCAATTTGGTTAGAGATCTGGTATATCCACCCTGAATCTTAGAAATGGACTATTCAAAAAGCAGAATGTTTTAAACTTGATTTTTCCAGCAACTTAGAGGAGTCTTTTGAGAACTGTTTTCAAATGGGCAAGAAACTAAAGCTCTAAATCTCAAAAGCTCAAGAATTAACATATTTTCCAAGCAAGGGACTTCCGAATAATCTCTCACTATAGTAAATGTAACCATTCCCACCAAATTCACAATAAACATGGTTTTAACCAGTACTGATAAAGTATTGGACAACGTCAAATCAAATGTACAAACGGGGTCATTTATCAAATTGGTGTAAAGTTGCCCATAGCAACCAATCAAATTCCTCCTTTCATTTTTGACAGCTCCTTTGGAAAATGAATGGTGGAATCTGTAAAACTGTAAATCTATAAAACTTTTTAACACTCCTGTATATAGATAACCTTTGACATGCAGGCTGGTTATTTATACCCTCTTTCCAATTTTAGGGAATTTGAAGTCCCTGAACCATTACACAAAGTGGCCTACATAGCTTAAAAATAACCCCTTTTAAGTAATTTCTAGTAAGAAGTATATTCCAACTTTACATCTATCTTTATCCCCTGTGGCCACCCTAACATTGTTTAAGTTATATATAATGACAAAAAGTAATATGATTCTAAACTCCTGTTGTGTGGCTTTAAAAGATTTAATATCACCATTTATAAACTGTTATACCTTTTTTCCTCTAAAATTGTAACCTTCCATTAGTGAGGAATACAATTATTATTCAAAAATGGAGTAACTCATAATCAACATGAACCTCAATTTCCTTCTAACATATTTTTTTCAATAAAAATGCAACTAGGGTAGTACCCTAGGCTTTTGCCTACCAAGCCTAACCCTTAATCAGGCTTGGTCATAATACACTCTCCTATTAAAAAGGGTATAAAAAAATATGCCAAAATGTAATAAAAAAACTATATGTGAAGCCATGCTAATAAATCTTCCACATGTGCATATATCTATGTCTATGACATTTAGTATTGAACACGTATAGGGGATTATAAATATGAGGTTCTCTGACATTGTATGAAGCTGCTTGCTCCTTCTCAGCAAGGATCCATTTACCTTCTTCAACAGTTCAACATCCTCTGCCCATTGGCTTTACTACAACCAGGGGAACCCTGATAGGTTGTCCTGTTATTTCATCAAAACCCTGCTTATAAATGTCTCAAGATAGAACCGTAGAGCCAGAACAATTGGATATTTTATCTGATGCTAGAAAGACAACTCACTGACAATCTTGGCACTTTCTGATAACTTCCGCTTCTATTCTGCTTTCTCCTTCCTTTTTACAAAAGCCCGCTTGTTTGTTGGGGGACCACACTGTTATACGGCACTAAAGTTGATTATAATGTTGTTAGGTGAAAATGTCTAGAACCAACATGGCTTGCCAAGTTGGGTGCAAAAGACAGGTCTACATAAAGCCCATCAAACACTCTTTGGAATGAAATGGCATGTCAACTTTGAGCTAGGCTAGGGAACTGCCAACATTAGAATGAGAACCTACAATACATAAGATATCTTGAGGGTACACATTTGAATGGCCAGGTAGTGTACATCGAAGGTTAAAATACACTATGTGTGTACATCAAAATGAACATTGATTGATTAGTAGTTTTATTTTCTATGACTCATGATAGTTCACTTCTACTCTTTTCTCCCTGCAGTGGATCAGAAAAGATCAGTAACCTTTACTGAAAACCAGCCTCAGCCTTCTACGTCGCATGCTGAGGTTCCCCCATTACCCTCACGTTCTGGCTGTAGCCCTGCTCCATCTGTCAAACAAGCATCTTCAGAAAGTCCTGTTCTCAGAGCCTCTCCATCGATCACTGTGGCTGATCTCCACAGCCAGACTGACAGTCAGGTAACACCACAAGCAGGTTAGAGCATGTGTATCTCACCTCCTTCTAATGATTCATGTGCTAGAAAGGCCTGCCAGGTTTTGTAAATTGGGAAATAAGATCCAGGGGCAATTTATGTGGATTTTTTTAACATATTAGGCTGGAGCTACATGGCAATCTTGGGTGCAACAGGTGTTGTTTGAACAAGGATCAATGTGTAGCAGTGAAGCCCCAGAAAGTAATGGGTTTACAGTGCGACTTGCAAGTTTGACGCAACTGTGATCCCATCAGGGTTGGATTGAACAGGATTGGATAGGGTTGTATCAAGGTTGATTTAATTCATTTCTATGGCTGCATTGCTACACATCAATCCTTGGTCGCATGACAACTGTCGTTCCCAAGATCGCCGAGTGGTCCCGGCCTTAAAAAAACACTGAATTGTCATTGCAATTAACATCAGATAACAGACAATGTTGCCCCATAAACTATCAGAATATATTATCTGTAACTCTATAGAGATTTTAAAAAAATACTAGTCTTCAGTTAGTTGGTGCTTCTGCACACACAGCAGATGGTACCAGAAATGTTATTGTAAGGAGATGTTGACGGGGTATTCCATTACCTAATAACGAATTATCTGCTGGAAAGGTGATAACTACTAGATCGGTGAAGGTCCAACCACTGGGACCTCAGCTGATTTCCAGCATGGATGACTCCTATCCCCCTTCTGAATGGAACAGCAGTCAAGCATGCATGTGACCATTCCAGGTCTATTAGAGAGCTGAAGATAGCCAAGCAGAGTTCTTAGCTATCTTCATCAGTCCCCGAAAGCTTCAATGAAGTGGAACAGCTATTGGGGGTTCCAGTGATTGGACTCCTACAAATCCATAATGTATTACCAGACCACTAACTGCCTTTACATCTGTGTCTGCCTGGTGAACCACAACCAACAGATTCCACTATTCCACAGCAGTATCAATATAAAAGTAGAGAGATGCTTAGAAATCATACAGAGCATATATCCTTTTGCTACAACTCTTGAAGCTTCAGAGTTAGGCCTCATGCACACGACTGTATGTATTTTTCGTTTTTTTGCGGTATTTTGCGGATGACGTCTGTGTGCATTCCGTATTTTGCAGAACGGAACAGCTGGCCCCTAATAGAACAATCCTATCCTTGTCTGTAATGCTGACAATAATAGCACTATTTTTTTGTGGAACGGAAATACGGACATACGGATGAAGAATGCACACGGAGTACCTTCCTTTTTTTTCTGCGGACCCATTGAAATTAATGGTTCCGCATACGGTCTGCAAAAAAATGGAACAGACACGGAAAGAAGATACGTTCGTGTGCATAAGCCCTTATTGAAAAAATTCCCTAGATCCTTGGGAGATTTGGGAGTGATCAATCAGCCCTATCAAGCAATATGTCAGGTTATAATCGAGTTGATCCTGCTGACAGGTCCTCTTTAAATGAACAGAAAAGCAGCCCAAAATAAATCATTATCCCAGCTAGTTATGAGCGAATCTATTCGCTGATTCATTGATTCGTATCAAATCTTGGAAATTTTTAGCTGCGAATATTAGGTGATTTGCTTCAGCTTTCGCTACGTAGTTTGTCCTATAAATGATATGCTATTGCTACGTTTAAATTACAGTTGCGTACAAATTCAATTCATTAGTGAAATTTTACTGTTAGTTCATTTATCGTGTGCAAAACCCTGGGAAGAAAGTGGTCACCTGACCTAGTGGGCAGGGCTTGCTCTGATTGGCTCAGACGCATCACTTCTGCTGCGACTGCTGAGACGAGCAGAAGCACTGTGTGTGAAGTTCTGAGACTCTGAGACCTGTTTTGTGAAAATTGGGGTGTAATTGCTCTGGGAATCCATATTAAAGATATCAGGGATACTGCAGGGCAAGTGCAGGGCCAGTTCAGGGCTAGTAATTAATCAGGCAGGGAGAGAGAGACAGGGAGAGACAGGGAGATACAGGGACAAAGACCAGCTGCAGGGCCACAGAGTGAATTGAAAAATGTCTGGAATGGATAAGCAAAAGGGGTCCAGTTCCAGCCAGACCTCGAGCTCTAAAAAAAAAGGGGAAGGTGGCACAGGGCAGAAGTGCCAAAGGACCTGTAGCCGGAGCATCTACTAGTAGTATTCGCAATACTTGGCCGTTGTTCCACCAGGCTAACCCACCAAGGCGCAAAATTGTAGTGGAGGAGAAAGTGGATGAGGTAGTGGAATGGATGGCACGCTCATCTCAGTCTCAGCCGGATGATCTGCTGTCATCTGCTGATACAGTATCCATATGAAGCCAGGGGACAGACTCAGAGCGTTCCTCCTGCTCCACCATTTCTCTCCAGCAAAGCCTGTCATATTCGTACGCACTTTGTACGCTTACGCGTACGTGTTCAAAGAGGTTGCGTACCTTTTTACCTGAACGTTCGTTATTAGTGCGCGAATGTTCACTAAAAGCCATATAATTACGTATATTGTGTATACAAATTCAATTAATTTATTTGTCGAATATACGAATCTTAGGAAAAGTTTGGCGAATAAAATTTTGCATGATTCGCTCATCTCTAATCCCAGCTCAGCCTTGTGTTTCAAGTCTTTTGGGTGCCAGAAGATTAGATTTGATGGATTACCAGATTCACCGCAATAAGAAAAATATAAGGACCTTTAGGTGGAGTTATCATTCAACTAGGTTGCAGAGGAATGAAGACTGGTTTATGCATACCCATAAACACGTACCACAAATATCAACATTGATGCACCCTAATCAGCCTTTATAATAAAGAGGACCCACAGGTGGGACACTGACATGAATTTATGTGTAGCAGTTATGAATGAATTAGTTAGCACTAAAATATTTTCTCAGAACTGACCTTCACGCAGGAATTTCTGTGCAGCTGGACGGGACTGTAAAGCATGTAGAAAAATAGGAAGGCGGGCTTAGAGGGCAGGCTGGGGGTGAATGAAATCCCAGAATGGTGCTCTGTTCCAGTGTTACACCCCACAACATTGCTCAGATACACCTCAATGCATCCCGGCTCACCCACAAAAATATTGAACTTTCATTTGCCATAAATATAGGCCCTTAAAGCGGCTCTGTCACTAGGTTTTAACCTATGTATTTAAATACATAGGTTAAAACCCCTTGACTTCTACAGTTAGAACATACCTTTATTGCAGAGTACAGCGCAGCGGTTGTGCTGAAAAAAGACCTTTAATCTTTATGTTAATGAGCCTTCGGAGCACCGGGGGGCGGGCTCTTTCTTCCTGAGCACCGCTTCTTCACCGCCCCCCGGGTCCCGAGGCTCTCTCCGATGCCGACGTCCACGCCCCTCTGAAAATTGATTGACAGCTGAAATCCCGCCGGCGCATGCGCAGAAGCGCTTGCAGTGCCGAACACCGCAAGCGCTTCCATCCTTGTGCGCACGCGCCGTCACTTCGCTGAACCCGGAAGTGACGGCGCGTGCGCACAAGGATGGAAGCGCTTGCGGTGTTCGGCACTGCAAGCGCTTCTGCGCATGCGCCGGCGGGATTTCAGCTGTCAATCAATTTTCAGAGGGGCGTGGACGTCGGCATCGGAGAGAGCCTCGGGACCCGGGGGGCGGTGAAGAAGCGGTGCTCAGGAAGAAAGAGCCCGCCCCCCGGTGCTCCGAAGGCTCATTAACATAAAGATTAAAGGTCTTTTTTCAGCACAACCGCTGCGCTGTACTCTGCAATAAAGGTATGTTCTAACTGTAGAAGTCAAGGGGTTTTAACCTATGTATTTAAATACATAGGTTAAAACCTAGTGACAGAGCCTCTTTAATAATGTATGGGATCTATCTCCCCAAGGCAATCTAAGGCAGGCCTCTCTTGCACCAGGAATCATTTGACATGTACATGGAAATTATACAGTGACTCTTGTGACGTCCTATCACTGTACATGACAAAAAATTAATCTGTGTGTGTGTTTTGAACATTGTTTTTAATGTTAACACAGAATACTACTTAGGGTGGGTTCACATCACGTTTTATGCCTCTGTTTGATGTACACACAAAAAAAACAATACAAAAATGCAACATGCAACAATTTTTTTTTTTTTTTTTAAATATAATGGAATTCTATGGGGAACAGATGCCACTGAGTCTGAGGCATCCATTTAACGTATACAGGAAAAACGTGATGTGAACCCAGCCTTACAGATAGGGGTGAACTGGCAATAGACCATACAGGGAAATTTCCCGGATGGGTACATTATGATCTGATGCTCTCTGCATTAATTAAATGTAGGAGCATCAGATATATATGCATCTGTCCAATCACCACAAGTGTCCTCCTGAACTCTGATCTGGTGATACAGTTGAATAATGTGGTGAGGGTGGCAGTATTTTGTGCAACACTCTGGCATTTGCTTCCGTCAAGGCAGTATTTTGTGCTACACTGTGGTATTGTGCTGCAGTACAGTATTACTGGACTCGCCTACTTCTTTTGTCCCTGACACCCGGCACCCCTGCCGGTCAGTCGTTTGACGAGAAGGCTGTGCTCGTGTGAGCACTGCCTTCCCTTCATTGTTTACCTGCTTCCCGTCAACACTGCAGCGGTAAGCAGGTGTAATTACAAGCCGTCCCATTCACTTCTATGGGACGGCTCTGTAGTATACACTTCAATAGTAACGAGCAGTCCCATAGAAGTGAATGGGACAGCTTGTAGTTACACCTGGTCACTGCTGTGATGTCGACGGCGAGCAGGTAAACAATGAAGGGAAGGCTGCACTTGCACGAGCGCAGCCTTCTCTTCAAACAGCTGATCGGCGTGGGTGCAGGGTGTCGGACCCCACCGATCTGATATTGATGACCTATCCTGAGGATAAAATCCCAGAAAACCCCTTTAACCCCAAGTGGACAAAGCTATGATAAGCACCACATTAAAGCTACTACATGTACTCATCTTACAATCTTATGCTTAAAAAATGAATGTATAAATTATATATACCAACCTGAATTGTCCATATATCTATGTAATTCCTGTCGCGGCCCCACACCGCACCCTACAATGTGTGTTTAGCGTATCTTCCTCAGGGAGAAATTGGGGTCCTGCTGCCACGATCTGATGGAGCGGCATACACCCTGTCACTCCTCATTCTCCATATGCTACCGCCAGAAATAGCCAAGCACTGTTATCGCTGGCAGTCCCATAGAGAATGAATGGAATGGCAGGGCATGTTTGACCTGCCACTCCATCAGATAGGGGGAACCGGACCCTGTTCTCAGGATCGGTGGAGGTTCCAGTGGTCAAACCCCCTCCGATCAATTAGTTATCCCCTATCTTGTGGATTGGGGATAACTTCTAAACTTGGCACAAGCCCTTTTAACTATGTTATCTATATCACTATAGAAAGTACCACTTCTGTCCACTCAGTTTTCAAGATCCAGGCTGAGTCTGCACAATTAATGGCAAATAGTTCTATTCTTGGGTATTGGACATTTTTTAGACAGAAATATACTATGGTAGCAGCTAAAGGCTTGTTCACATGTGCGTCAGAGGCTCCATCTCCATCTATAGTAGATTCCATAAAAAACAGCAGAGAGAAAGCTCTTGCATGTAGGACATTTTTCTCCACTAATAAAGAGGACTCCTAAATGGAGAACAAATGGACCCCATTACAGCCAATGTGATCTGTTTGACTCTGTTCGGGTCAGTTATTTGCCAAATCTGGCACTTCCACTATAACAGAGACGAATAATGGAAATCAAAAGTGGTGGTGTGAACTGACCCTAAGCCTGCTTGGATCTATCACCTTGGTCTGGACGAGTGAAATAAGCCACTGTCAGAGAACTCTACCATTGACATTTGTGCTGGGCCAGCATTTCCAACAGCTGGGTAATATAGGGGACTCAGTATGACAATCCCTGGTTGTTAACATGGGAGGGTCACTTCACGGTAGGTATGTTCTGTGAATCCCACATACAATGCGTCTCCATCTACACAATGACTATAACAAAATTATGTGCCAAGGTTTACGCCTTGGTAAAAAAAATATACAAATATTGTTATCCTAATCTTCTTGTCTAGGGAAGAAACTAATACTATTTTCTAAATTAGAGGTGCTCTCATGTTGGCGAACCTTAGCCATCTATACAACTGGCTTTGAGCAGGAAAACAAACCTTGGATCAAAGTCAAGATAAAAGGAAAATTAAAAGGGTTCTCCAGGATTTAATAACTTGTGACATATCTGTAGGATACATCATCAACATCAGATGTTTGGGACTAGCACTAGCTCCAGAAACAGGTCAGAACCAACTACTGGGGGACATTTATCAAGACTTGCTTTCTCACACACCAGTTTTGATCCCCTTACCCTGGAGTAAGAGTCTTCTGATTTATTAAGAGGCAAATGCCTATTTAAAGAATTGGCCTTATCTCTGGCACTCTATGCACCAGAAACTCACGTCTACACCAGCTAGGGGCTGGAGAAGACTTCAGCTCTAACTGACACCAGTTTCTGATGAAAGTTATAGTAAATCCGGAGGGCTTCAGAAAAGTGGCAAAAAGTTAAAAAGGTTGCAAATTATGGTGCAAATATGGTCTGCGCCATAATCTGCAATTTTTTTACGCTACAATAGTGACGTAAAGATAATGATAAAATCCCCTCATTGTGTTGTGGACGGAGGTAGTTACTGCAGCACTGAAGTGAATGGGAGCAGTAAGCAGCTCAGGCCACTACATAAGGAGCTGTGTAGTTCTGGTGCCTAGTTCTGGAGCTACTCCTGAACAGCTTATCGTGAGGGTGTGGGGGAGGTCGGATCTCTGCCAATCTGATAGGGATAGGTCATCAACTGGTAAATCCTGAAGACGCCCTTTAAAGACTTCTGATTGTTTTCTATCCAAATAGAGTGGCTTGCTCTAAGCTTATATTGTTTTATTCAGAATTTATTTTTTTGCCTAGACTTTTTTTTTCTTTTACGGTTAAAACTCCATGATAGAACATTGCATTTATTTATAGTATACTCCCTGACATCCCAAGTAATAACTTGTAATTGTCAAACACCAATGAAATATTTGCCTATTTAGCTATTTTTCTGCTGTTGATGTCTGCATTGTACATGTTTTATAGGGCCTTCAGAATAGATAGTATATATCTTATTATTACATAATGTAATGGATCTGTATCCTGATTGCTGAACTGTTTTCTCCTATTACAGAGAAGATCACACTTCCTGGGGAGGGAAGACTTAGAGTCCAGTCGGGGAGCAGCAGTCCTTCTTCTCCACAGCACCCCATCCTCCCATCTCTCTGATCCTGAAGACTTTGGTGGTCTGGAAACTAGCAGCTTGCTTCAGTACACAGACACCATTCTCCACATCACTGAGGACAATGGGATGGAGAACCCCCTTGTGTCAGGACATTTTAATTTCACTCAGATTGAACTTGGGGAGACGGACATTGATTTGGATGAATCTCATGTTTAGCCTTGAGATTTTATCAGCTACATTCTTCTCTGTTGACTATGGCGTACTTTGTTTTCTCACTCATGCCTGTAGACAAAGTGCAACGCACTTTTTGGCCCTCCCTTGTAATCCTGTTGTGTTTGCTTAGGAGGGTGTCCGTGAATATGCTGCTTATCTGATTTTGCTGCTTTGTTTTTGGGTGAACATAGTTAAATATGCTGCCTCACGTAGGACCAAAGAATGCAAATGAAATCCTAACTGTAGCCAACCCTACCTGTATGTGATTTACCTGTGACCCATCAATGCCGGTGAAGACACCAGACCGAGCATATGTGCTTTACACAGTGATTGAGAGGCCTTACATGCAACTAGAACGTATCTTAGTCATGTATACCATATCAATGCTTTGCAATGTTTCTTCCAATTGTTGTAATGTTATAGAATTTACATTTTTACAGAAGGGAAACACAATGTAACATATTCACGGAGGTGGTAACGGAGCAAAGGAAATGATATCATAGTCTTATTATGTAGATGTCTCAGATAATTGGTGTTTCCTGCCATATTTTACACTGTGATGCATTTTAAGGGTTGATTCCCTGAATTCATAAGACATATACATGGCCTTATCTATAAACATTGGGTTGGTTGTATAAATCCCAGATGGGCCTCAGCACCACACCGGTGGTTCACCCAGCCTGAGCTATACGAATGAATATATTTTATAATGCATATAGATTCTATAGAATTTGAAATCATTTGGTAATTTTATAGTGGAGTCCAGGACATCCCAGCAAGTTTCCTGGAAGGGATATATAAGGCTTCATTCACACGACCGTATTTTGTTTCCGTGTCCGTTCCGTTTTTTTTTTTGCGGACTCTATGCGGAACCATTCATTTCAATGGGTCCGCAAAAAAAATGGAAGGTACTCCATGTGCATTCCGTTTCCGTACGTCTGTATTTCTGTTCTGCAAAAAAAAGATTGAACATGTCCTATTCTTGTCTGTTTTGCTGACAAGGATAGGCACTGTTGCAATGGACCCGCAAAAAAAAACGGAAAAACGGATGCCATATGGAACGTCATCAGTTTTTTTGGCGGATCCGCAATTTGCGGACCGCAAAACACATACGGTCGTATGAATGAAGCCTTAGGGTAGGTTCACACGGGACGGGTACGCTGTAGATCTGCCCTTGTAAATTTGCATGCAGCAAATTCTCATCATTTTACAGTATCAGCAATGTGGATGAAATTGTAAGAAATTTTATCCACACACTGTTTAAAAATCACAGTGTAAATTGTCCTACATGGAGGACTTTAAATCTACCTGACCTTCGAGAACAATCCTCAACAAAGCCTGCAACAAATATGGAGCTGCTGCATACAAATCCTCAGTGCAAAAATCTGCAGTGTAGTCATCCCGTATGGATAAAATCTTAAAATTGTCAAATCTTAAGGAGAGGTAGGCTTCATTGCGGGAAACCTTACCTTAGCTTATATATTTTAAAGGGCATCTGTCAGCAGATCTGCACCTATGACACTGGCTGACCTGTTACATGTGCACTTGGCAGCTGAAGATATCTGTGTTGGTCCCATGTTCATATGTGCCCGCATTACTGAGAAAAATTATGTTTTAATATATGCAAATGAGTCTCTAGGAGGTTGCTGTTACACCTCAAGGCTCTGCTCTCTCTTCAGCTACTGCACCCTCTCCATTTTGATTAACAGGAAGGACTAGGCAGTGGAAACATCATCACGCCGGGCCCTGTCAATCAAAGTACAGAGGGTCCGGAAGTTGTAGAGAGAGCAGTGCCTCTAGGTGTAATGGCAACGCCCCGTTGCTCCTCTAGGCTCGTAATAATTCTCAGCAATGTGGGCACATAAGAACATGGGATCAACACAGATGTCTTCAGCTGCCAAGTGCACATGTAACAGGTCAGCCAGTGTCATAGGTACAAATCTGCTGACAGATGCCCTTTAACAAAAGCAATTTTCTTTATGATTGCATTTTACTCATTTTGGGCTAAAAATATTTTTTTCAATTGGTCTTTCACAAAGGGTTAACTGTTTTTCTAGCTGTGTGAATCCTACTTTCACTTTGTGCCTGTCATCTAATAACCCTTATATCTAAATTACTACATACAAGAATAGGTACATGCAGCACGTACACGGCCGGTATCTGTATTTTGTGCCAGTTTTAAGTCAGTTTTGCAGGGGTTTGCTTTGCTGTCATTTGCACAAAAATGTATCGAATGTCGTACTTTGTTAAATTGATATATTTGGTGCATTTCCAAGTCTGTCTTGAGATGTTGCTCCACTTTCTACACCAACCATTTGCAGGAGTAACAGTGTGACAATTTTTGCAAAGTTACAGTTGATAAATGTGACTTGAATCAGCTTGACAGGCTAACCTTGCTCACTTTTCCACCCTGGAGGGAGGGGTGTAAAAATTAAAAATGTGTCATTCATCTGTTTTTTTCCGCAAATAAGCCCAAAAACTCACAATGTACTATTGTTCACGTTTAAATCTGGAGCGCAGATGTGGTAAATATCATGCCGCCCTCAGAGAGGTTCCTTTTAGAAGTGGACTCATACTACAGATCCAGAGGTTAACTATTGTATTCCTCTGTAATAACTCAAATACTCCAGTCCAACATGGAAAAACCTATAAAGTATAATATATGTGCAATATATGAGATACTTGAAATGATGCCGGTTGTGAAGTGCTGGTAAGCATTCTGTATGAAGAATCACTTTATATGAATGGACACTAGCACATAGGGACCACGTGATCTATTTTGCTCGGTCATACATACAGAGAACCAGATGTCTATTATATATTAAGAATACAGTATATTATGTATTGGACTGTCTGCTGAGTCCATAAAAGAAGTGAAATTAAATATAAAAGGAAGATAATGTATAAAGTTCTATCTCTGAGATGATCTATGTTGTGAAGAGATGAAAGATGTTCTATGTGATGAGGAAATAATAAATCTTTATTTTAAAACGTTAATGTTGTAACCTTTGAAATGAGTGACAAAATGTAGAAAGTCTTCCTCTATGACTCTCACAGGTAACGGGAGCCTGCTACAAGAAATATGAACACATAATACGGCTCACATTGAAGTCAATTTCATATGAAGATATATGGAGGGTTTTCTTGTTGGATTTTTGCAGAATCCAAAAGAAAAAAGTCATGTCATGTTGCATAGGATGCAGAGTGTGTGTGTCTGGCACAGCCACTAATCAGCTTCTTGAAGAGGCTGCGGTGCTCCGGTGAGTACTGCAGCCATCCATTGGATAGTTGCTGTGCTTTGTATTACAGCTCAGCCCAATTTACTTGAACGGGACTAGGTTGTGCCTAGGCCATGTGACTTACAAAAGGAAGAGCACCTCCATGAGTCTTTGCGCAAGTGCCGTGGAGAGGGCCTGCCACATTTATCATCTTCTAGGCTAGTAGAAGGGGCTGGCGTAGATTTCAGTTCTGGCGCACGGACTGCAGGATGGTGTGCCTAATTTATAACGAGGCGTACACCACGTCATAAATCATCCGGCAGCGCGCCTGTGTTATTATAGCTAAGCATACCTGCCACTGGGCTATGATAAATCAGGACCAAAGTGTCCAGAAAGTTCAACCCCCTTACAGTCCCTTTACTGAGCCCATGCTATAGCCTTCAACACAATTGCTGATCGTACCTGAACTGTATCACTGCTATAATGATCCTATCACAATCCTTATGACTGTCTCCTTAGCTGTACAGTCTCAGAGCTCTTTTTATCAAGCCATATTAATATCGTGGGTGGCCACCTTGCTCGACCTCTCTATACTCTATCATTATTTGCATTTGTCCTTACAAATAAGTAGTACAAAAGAGAATCATGGGTAATGTTATAGGAGTGCCCCTGCCTGGCATCAGCTCAATGTTTGACTATGCCACTCCTTTATGTGCACAACCATGGTACTCTTATTAGAAGTATAACATTAAAAATAGCCAGGGGTTCTGGCAGCATAATGAATGTGCAAGGTATGAATTCTTCTCTATTACTGCCACAGAAGACAAGGGTATAATATCCGCCGATCAGCTGTTAGGAGAGGCTGGGTGCTCCGTGAGTGTGACCATCTCTTCCTAGGCCAGTGACGTCACTGTACGTTGGTCACATGTCCTAGTTGCAACTCAGCCCTATTGAAGTGAATGGAGCTCAGCTGCAATACCAAGCACAGCCACTATACTATGTACGGCGCTGTGCTTGGTGATCTGCCGGAAACGGCTCCCTGGAACAGCTGATCAGAGGGAGTGTTAATAATAATATATCCTGAGTCATCATAAGTCATCATTATCATTTCCTGGATAACCCCTTTAAAGAGGACCTTTCACTGGTCCTGAAATTACAATATTAGTACATGGCAGTGTAGAGCATGATCAGTAGATGTCCCTGTGCTAATTTTTTTTAAGATCGGCTGCTCCGTTGGGACACTGTGTCCACGTTCACTTTTCTCCCCCCGGTATGCTAATCAATAGCATCGGTACAGGGAGGAGGAGATGGCCAGGGAGAACATCATAGCCAGGGAGAAGGTGACGCCTCTTGAGAAACAGGTCCGTCTCCTCCTCCCTGTACCGATGCTATTGATTAGCATACAGGGCGGCAAAAGAGATGGGAGGCACAGCGGGGGAACGGAGCAACCCATCTGAAAATATTTTTTTTCTTTATTTTTCTGTTCTTCTGTCAGATAGAACATAAAATGAAATGGTGATGTGAACTCTCCCTAATTCATACTTGGAGTAAAACGCTCCATATTTATTAAAATGTTTTTCCAGGACCCAGCAACCTTAATTAATCATATGTTCACTGCGGAAGAAAGTTTCCAATATACGTATGGTTTTGAAGTTGTGTGTGTGTCCCGCTCTGGAATGTAATGCTCCTACATCAGCCTTTACCAGGTTTCTGGTCTGCTCTATGGATCGGGATTTCCGCAGCCCTGGACAGAGGAGATGCTGTGGACTTGGGGTCACAACCATCTGCTACCCTAGCGAGGATGAGGTAGATTCAGAAGTTTTTTAATAAACATGACGTCGGTGAATGTAGGATTTTCCAGGAATGTCACATGATCAGGTTCCAGGGCAGAACGAGTCAACTTCAGAATGGTAAGTATATTGGCAACTTTTTTTCTGCGGGAAAGATACAATTAACTACTGACTGACTGCCTGTTGACTACATACATCCGGGCAGTCTGCATTTATCTCTGTACGGACATTTTAAGATCGCGCAGTTGCTGGAGCGGGGAACTGGCTGTCAGTGACAGAGTAGGCAGGGACAGCAAAGCCGCTTCCTGGTCCCAGTAGTCTTGTGGTTGCCAGGAGTCTGTGCAAGTTATTATGTCAGCCCCTCTTACCGCAGAAATCCAGGATTTTCTAACTGATGACTTATCCTCTGGATTGATCATCAGTATCTGATCGGTGAGGGTCTGACTCTCAGGACCCCCGCCAATCAGCTGTTTGAGAAAGCACTGGCACTCCTGTGAGCACTGCAGCCCTCTTGAAGCTCCATATATTGTATAGAGGCTGTGCTTGGTATCGCACTCAGCCCCATACACTTCTAAGGTCACGTGACCGATGAACGCATCACGGATCGCGGACCCATTCACTTCAATACGTCCGCAATCCGGGAGATGCGGAGCGGTGGGATAGGTCATCAGTAGGGATAGCGATCTTCTGTTTTCAAGTTCGGTGTACAAGGTTCGGGTTATATAAGAATTCAATTATGGATTGCACTACCACGAACTACAACTTATGGTCCGCAGAATTCATAGATATCCTGAACCTTGTAGGCTGAACTTGAAAACAGAAGTTCGCTCAACACTAGTCATCAGTTATAATGTCTTAAAAACTCCTTTAAATATACTCCATAAGGTCTTAAGTGGGGGCACAAAGTGTTAAATATTAAAAAAACTAAATAAATTAAATAAAAAGGCACCACACCTTCTAGACCCACTGACAGCCAGGAAAGGGAACATACCGTATTTTTCGCCCTATAAGACGCACCTGGGTTTTAGAGTAGGAAAATAAGAAAAAAATATTTTTCCTCAGATCCTCTCATCAGACTGCCCATAAATTTCAGGACATCACATCAGACCCCCATATCAGCCCTCCATGTCAGACCCCCAACAGACCTCAGATCAGCCCACTATGGCCCCATATCAGCTCACTGTGCCCCCATACCATCTCACTGTGCGCCCACCAGACCTCAGATCAGCCCACTGTGCCCCCATCAAACCTCAGATCAGCAGAATGTGCCCCCATCAGACCTCAGATCAGCCCACTATGGCCCCATATCAGCCCACTGTGCCCCCATACCATCTCACTGTGCGCCCACCAGACCTCAGATCAGCCCACTGTACCACCATCAGACCTCAGATCAGCAGAATGTGCCCCCATAAGACCTCAGATCAACAGTATTTGCCCCCATCAGACCTCAGATCAGCAGAATGTGCCCCCATCAGACCTCAGATCAGCAGAAAGTGCCCCCATCAGACCTCAGATCAACAGTATGTGCCCCCATCAGACCTCAGATCAGCAGAATGTGCCCCCATCAGACCTCAGATTACAGCAGTATGTGCCCCCATCAGACCTCAGATAAGCGTCTTGTGC
The DNA here is from genome assembly GCA_900303285.1 of Rhinella marina. NCBI lineage: Eukaryota > Metazoa > Chordata > Amphibia > Anura > Bufonidae > Rhinella > Rhinella marina. The sequence continues at coordinate 143,458 of ONZH01026364.1, read as the reverse complement.
CCCCATCAGACCTCAGATAAGCGTCTTGTGCCCCATCAGACCTCAGATCAGCCCACCCAGCCACTTATAAAAACCTTACTTACCTGTCCTGCGCTGCCGCTGCCCTCCGGTCCCACGCTCCGCTCTCTTTCCTGCCGGCGCGCACTATGACCTGATGCTGACAGCGTCAGGTCATAGTTTGCGCTGGCAGGGAAAAGAGTGGAGCGCGGGACCGGAGGGCAGCAGCAGCGCAGGACAGGTAAGTAAGATTATTATAAGTGGCTGGGTGGGCTGATCTGAGGTCTGATGGGGGTCCCTACGTACAAGTGAGCGCTTCCTTATGGAAGCGCCCACTTGTATTCGCCCTATAAGACGCACCGCATTTTCCCCCCTACTTTTAGGGGAAAAAAGTGCGTCTTATAGGGCGAAAAATACGGTAATTCAAAAATAATTTAGTTCTGAGGTGCTATTATTTGTTTCAATGATATAAATAATTTTCGCACCTTTTTTCAGTGATAAGTGGGTCTTAGGTTTTATGTCTTTTTTTAAGACCCACTTATCACTGAAAAAAGGTGCAAAAATTATTTATATCACTAAAACAAATTTGGGATAAAATGGTCAAATGGGAAGCATCCATTATCACTAGCATACCTCCCAAGCGTCCCTCTTTTTGACCCAAGTCCCTCTGTCCCTTTTTGCTCCTTAAATGTCCCTCTTTTTGACCTGTAGAATTAATGCATAAATGTGCATTAATACATTTACTAAATTGCTCTTTACTAAACTATCTGTATAGTTTCTACCTGTATATTAGACCAGAACTTCATTATTTGGTGCAATTTGGACCTTAAAATATCTATAATCTGATGATTTATGAGCTAATATTTAAATGGACATTGAAGCGCAATAAAAAAAATTGCCGCAGGGGCTTCAGTAATTATGCGTTGGACAGAGATAGAGGCATGGTCTAGTATGAAAAAAACTGCCTTGATGCACACCGCACACATTGTCCCTCTTTGCAATCTTTAAAAGTTGGGAGGTATGAACTAGTACCATTCCCCATCTGCACTGATGTGGCTGAATGGACAGAGCAGGTCCCTCAGACTTGTACCTAATGCAATCAGAATCTGAGCAGAGCCTGGAAATATATACAGAAGTGTACACTATACCGGGAGTGTGATCTGATATTCATCCATAGAGCACAAGCAGCCTCACACCCCTACTCTCCAGAACTCATACAAGCCGCACACATGACGTAGACCAGATTTTGGCATGACGGGAAATGTAGTCCTCCACCTCACCCTCTGCCCGCACCACGCAGTAGCTGTGACTACAGCTCCCACAATCCCTCGCGGCCACCGGGAACACGTGGGGTCGTTCTTGCGGTAGTAGCCACACTGTCATCATGTCGTCTGGTTGCAAGATCGGTCCGTCCATTCTGAACAGCGACCTGTCTCGCCTGGCGGCGGAGTGCGAGCGCATGCTACAATGCGGGGCCGACTACCTTCACCTGGATGTAATGGACGGGTGAGGGACCTCTGTGTGTTGCCAGGATGCCCGGGGGTAATGCTGGCAGGGCGCTTGTCCATGTGCGACTTTAAGTGCGGTTTTGAAATCTCTGGTTCTAGAGGTGTGAATGGCTCCTTGCTTTCTGGTAATTAAACCATTGCATTTTTAATAGATGTGATCGGCCGACAGACTGGTCACTGTTGGTTATCAGATAATCATAATGCAGATCGGTAGTGGGGGACAATTCCTTAGAAAAAGTAAGTGCACCTCGCCGTGACTTGTGGTCTGGAGATTTTCTATGTGCTCCCCCTGGAGGACATCAGACGTACTGCAAGTAACCGGTCATTCACTTGTAGCTGCCTTCACAGGATGCAGATTTTGGTGCAGAAATTTTCAGTGCCTGAAAATGGATTCCATTCAGAAACCACGTGCCCCATTCTGATTTTCAGTTGCAGAAAATTTCTGCAACAAAATGTGCTTCATGTGAAGTCAGCCCAAGGCCACCTACATATGAGTGAATGCACATAAGATCTGCCTGAATTTCTGCACGGATGTATGTGCGTTTCTGCAGCATATTCGCACCAAAATCTGCAATATCTAACAGCGGGATTTGATGCGGTTTTGCCGCAGATCTCATCCTTCCAATGAAAAGGGGTGAAATCTGCAGCTAAAACCACAAACATAATAAACACGCTATTAAATTTGAAATCTGCATGGCAGGTCAATTTCCACACTGGAAAAATCTGCAAAGTGTCCATGAGATTTGTGTAATATAATACACTTTGCTGGTACTGTAATACGTTCAGTTTTTCCGCACAAGAATCCACGTGGAAAAACTGCACATATTCTGCAACGTGTGCAGGTGGCCTAAGGATTACACATGGTTTTCTGTGCAGATTCTCGTGCATCGTATTACAATACCATCTTGTACACGTTTTGCTTTTTTCTTCCTTGTGGAAATTGACCTTCTGTGTGGCTTTTCCAATTTTTTTTTGTGCATAGTTCACCTTTTTACGCACAAGAGTGAGATCTACCGCAAAACCGCTTCAAATCTGCACAGAAAATCGCAAGTAAGACATGCGTTTTTTGCAGCAGAAAAGCATGGAAGTTCGTGCAGAATTTCTGCAAGACCACATGGTCTAAGGTTTCTTCAAAACCAGGAGTGAATTCAAAATAGAGGACACGTCACCCAGCAGTTGTCTCTCTATACCCAAAACACCTGCAAGCTTTTTCGAGCTTTTCTATGTTCCAGACCCAAGTGAATGGTCTTGAGCTGTAATACCAGCCACAGCTGCTATACAACGTACAGACCGATGAGGAGGCCGTGGCCCCTGCCGATCTGATATTGAGGACCTATCATGCACTCTGATTGGTCCCTTGCTGCAACTCCAGAGTCTCTGCTGTCTGTGTCACCGGTGCTGTGACACTTCCTTGTGTCACAGCAGTATTTAACAGATTGGGTGTAACTGTACGCCCAGTTGCACAAAGTTAATTCTCACCTGGGCGTACAGTTACGTCCTGGTGTTGGAAGGGGTTAAAAAGTTTGTCTGCTTTTTTTTATATTGATGACTTATCCTCAGGATAGGTCATCAATATCAGATTGGTGGGGGTCCGACTCCAGGCACCCCCACTGATCAGCTGTTTGCAGAGACCGTAGTGCTCATACGAGCACTGCCTTCTCTTAATTGTTTACCTGCTCGCTGTCACCACTGCAGCTTAATTAGATTTATGGCGTCCTCATAAACTTCTATGGGATGCCTCCTTCCTGTTCAAGTGAATATTATAGAGCCGTCCCATAGAAGTGTATGGGGATGCCATACTTGTAATTACACTGCTCACCGCTGTAGTTGTGCTGACGAGCAGGAATACAGTGAAGAGAGGGCAGTGCTCGTACAACCCCCGCTGGTCTGATCTCCTGAGGTTAGGTCATTGATATAAAGAGAACAATCCCTTTAATAGGTATAGCCAGCTTAAAGCCAGCAAAAGTGAAATTAAGTAAAAACATGGAGGATGTGTAAGAATGGCACGTGGCTGTAGAAGCTCGGGGGTCACATGACTGCGGAGGCCAGTGATTGGCTGTAGTGATTACATCAATGAGAATGGCATATTGTCGTTTCTGGTCAGGGACGGGAGCAGCAGAGCTTTCACAAGGTGACTTTTTTCATTTTTTTCTTTCTTTTTTACACCATTCCCCCTGCTTGTCCTTCATTACACTTTTTTGTTCAGACAACACCTTTAAGTTTGTGCCACTCAACCCTCTTCCAGGCACAGATGTACTAGTGATGGACGTCATAAATATCTACCATCTGTGTCTGCTTCACATGTGTATGAGAGGCCGTACATCAGCTGCAGAGCAGGACTTACAACACACCTTGTGTTGGCTTTGTACTCCTTCACACGTACATTTGACGGTATCGGGTGCTACAGGCGTACGCTCGGCCAGTAGTTCAGTAGTTGCTTAAGATGCAGTAAGAACATTTCTTGCGTCCACTGGTGTCAACTGCCATAGAATGTCTGTATGTAATAGGAGAGATTGATCTGTTTCCTTTTTCCAAATACATCTGTATAGATCTGGTTCTGTTGGATTCTGTGACTCCATGTGGACTTGAATCTGTGGCTCAAACCTGGGCTGTTCCGCGGATGTACACTAGGTGGCGCTCTGTAACCTTCATGATCCGATATTGCTTATTAGAGATGAACAAATTGATTCCAAACAAATCAGAAATTCACGGTGGTTGCGAATTTTTGGTGATTCAATTTGGGTAAATAGGGAGAATAAATATGAGGAGACCTCAGAGTGCCATACACAGATTTTCAGGCCAATTGGAGCACTTTCAATTTGAATTGATTTGGACCCAAATTAAATTTTAAGCGATTCGCTGATGTCTGTTGCTTCTCCTTCCTCTAAGGCCCCTTTCACACAAGCGTGACGAATTAGGTCCGGATGCATTCAGGGTGCGTTCAGGAAAACTCGCACCATTTTGCAAGCAAGTTCAGTCAGTTTTGTCTGCGATTGCGTTCAGATGTTCAGTTTTTTCCGTGCGGGTGCAATGCGTTTTGATGCGTTTTTCACACGTGTGATAAAAAACTCAAGGTTTACAAACAACATCTCTTAGCAACCTTCATTGAAACACGCATTGCACCCGCACTTGCTTGCGGATGCAATGCGTTTTTCACGCAGCCCCATTCACTTCTATGGGACCAGGGCTGCGTGAAAAACGCAGAATATAGAACATGCTGCGTTTTTCACGCAACTCAGAACTGATGCGTGAAAAAAAACACTCATGTACACAGATCCATTGAAATGAATGGGTCAGGATTCAGTGCGGGTGCTATGCGTTCACGTCACGCATCGCACCCGCGCGGAAAACTCGCTCGTGTGAAAGGGGCCTAAGTGTTTCCTTAAGGCCCCTTTCACACGGGCGAGATTTCCGCGCGGGTGCAATGCGTGATGCAAACGCATTGCACCCGCACTGAATCCTGACCCATTCATTTTAATGGGGCTTTTCACATGAGCGTTTTTTTCACGCATCACTTCTGCGCTACGTGAAAAACGCAGCATGTTCTATATTCTGCGTTTTTCACGCAGCCCTGGTCCCATAGAAGTGAATGGGGCTGCGTGAAAAACGCATTGCATCCGCAAGCAAGTGCGGGTGCAATGCGTGTTTCAATGAAGGTTGCTAAGAGATGTTGTTTGTTGTTGTTTTTCACGCAGCCCTGGCTCCATAGAAATGAATGGGGGTGCGTTAAAAACGCAACGCATTGCATCCGCATGCAATCCGCGCGTTTTTAACGCAACGCATCCTGAACAAATCCGCGACGCTCGTGTGAAAGAGGCCTAAGGCCCCTTTCACACGAGCGTGTCCGGATTTGGTCCGGATGCGTTCAGGAAAATCCGCACTCATCCGCACCAATCCGCACGCAATCGCAGTCAGTGTACGTTCGTTCAGTTTTTTCCGCACGGGTGCGAAGCGTTTCAATGCGTTTTTCACGCGCGTGAAAAAAAACTGAATGTTTAAAAACAACATCTCTTAGCAACCATCAGTGAATCACGCATTGCATCCGCACTTGTGTGCGGATGCAATGCGTTATTCACACAGCCCCATTCACTTCAATGGGGCCAGGGCTGCGTGAAAAACGCAGAATATAGAACATGCTGCGATTTTCACGCAACGGCGAACTGCTGCGTGAAAAACATCGCTCATGTGAAAAGCCCCATTGAAATGAATGGGTCAGGATTCAGTGCGAGTGCAATGCGTTCGCATCACGCATTGCACCCGCGCGGAAACATCGCCCGTGTGAAAGGGGCCTAAAGGGGTTCTCCGGGAATTAAGAAAATGAAAATAGTTAATTATTACTTTATTATAAATATATTCCCAAATACCTTTCATTAGTTATAATGGCTTGTTTTGTCTAGGGAGCAATCATTAGGAGAAACAAAATGGCCGCCGTCCTATCAGTACACACAAAACCTGTCCTAATCACACAGGAGGACAGGTTACTTCACAACACTGAGCTAAAGAGCTGCCTCATCCTCCTCTCTGCTCTACTTGTCAGGGATTATGATCCTGAATACAGTTTAATATGATATCTAGCTGAATCTCTGTAGGAATGGAGTTTATGAGGAGAAATGAAGTAGAGAGAGTGTGGACAGGACAGACTGTGGTAATGGAGACTGCATACAAGTGCTGCAACTAGCCACATCTGCTCATGAACATCATTCCAACAGAGATTCAGCTCAAGATCTTATCTGTATTCAGGATCATAATCCCTGACAAGTAGAGCAGAGAGGAGGATGAGGCAGCTCTTTACCTCAGTGTTGTAAAGTAACTTGTCCTGGTGTGTGATTAGGACAGGTTTTGTGTGTACTGATAGAACAGCGGCCATTTTGTTTCTCCTAATGATTGCTCCCTAGACAAAACGAGCCATTATAACTAATGTAAGGTATTTGGGAATATATTTATAATGAAGTAATAATTAACTATTTTCATTTTCTTAATTCCCGGAGAACCCCTTTAAGCTCTGATTAGGACTGACTTAAGGCGTTTCCCAGGGTTGGGACCATTTTCAGGGGTTCCCTGTGCGATATGGTCACAACGTTATGCTACTGTCATACAATGGGGATATGATTGTTGCATCATGTATTGGCGCAGGACTGTACAGCTGTGTGAGTTCTTCTGTACTAAGTCACGAACAAGGGAAACATTTGTCCGCAATGAAAATCAATCATGTTCGCCCTTTTTACCCATTGCCGCCAATAATAAAGCACATTTCCTTCCCTAGTATCTTGGGATGTATGGTGGCGTAGTTCCTGCAGTCATGTGGCGGTAGCACAGCATTGTATATGGACTGTGACGGGGTACTTTCTGTACGACACTATCCGCACTGTGTCTAGATTACTTCATTTGATTTGGACTTTTCTCCACAAAGATGCGTCTTTTTTCATGCGCAAATAAAATAGACCAGTCTTAGTGAATAAGATCCTGTCAAACTGCAAAAGAACCACCAGAGGGCAGACTAATAACAATACGCCGAGTCTTATTTATCAGTGGCTGTCCAACTTTTAATAAATACTCGGCAAAAGAAAGACCGCCAAATGAAATACACCTAATTTCACGCCTAAGGCTACTTTCACACTAGCGGCAGTCCGGATCCGGCAGGTGAAGGGTGCCGCCGGATCCGGACTGCCGCAGGGACATGTGTGGTGCCGGAACCCCGTTCCGGCCCCACACATGTCACACAGTACCATATACAGATATACATACATACACACACATACACACAAACACATACATACTTACATACTCCAGGCAGACAGGCCGCACGTCTTCACGCCCAGGAGGCGCGCCGCTTTGACGATTCCCCACAGCGCCCAGCAGAGAGCGCTGTAGGGAATCGTCATAGCGGCGCGCCTCCTGGGCATGAAGACGTGCGGCCTGCCTGCCTGGAGTATGTAAGTATGTATGTGTGTGTGTATGTCTGTCTGTCTGTGGTGACGGATCCGTCCTGAACTCCATTGAAAGTCAATGGAGGGCGGATCCGTTTACCATTGTGGTCACACCAAACGGATCCGTCCCCATTGACTTGCATTGGGGGTCATTCCGGATCCGTCTTGGTGCGGATGCCTGGACCGGAGAGAAAACCGCAGCATACTGCAGTTTGTTCTCCGGTCTGAAGACGGAACGGAATGCTTTCAGGAGCATTCCGTTGTCTTCAGTTCAGTTTTGTCCCCATTGACAATGAATGGGGACAAAACTGAAGCGTTTTTTTTCCGGTATTGAGCCCTTATGACGGAACTCAATACCGGAATTTAAAAACGCTAGTGTGAAAGTAGCCTAAGAAGAGATGAGCTTGATAAATGTGCCCCAATGAGGGAAAAGGCACCAGACCCAGAGCATGCTTCGATTTGAAAAGAAGACCATTGACACAAAAAACATACCTCAAAGGTGAAAAAAACACCACTACAAAAAAAGCCTGTGTGTGGCTTAGGCTACTTTCACACTTGTGGCATAGCCTGCCGGATATCCTCTGGATATCAGATCAATGGAGGTCCGACTCCCGACACCCCCGCTGCTCAGCTGTTTCGGACTGCCGTCACACAAGTTCAAAATAGCTGATCGGTGGGAACGCCGGTTGTTGAACCTCCACCGACCTGAACACCATGCTACCTGCCGGATCCTTGCTACCGCAAGTCCACCATGCCGCCGGAAGTCAGCTCTGGCCCCATTCACTATAATGGGGGGCTGGCCACAGCACGGCAAACATGCCGAGAGGCAGCCGGACAAAAACCGCAGCATGCTGTCATTTTATTCCGACGGCCTCTTGGAATGTTTGCCGTGCTATGGCCAGACCTCTGGCCAGCCTCCATTATAGTGAATGGGGCCATTGCGGACTTCTGCCAGCATGGTGGACTTGCAGTAGCACGGATCCGGCAGGTAGCATGGTGTTCAGGTTGGTGGAGGTTCAACAACCGGCGTTCCCACCGATCAGCTATTTTGAACTTGTGTGACGGCAGTCCGAAACAGCTGAGCAGCGGGGGTGTCGGGAGTCGGACCTCCATTGATCTGATATCCAGAGGATAGGTCATTAATATTTGCAGCCTGGAGAAGCCCTTTAAAGGGAACCTGTCACCTCCTTTTCTCAAAATGAGCTGTTAACAGTACCTTAAAGTAGAGCCGAGTGTCATCCTAATGTTGTAGTTGAAACTCGGAACTGCCGGATGAAAAGGCTGAAAACAGAACTTTTAATCTTGCTGCGCTGGCTTTCCGGTGTGGGCTTGAAGTCAAGGGGGCAGCGGCCTCCTTGCTTCAAGTCAAGAAAGCCACTCCCCACTTGCGCTTGACTGACAGTTAGCCGGGGTGCCGGGGATCGCAGAAATCTCGCGCATGCGCGTTGCGCGACTGAGTACTGCGCGATCCCGGCACCCGGCTCTTCATGTTGCCGGCGCTTCAGTAGTCATTGCGCATACGCCGCCTTACTATGCGAGCGCGCTTGGGAGAGCGCGCCCGCCGTCCACGCACGGGGTCACTGATGTAAGGCGGCGCATGCGCAATGACTACTGAAGCGCCGGCAACATGAAGAGCCGGGTGCCGGGATCGCGCAGTACTCAGTCGCGCAACGCGCATGCGCGAGATTTCTGCGATCCCCGGCACCCCGGCTAACTGTCAGTCAAGCGCAAGTGGGGAGTGGCTTTCTTGACTTGAAGCAAGGAGGCCGCTGCCCCCTTGACTTCAAGCCCACACCGGAAAGCCAGCGCAGCAAGATTAAAAGTTCTGTTTTCAGCCTTTTCATCCGGCAGTTCTGAGTTTCAACTACAACATTAGGATGACACTCGGCTCTACTTTAAGGTACTGTTAACAGCTCATTTTGAGAAAAGGAGGTGACAGGTTCCCTTTAAGCTTATTTCTCATGATATATCTGTTAAACAGATGCTATTATAGCCTATGGGCCTCAAGTGCGTTAGACAGTTGTCAAACAGTGGCATCCCCCATTCATAAGCTATACAGCTACCTGTTTATTGGACATATTATAGCCTATAGTGGCTGCAGTGCATTTATCACAGCTTACGTTAGATTTGTATGTTTAATGGAGGCCAAAAACACAATGTGAACATGGCTTTACTGCCTGGCTACAGAAAAGAAACCAACACAGTAGGTCCTGGATGGCCTAAAGGCCTGCGGTGGCCTAGTGACACCAGGTACATGTGCTGGTATTCAGCGTCTGATTCGTGTCTTATTGCTCTCATTGCAGGCATTTTGTTCCTAATATCACGTTTGGTCATCCTGTGGTGGAGTGCCTCCGAAAGCATCTAGGAAATGACCCTTTTTTCGGTAATGCTTAGCATCATATTTATCAATGGTGTAACTTTCCTTCATCTGTAGTCCAGGCCCAGTAATGGCTCCTTCACTGTTTTCTCTCCTCTGATCTGATATTAAAGGATAGTCCCTCCATATCTGTAATCTGAGAAACCACTTTAAAGGCAGTCTGTCACCTGAAAATTCACTGTTAAACCAGGCACAATGCCTTGTAGGGCTAGATGATGTGAACACAATGATACCTTTCACCTAGTGATCCATTGCTTCATTCTGGAGAAAAAGTACTTTTAATACATATGCAAATTAGACTTGCTCCTCCTACTTCCTAGTGTGTGGTGACACAACCTTACCCCCACCCCCTCCCAGGCTGCTATGCAATTTAGGGCAGCCAGCCCTGCTCACATTCTAGGACAAGTAGCTTGCGGCCACTTTAAATGATTCCTGGAGAACCCCTTTAACTGCTCATTTGCATATGGATTACAAATATATTGTTTTGCCCAGACTGAAGCAACACTTGCTAAGTGAATGGACCCTCGATGATCAGATATTGATGACCCATCCTGACCCATCAGTATTTTACACCCCGAAAACCCCTTTAAAGGGAGTCTTTCACCTGTTTTTCACCGATATAACAGCAGTGCCCCACAGAAGATTGCAGGGACATCTCAGACATACCTGTGTGCACTGTGTGTCTGTATTCCATGTCCAGAAAAAGCACTTTTAGGCTCCATTCACACGTCCTGTTTTTCTTTCCTGATTCGATCCTGATCCTGATCCATTCATTTCAATGGGTCCTGAAAAAATTAGGATCGAATCAGGAAAGAAAAACAGGACGTGTGAATGGAGCCTTATTCTGCTGGAAAACAGCTCCCAAGTGCCCAGCTGAAAGTAAAACTAAAAACAGCTTTCTCTTCTGACTCGATTTCTAACAGCTATACTGGATATAATGCAATATCATTTGAAAGCTTGGAATGTCAGCTTTCATAGCAGGTCAGAACCATTTTCTGTCTTCTCTCTGCTACCAATCCCAAGATATGAGCAGCTGAAGCAGCCCCCCCCCCCCTTTTCAGTCTGATTTGCTTTGAGCACTTGCAGCAGCAGAGGTGGGCACTTGGGAGCTGTTTTCCTGCAAAATAAAAGTGCTTTTCCTGGACATGGAATACAGACACACAGTGCACACAGGTATGTCTGGGATGTGCCTGCAATCTTCTGTGGGGCAGTGCTTTTAGTTATATAGGTGAAAAACAGGTGAAAGACTCCCTTTAAAAGGGCATTCCACAATTGTTATTAAAAACTTGTCTGCAACGTTCTCATATTTTTGGCTTACCGATTTCAAGATCTCCTGTTCATACATTTTCAGAGCATAAATTCTTCTTGATGTGATCCTCAGAATGATTGCTGGAATACATTTAGAAGTCTAAGGCCATATTCACATCTACGGTGAATGTTTCTGGCAGAGAACAGCCTAACAGCCTGCCACAGTTCACCGGGTCTGGCATTGTTGGATTTTCTAATTCACTGCCGGATCCCCCATTGGCTGTAATGAGGTCCGGCAGTGATTCAGCTGTTTTCCAAGATGAATGCCCGGTTTTGGCTGGACAAATACCACTGCATGTAGCGGTTTTTGTCCAGCCATCAGCCAGCATATATGCCACATCAGGAAACAAGATCATCTCTGACAGAGATGTGAACTCAGCCTCAATTACCGCCTATGTATGCGTATATCCTTTTTATGGTTTTCATGTGTATGTTTGTTTTTTTTTCTCCCGCCCTCCCCCCCAGATATGCACATGATGGTTGCTAAACCGGAACAGTGGGTTAAACCCATGGCAGCTGCGGGTGCCAACCAATACACATTCCATCTAGAAGCCACAGAAAACCCTGGAGCCCTGATTAAAGAGATCCGAGAAAGTGGCATGAAGGTACGTGTTGCTAGAGGTGCTAGTAGTAGTAGGTTTGTGTATATGGCTGTATTTCATTTTCTCGATGTAGTTGAAGTACTCCACAAAGTAACAACCAGCACCTCTCTTAAAAGCTGGGACGATCCTTTATTCATGAGTACAGCAAGCACATACAAATAATCACGCACCCGAGTGTAAACGCGTTTCGGACAAACTACGTGTCCTTAATCATTACGTGTCATGCAATGTTTAAGGACTAGAGATGAGCGAACGTGCTCGTAACGAGCACTGTACCGCTCGGCTCCCCTGCGCTCGCATGGGAGCAGGCAGCCGCTTACGTCCTCCTCACTCGACGGAAGCGGCTGCCTGTGCCCATGCGAGCGCAGGGGAGCCGAGCGGTACAGTGCTCGTTACGAGCACGTTCGCTCATCTCTATTAAGGACATGTAGTTAGTCCAAAACGTGTTTACAGTCTGGGTGATTATTTGTATGTGCTTGTTAACTGTAGTTTTCTCTTTGGGAGACAGATTTGGGAAAGTGGCAATATAGGAGTCAGAAGGGCAGTGATGGTCCTAACGTTACTCCTCTTTTTTTACAGGTGGGCCTTGGTATTAAACCGAACACCACAGTGGAATATCTCGCACCATGGGCAAATCAGATTGATATGGCTCTGGTGATGACTGTGGAACCCGGTTTTGGTGGACAGAAGTTCATGGACGACATGATGCCCAAGGTAAGTCATTACTTAGTGTTGATAGCGCAACTTAAGATCAACTTAAAATTTTAGACTCCATTTTGACCAGTCGGTAAAATGGCAGTGACTGGCTGAGCATGTTTAGAGAGGGAGAAGGAATAATGAATGTTCCAGACCTGCCAGCAGCCTGCCTCTCATATTCATCTGCTCCTTGCCGGTACTCTACGCTGGCTCCAGTTTGTACAAAACAATTATGGCTCTTGGAAGGCAAGGAAGAAAAACTGAAAATGAAAAAATAAAGTTAGGAAACAGGAACTGAGTGTTGGCATCAAAGGAATGGGGAAGAGAAGATTTTTGGAATACCTATATCTATCATTTCTGCAGGGTGTAGAAATTTCACATATACTGAAACATAAACCTTAAATACCGCGCGAGTCCTGAAACGCTGTTTTCTAGTCGCCCCTGTGTCTTGCTGTAACAGGTTGTTCTTAATTTGTAATGTTCCTGTCGAAATTTATAGGTGCAGTGGTTAAGATCACAGTTTCCATCGCTGGACATAGAGGTGGATGGGGGAGTGGGACCAGACAATATTCACCGCTGTGCAGAGGTTAGTATTATCATATCAATTTAAAAAAAAAAACCTTTAGTTCTCTGTGGGGGAGATTTATCAAACTGGTAGAAAGGAAAACGGGCTTTCACGGGTATATTCCAATTTAGGCCTGCAGGTGGCAGTACACTGAATCTTCTATTTGCCCATTGATTTATTTCCATTGATAAATAGAAGCGACAATCTAAGAAGTGCATGTTATACCCTTAGGGGCCTAAAAAAAAACAATAGAGTGTAAAAAAAATAAAAAAATTTAAAATTAGATTTCAATCACCCCCTTTCTCTAGAATAAAAATTATAAGCATTGCCGCATCTAAAAACACCAATGTTATTAAAATGTAAAAATATTTATCCCATACGGCGAACAGCATAAAAAAAAAGTTAAAATGGCCAATTTGCCATTTTGTAATCACTTCATTTCCCAAAAAATACTGAATAAAAAGTGACCAGTGAAGTTATACACACTCCATGCTATCAATACCAACTACAGATCGGCCTGCAAAAAATGAGCCCTCGCAAGGCTCTGTAGATGTAACTATAAAAAAAAAAAAACTATAAAATTACGGGAGTCAGAATATGGTGATGAAAAGAAAAAAACATTTTTCCAAAGTTTGATTTTTTTTTTTAGTGTTAAAATACAAGAAAACTATGTAAATGTGGTATTGTTGTAATTATACAGGTCAGTTTAACCACAGAGGGAACGCCGTAAACAAAACCCATAAAACTGGCACAATTGAGTTTTTTCCCCAGTTCCACTCCATTTGGTGTTTTCTTTTGTTTTTTTTCCAGGTTCCTACTACATTGTATGCAATAGTACATTAGAAAGACTTGTCCCACAAAAAAGCCCTCATAACGGGCCCCAGGAAGGCAGGGAGTAAAAAAAAAAATCCGGTTATTGCCTGAAATATGATTAACGTTGACATATGTACTGCGGATGAAGTGTACATTGCCAAATAAAAATGGATTGCTTATTTTTTCAATGTATCACAAGGAGTGCCGCGGTTTCCTTATACATACTGATGTGTCGCACACTATTTTATAACTACACTTTCTTCCTCACCGTAAATCAAGCAATTTCAACAGAGGCACCTCCAGAAGGTCTTTACAAGCACTACAGCATCATGATGGTGGATTGGAGAATCCTTCTGCTTGGCACCCAGCATACAGAGGTGTGCGGTACCATGGCGCTAATTAATGCTACACCCCTCAGTAGTCATCTGGGCGGTGTTGGACTGCTTTTGAGTGGTTAGGGTCTATTCACACGACCGCAAACTTGAATGGGTCCACGATCTGCAAGAAACAGATAGGACTGTTCTATCTCTTGCGGGTCGGACGCAGTCCGCAGCACGGAAGACTTTCATTCATGTGAATGGAACCCTTAGTGGTGCAAATGAGGACAGTACCACTAATGCACTAAATGTTTCATATGCTGTGGTCCGGGCACTTTTTTTTTCCGTTCAGCCACTTCTAGGAAATGTTGCTAGAACTGATTCTATGGGATGCTACTTTTTTATGCCTGTTGTCAGTGGAGGATGGGATCCTATCCATAGGGCATGCCGGAAAAATGACACCCTACTTTGAGAAGGAGGTATAAACACCCTAGCAAGCTGCTGACTGCCCCTTTACTGCCTGTGGGAGCTGCTGGTCCTCACCTGTTTTCTCTGCTGTAGTGATGTATGTTCATCCATTTCACCTTGTCATCATGTGTCTCCTGAAGTCCACCAGAATGGGAGGAGCTCCTTCTGGCGGCTAGATGTGTAATAGAGAATATGGGCCGAGGTTAAAGGGGTTATCCGGGAATTTAATATTGATTCCCTATCCTCAGGTTAGGTCACCAATATCAGATCAGTAGGAGTCGGACTCCCAGCACCCACGCCGATCACCGGAGCTCCATTGAGCGCTGCGGTCTCCTCACAGTTCACCAAGTACAGCGCCGTACATTGTATAGTGGCTGTGCTTGGTATTGCTATATTCTCAGGGATAACACAAATGTGTCACCAATATTATCAGTGTATAGCCGGCAATCAGCGAATGCTCTGGCAGGGAGCCAGGGGCCATATAAAATGGATCCCGCAGGCCGGAGGTTCCTCACCCCTGGTCTAGGAAGAGGCCTAAGTGCTTATGGAGTGCCGTGGCTGTTGGTGGGGCTGCCTGGACTCTGACCTTTGCAGATGATACTGTTGGCCTATCAATATCAAATTCCTGGATAACCCCTTTAAATATACCTGATGAGAAATCCAGCACTGTGAGAACTGTTGCTTAGCTGCTGAAGTATCTATGGAAATTACTTACTGTAATAATTGAGTTTTGTTGTTTAATCTGACAGGCTGGCGCTAATATGATTGTGTCCGGAAGTGCCATTATGAAGAGTGAGGACCCGCGCTCCGTGATCAATCTCCTCCGCAACGCCTGCTGTGAAGCCGCTCAAAAGCGCTCCTTGGATCGGTGAATCCTGGTAAAGGCCGGACGCATACACTGGTTGTGACCAGACCACGGTCAAGTCTTTCTAGATACAGGAAGCAGGCCTGGGCCATGGACTTTGGGGGTGTGCACCACTGGCCCCTTAAAGCAATTCTCTTTTCCAGTGAAGAATGACTATTACTTTTCCCTTTCATACACATCATGGTTTGTCTCACAAGACATCGACCAGAGAAACGTGATTTCTTTTGGAGGAAATATGTTCTTCCCTCCTGAAACCTAATGTGGAACTAAACCCAAGATTGAAGTATGCCAGGCTGGGGTCTGCAGCATTTGCATGATACCTTGCCATATCTATGAGGATCTAATACACACGACTACTTACCTGTTAAATTTTTTTAAACCATAAAACCTTGTTCACACATACTGTAAAAATGTCTACTTTATCATGATGTCCTAAAAGAAATAGAAAAAAAAAATACTCCATAGCTGGTGGAATGCGAATATGGTGCAGGTGACCTAAAGAAAACAGGTGCATTGCTACCTTCAGTGTGATGATTTGCCCAAGATAACGTAGTTCCTTTGAGGAGTACTATTTTTTTTTTCTTCTGACATTTAAAGGGAATGTGTCACCGAAACTTTTTTTTCTTCCAGCAAGGAGGATTCCTATTAATCCTCCATTGTTCAATAAGCTGCACATATAGCACTGCAAGGCTCACACGGATTTTACAGAGGCGCGGTTTTTCAGTGTGAATACCGTGAAGCCACTGTCAATTTGGTCCCATTGAATGCCACTAAATCACAAGGGGTTTCCAGCCACATCTATCCAGACAGCGCCTTAAAGCCGCTCAGGATAGGTTATCAATATCAGATTAGCGGAGGTCTGATGCCCTGCACCCCCACCGATCAGCTGTATGAGGAGACCGCGCGCCGTCTCACGTGTCTCTTTCTGCTTGCCGCTGCTGTCTATGGCAAAGACTGCACTATGTCTCCTCATACAGCTGTTCGGCTGGTGTCAGACCCCGCTAATCTGATATTGATGACCTATCCTGAGGATAGGGCATCAATAGTAAAAGCTCAGACAACCCCTTTATGAACAGCCATGTCCTTTCTTGGCGCAGTCACGGCTATAAATTGTGGCATCGTGACATGCAACATGGATTCCCTTTGGAGAAGAAAAATGGGCGGCAGACTTTGTGCTGCTGCTGGCAGGTTTTTGGAGTGCGCACAAAAATCTGCTGGCATAAAACTGTGTGTACATAGCCTAAGGGTGGTGTCACACACAATTTTTTTTGGCAGTTTTTGAGCTAAAGCCAGAAGTAGATCGAGCAGGAAGGCAAAGTATAAGTCATTATCATTCCCCTCCATCCCACTTCTGGCTTTGGCTAAAAAAAAAAAAAAAAATTGCATCACATTCTGCCACAGACAAGGCTATGTGTGCCACCTCCCTAATAGGGCATTTCCCTATCAATGGAGCACATTTCCCCAGTTGTGCCCCTTTATAGTGGGATCTATTGGCCCTCATCAGATTCTCCTTTTGAGTATTGCTGTTGCATGGATGAACACAATAACCTAAGAAATAGCGTGACCCCTGCTTGATGTTCATTGACTGGTCTAGAGCCCCCTTTTGGGAAACCCAGCTCCCACTACAGTATTTTTCTGACCCATGTAGTCAACATGGAGACAGATAATGTACGTTACAGCAACACAATTTACTGAAATAACTTTATTAAAAAATCCAACAGAAGAGAACTTGTTCATGGTTTAGAAAACTGACAAACTAAAGTGGACCTGTCACCTCTCCGTGCTATTGTATGGGGAATGGGAGTATTTACAACTAGTTCTGGAGCATCTTTTCTTAGTGCTCAGCCTTGTATCTTTCCTCTGTTATTCCTCCTGGAAAGGTATGACTATTCAGCCTGTCCAGGGAGTGTGTCTGTTCACTTTTACCATGTCAGCACTGACTGAACAGTTTCAAACAGTTAATAATATAGTCATACGTTTCCAGGAAGAATAACAGAGGAATAGCACAATGCAAAGTTCTAAGATTACCTCGAGTTGTTCATTCATAGGCACTACATGTATTGCTAAGACAGATATGGCAGGAGAGGTGCAAGAACAGAGGTCTGCAACCTTTGGCACTCCAGCTGCTGTGAAACTACAACTCCCAGCATGCACACTTGGCTCACCTGGTCTCCTATAGAAGTGAATGGAGCATGCCAGGAGTTGTAGTTTCAGAAACAGCCGGACAAGAACTGACAGGATGGTATAAGAGCTAATGTCGTGTCGTCGCTACAACTTCCAGTGAATCTTTGAACGGTAATGTAAAAGGTGACGACACAATATAAACTGTGAACAATCAACATAAATCAGTGCAGCATGAAACAGAGAACTACATTAGGTCACATGGAAACAGGTCCACGTGGATCAGGTTGTATTGTCCATTGTATGCTGGCAGGTCTGCATTATGGAAGGGTCAAAATCACAAGTAACGTAACTGCTGACATTACAGCAAACCTCAAGTGAAACTTTCACATGGAGACAGACCTCCATACATTAGGAACTATCAGATGCCCTACTAGCACTAAGTCCAGTAGTGTCCCTTGGAATTGCCCCTAAAATCCTGAAGCGTGCATCGCATGTAAAGTGGACAGAGAAGTGTTCTGCTTTGCTGCTGGTCCACCAGATTACTGCTACCAGGACATCTGAAGGATAGTTCCTCTCTGACATTTGTGTGGACTTCTTGTATCATACAGTCCAATAACATGAAGCTGGACCTGAACGTTCATAACGCTGGAGTACTGCACGCAGGAGCTAATGGTGACTGGCCAAATCATCTGCGGGGCTTCAGGGTCTTCAATGGCACCTTTGAAAGAAAAAAGCAGAGTGCAGACTGGTTACACCTCAAGGATAGATTTATCAAAGGGAAGCTGGCTTAGTTGTCCATAGCAACCAATCAGATTTCACCTTTCATTTTTCAGAGCTCCTTTGGAAAATAGAAGCCTCAATTTGATTGGTAGCTAGGGGCACTGCATTTAAAGCGGACAGAGAAGTGTCCACTTTACACCAGTTTTGATAAATTCTCCATTACTTGAATTCCTTGTTTTTAGTAAATATAGTAGTTCAAGTAGTAAATATAATAGGAACTGTGTGATCATACTGTTATAATCCCTTATAAACCACCGCCAGCCATCACGCAAGTACCCACTAAAGATAACTGTGCCCAGTCATGAAGGAAAGTCAGATAAACTCACAGATTTCAGGGGAATGGGGTTTCCTGACTCTCTCCCAATGTGATGGATCCATTAACTTTGTGAAAGGAGTTGTCTCATCACAGACAATGAGAGCATATCGCTAGGATAGGCCCCCAATGTCTTATAGGTGCAGGGCCCACCACTGGGACCAGCACCTATATCGAGAATGTAGCCCTGAAAGTGTTGCAGGGCGCACAGTTTATTCATACCAGAAAACTGGAGGATCCCATTATAGTGAATGGGTATCCAGCGAGCACAGGTGATGTCTGGCTATCCCTGTATCGTTCCTTTGTCGGAACAGAATACTGGAACACCGTACACAAATGTGAACATTGCCTTAGATTAATAAATCTACCACCTTCTGTGATATTAAATCTGGCCATCTATTACATCAATTTTGTATGTACCTTGCTCATCTTCCAAAGCACCGGGCTAGCCTGTGAGTATTAGTGGACAACGCTCCATCACCTATTTTTCTTGTCACAGCTGGAATGAAGGCACACTGCTTCTTTGTCCTCATGGGCTGGGGGATGGGATAAGTGTTTTGTTGTTGTCTGTGTATCCGTTAAAGCCACAGCAGCTTCTCCTGTAAGAGGAAATATTCTACGCTCCCAATGTTGTGCCTGGAGAATAAAAAATGACACCGCCATGTTTTAGGTAAGACTACATGCATATAACCCTTCTTACACACCAGGTAGTTCAAAGATCTCCAGGGGTAACAGCAATAAAAGGGCTACACAGAGATAAACCTCGTCACCAGTAAGGGGCACATTTATTAAGACCTGCAGGGGCGGTGGATCCGCCAAAGTTATGAAGAGGCGCTGACCTCTACATAACTTTGGCGGATCCACCGCTGCTTATAAATGTAAGACAGCATCCTAGCTGTCTTAGATTTAGACCAATAAGAGTAGGAAATGGGTCATCAGTACTAGACCGGTGGTCTGACAGCCAGCACGCTCGCAATCAGCTGTTTCGTGCAAACACAAGCGCTAGAAACTATGTTGTGGATGAGGTCGATGCAGAAGGCTCCATCCACTGTGTAGTGGCCGCACTGGGGTACTGCAGCTCTGCTTATTCAAGTGAATGGGAACTGCGCTGCCATATGCCACAAAACAGATGGTTCTGTCCACTGTATAGTTTGTAGCGACTGCTTTAAACAGCTGATCGGTGGGGGTGCCGTCTGATAATGACCTATACAGTACCTGAAGATAGGTCATCAAACCCGGAAAACTCCTTTAAGGAGGAGGGCAAGTCTTTTCACGAGGAAGGTTTCTACATAGGACAAGACAGCAGAGTTAGAGCCCATGCATTCAGTAAAGCTGTGCACACGGGCACTTACAGTGGGTGGAAGTCTATTGTTGGCATATGGTACCTCCATAAGACACTGTATTCACCTATGTAACAAATCATGAGGTGTGTGCCTGTATAGAAATGGAAGCACGCAAAGTCCTACATGTGCCCACCTCTCAGTAATAAACTATGTAATACACTCACCTTACTAATCGCATTCCCACACTGCCTCGTCCTCTGGTTAGACATTAATGTGATGGAATTGGTAAAGGGAGCTCTTTATTAACATGTAGTATTTGATAGATGAGTAATTCTGAACTCTTAAACCTGACCAAATCTACAAGATTTTGGCGGGATTGGTCTTTAATGTTGTGAAACTACACTAAAATTGCTATAGAGCTGTGATGGCTAACCTCCAGCACTCCAGCTGTGGTAAAACTATCACTCCCAAGATGCACACTTGCTTGGCTGTTCTCAGCACTCCATAGAAATGAATGGAGCATGCTGGGAGTCGTAGTTTCACCACAGCTGGAGTGCTGGAGGTAAGCCATCACTGCTATAGAGTGTCCAAGATAATAACAGTGCAGCAGTAAAAAATGAAATAAACCCACCATAGCACACATGTATGCAAATAGGCTTTATACACAAAGCAAGATGGCCACTGTCCCTAAAATGGCTAGGATTTGGTGAATACAATATCTCCTTATGGAGAACGCCTTAATCGGCGTGACGAGACTTATACGCCATGCATGCTTCTTTGGAATTCTGGGAAGAAAGGGATGAAAATAAGCTCTTAACAAGCTCTGCCTCTAATGCCACCGGATGTAAGGCAGCTATCCGATAAGTCAATGTTCGAACTTTTGAAAGGCCTTGAGACATGACTCAGATAATAGTAAAGCCAGCATCTCATCTGCAGACAGCTGTTTTGGGGTGATTGCCCCTCATCAGTGCAGAGCAGAGCGTACTGGCTTGCATACCCTCTTCCCAGAATTCCATAGGAGCATGTATTGCCTATAAGACTCATAAGGCACTCTCCATAAGGAGAGATAGTACCCCCCAAATCCTGACCTCGGCCTCTCACCCAGTTAAGGCTACTTTCACACTAGCGTTTTATAATTCTGGTATTGAGCTCTGTCATAGGGGCTCAATACCAGAATAAAACGCTTCAGTTTTGTCCCCATTCATTGTCAATGGAGGCAAAACTGAACTAAAGACAACTGAATGCTCCTGAAAGCATTGCGTTCCGTCTTCAGACCGGAGAGCAAACCGCAACATGCTGCGGGGTTTGCTCTCTGGTCCAGGCATCCGCACCGAGACGGATCCGTCATGACCCCCAATGAAAGTCAATGGGGACGGATCCATTTGGTGTGACACAATGGTGAACGGATCCGTCCTCCATTGACTTTCAATGGAGTTCATGACGGATCCGTCACCTGCACACATACAGACATAGACAAACATACACAGACATATACACATACAAATACACATACATACTTACATGCACCCCGGCAGGTCTCCAGAGCGCAGGAGGAACAGGACGGAGCGCACAGATGACGATTCCACCAGGCGCCCAGCAGAGGGCGCTGTGGGGAATCGTCATCTGTGCGCGCCGTACTGCTCCTCCGGCGCTCTGGAGACCTGCCGGGGTGCATGTAAGTATGTATGTGTATTTGTCTGTCTATATGTGTGTGTGTGTGTCTGTATGTACTGTGTGACATGTGTGGGGCCGGAGCGCGGTTCCGGCTCCACACCTGTCCCTGTGGCAGTCCGGATCCGGCAGCACCCTTCACCTGCCGGATCCGGACTGCCGCCAGTGTGAAAGTAGCCTAAGGCAGTAATCTCTGCTCTGCACTGATGAGATGCTAACTCAAAGTCTTTGTAGAATTGTGTTTTAAGGTGGCCATAGACATTAGACAAATTTGGCAATCTTGTAGTGCAGGGATCAGCAACCTTTGGCACTCCAGCTGCTGGGAAACTACAACTCCCATCATGCACACTTGCTATGCTGTTCTTGTAACTCCCATAGAAGTGAAAGAAAGATTGCTGATCCCTGTTCTAGTGTATTTGGTAGCGTCCTGACTTTCCCCAACAGCATTTTTATTTAAAAAAAAAAAAAATCAGACATGTTCTCTCTTTATCCTCTAGGGAGATAACCTGCCACAAAATAAGTCTGGCAGTGGCTTATTCCCCTCTCCCTGTTTGGCCGACAGCTATCTAAGGTGCATGGCCAACTTTACAACTCATATCTATATGTCTAACCCAACAAGTCAATTATATTTAAATCTTTACCTTCCTTTGCTGAAAATCAGCTGTACACTGTAGGGTTTGCAAAGCACAACCACCAGGGGGCGGTGTGTCCCAAGAAACGGGCGACGTGGAATTTGGACTCCAGTTGTCTTCAGTGCATTGCCCTGAGCTATGGCTGGAAGACCTGAAGAGCAAATATTCATATTATTAATGTTATTATAAAGTAAGGAGGACCTTGCAGAGACTGGAAAACGACTAGAAAATACTAAGCAAAATATTGGTGGTCATAATGATCTGCGTAGTGTCACTCTCATGATGGTTATGGTGGCATCTCCTACCAAAATGTATAATCACAGCAGCAAATACAGCCACGGTTTCAGCAAATACAGCCACAGTTTCTTTAACAGCAGAGCTTAAAAACTCCCAAGCATACTCCTCAAAGGGGTTCTCCAGGATTTTAATACTAATGACCTATCCTCAGGTGTGAGAGAGGTTGCCTTGCTGTAATATCAACAGGTCAGATTAGGGGTGTGAAAGAATGACAGACCACTTTGTGGCTGACCTGTTACATGTGCACTTGGCAGTTGAAGGCATCTGTGTTGGTCCCATGTTCATATGTGCCCGCATTACTGAGAAAAAGTATGTTTTAATATATGCAAATGAGCCTCTAGGAGCAATGGGGGCCTTGTCATTACTGCTAGAGGCTCTGCTCTCACTGCAACTGCTGCACCCTCTGCACATTAATTGACAGGCCCATGTAGTGACAACTTCATCACACCTAGCCCTGGCAATTTAAGTGCAAGGAGCATGGCACTTGCAGAGAGGGCAGAGCCTCTAGGTGTAATGGTAACACCCCCGTTTCTCCCAGAGGCTCATTTGCATATATTAAAACATAATTTTTCTCAGCAATGTGGGCATATATGAAGATGGGACCAACACAGATGTCTTCAGCTGCCAAGTGCACAACAGGTCAGCAAGTTTCATAGGTACAAATCTGCTAACAGATGCCCTTTAATTTAAAAGGAATCACTCACCAGATTTATGCTGCTGTATCTGAGGGCACTGTGGTATATGGTTTTGCTGGGGCAGTATTTTGTGCTGCACTACGGTATTGCTGGCCCCACCTACTTGTGGCTTGTATTGCCCCGACCTTCTGTTAATTTGGACTCACCTACAATTTGAGGCCACTTTAAGTTCTCAGTCCGTCTCTGAGCAGACTGGTAAAGAGGGGGAGAGAACACGTCCCGCAAGAGGAGCGGCAGCATGCTTAGTGCAGGTGGAAGGCTTCCAGGTTATTGTTGAAGTTTTGGAGGAAGTTCTGGAGTAGCGAGTTACAGAGTATGGGCATTAGAAATACTATGTCACGCTCGGGTGTGGGGGGAAAAGCCACACCGAGCGTATGAGGGATGGGAACAGACAAAACCAGGAAACTGGTCACCTCCTGCAGGGGACCCTAAGACTAGGCCCTAGCTGGCTACCAGTATGAACTAACCCGGGTTGTAGGAAAGCTCAAACACAGGAACCTAATCTGAATAAACCCTAGAACACCCTGCAGTCTAATGACACAAGAGAGTAACCTGTTCCTCCAAGCGTACGGAGGAACAGGAGACTCAAACAGGAATAACCAAAGGAAGAGAAAACACTTAACTTTAAGTAGAACTCAGCAACAGGATCTCAGCCGAGATCCACACCACTCTCCACCAGGTATGTAGCAGATATAAACCGCAAGGGATACTGGGAGAGGAAGAGGTAAGTAGGAGACAGCTAATTGCCCAGTGGCAACAGCTGAGGGAAAGGGGTGTGGAGAACAGCACCCAAACCACAGGGAATAGCCTGTCAAACCTGTCACTTAGAAAGCCGCGCAGAACGTCTGATTCCAGACGCAAGACCACTCGTGACATTACCCCCCCTTTTACGGGTGACCTCCGGGCACCCAGGACCAACTTTATCAGGGTGACATCTGTGAAAGGCTTTTACCAAACGACTGGCATTCACGTCAGATGCCGGTACCCATGACCTCTCCTCAGGACCATAACCCTTCCAATGAACCAGATATTGAAGGGTCCCACGAAGAACTCGAGAATCAATGATCTTGACAATCTGAAATTCCAAATTACCATCCACCAAGACAGGCGCGGGTGGCAAGGGAGATGGCTCCAGAGGTTCAACATACCTCTTCAACAAACATCTGTGAAACACATTATGGATTTTCAGGGCCTGAGGAAGTTCAAGACGAAATGCTACAGGATTAATAATGGCCGTGATTTTATATGGGCCAATAAATCTTGGACCCAACTTCCATGAAGGAACTTTCAACTTAATGTTCCTAGTAGACAGCCACACAGAATCACCCACATTTAGGTCCGGACCATTCATGCGTCTCCTGTCAGCCACACGTTTGTACTTGTTACCCATATTTATCAAGTTACTTTGAATTTTTCGCCATATGGAAGACAATGATGACAAAAAACGTTCTTCCTCAGGAATACCAGAAGTATCAGAACCACAAAATGTGCCAAACTGCGGGTGAAAGCCATATGCACCAAAAAATGGTGACTTACCAGTGGAGTCCTGTCTGCGATTATTTATGGCAAACTCAGCCAGAGACAAAAACGAGGACCACTCCTCCTGGTTCTCAGAGACAAAGCATCTCAAATAAGTCTCCAGATTCTGATTGGTACGCTCAGTCTGTCCATTCGTCTGGGGATGAAAGGCAGAGGAGAAAGACAGTTGTATCCCGAGCCGAGTACAGAACGCCCTCCAGAATCTGGACACAAACTGAGTCCCACGATCAGAGACAACGTCAGTGGGAATGCCATGAAGTTTCACAATATTGTCAACAAACACTTGTGCAAGAGTTTTAGCATTGGGGAGTCCGGGTAATGCAATAAAGTGCGCCATTTTACTAAAACGATCTACAACCACCAGAATAACTGTCTTACCAGACGACTCAGGCAGATCAGTGATGAAGTCCATGGATAGGTGAGTCCATGGTCTGGACGGGATGGGTAATGGAAGTAGGGGTCCAGAGGGACGAGTATGTGTCACCTTAGAGCGTGCGCAGACACTACAGGCTGACACATATTCCTCAACACACTTACGCAGACCTGGCCACCAGAATCTACGAGAGATGAGGTCGAGAGTGGATTTACTCCCAGGGTGTCCCGCAAGCACCGAAGAATGATGCTCCTCAAAAACCTTATAACGCAAATCAGAAGGAACAAACAACTTCCCGGGAGGGCAAGACTCCGGCGCATCTCCCTGGGCCTCAAGCACTTTAGCCTCAAGATCAGGGTAAAGAGCGGATATCACCACTCCTTCAGACAGTATAGGGCTAGGATCTTCAAAATCACCACCCCCGGGAAAACTACGTGACAAGGCATCCGCCTTCACATTCTTAACCCCAGGACGGTATGTGACAATGAAATTGAATCTGGTGAAGAACAAAGACCATCTGGCCTGCCTCGGATTAAGTCGTCTAGCCGACTCCAGGTAAGCCAGATTTTTGTGATCAGTGAATACCGTGATTGGATGATTCGCCCCTTCCAACCAATGACGCCATTCCTCAAAAGCCAACTTAATGGCCAGTAACTCTCGGTTACCCACATCATAATTTCTCTCCGCCACAGAGAGTTTCTTCGAAAAAAAAGCACATGGGCGCCATTTACCAGGTGACGGGCCCTGTGATAACACAGCTCCTACCCCCACATCGGATGCGTCAACCTCCACAATGAAAGGTTGTGACACATCTGGCTGCACCAATATAGGGGCAGAGGAAAAGCACTCCTTTACAGCAGAGAAGGCTTGCAATGCTGCATCAGACCACACAGAGACATCCGTCCCTTTCTTAGTCATGTCAGTTAAGGGTTTAACTATAGTCGAATAGTTCTTAATAAATTTTCGGTAATAGTTGGTGAACCCCAAAAATCGCATAAGAGCCTTCAGATTTTCAGGTCGGTCCCAGTTCAGAACAGCACAGACCTTCTCTGGATCCATACGAAAACCTGAAGATGAAAGCAGGTATCCTAAGAATTGCACCTCATGTACAGCAAAAGCACATTTCTCTAATTTTGCATACAACTTGTTATCTCTTAAGATTTGCAACACCTGCCTCACGTGATCCTGATGTGTCACAATATCTGGAGAATAGATTAGTATGTCATCCAAATACACGACTACAAACCTCCCCACAAGATGATGAAAAATGTCATTAACAAAATGCTGGAAGACAGCAGGAGCATTGGTCAACCCAAAAGGCATGACCAGGTTCTCAAAGTGGCCCTCAGGAGTGTTAAAGGCCGTCTTCCATTCATCCCCTTCCTTGATCCTGACCAGATTATATGCCCCCCTTAAGTCCAACTTGGAGAACACCTTGGCATCCACAATCTGGTTAAACAAGTCAGGAATCAAAGGAAGGGGGTACGGATCACGGACAGTAATCCTATTGAGTTCACGGAAATCCAGACATGGCCTAAGGGATCCGTCCTTTTTTTTAACAAAAAAGAACCCTGCTGCCACAGGAGATTTGGAAGGCCTAATATGTCCTTTGGCCAAACTCTCAGCAATATATTCCTTCATGGCCGTTCTCTCAGGTCCTGAAAGGTTATACAGCCTAGATTTCGGCAATCTTGTTCCAGGGATAAGATTGATAGGACAATCGTATTCCCGGTGGGGGGGTAAATCCTGACATCCACCTTCAGAAAATACATCAGAGAAATCCGATATAAAAGAAGGAAGAGTCTTAGTGGTTAAAGCAGAAAAAGATGTATTAAGGCAATTGTCAACACAATAATCGCCCCAATCCACAATTTGTCTAGTATGCCAGTCAATGGACGGATTATGTTTGCTTAACCACGGTAAACCCAGAACCACAGGAGCAGGAAGACCTTCCAACACAAAACATGAAATAAGCTCCTGATGAAATTCACCCACTCTTAATTTGATATCATGCACCATCTGAGACAAACACTTCTGAGAGAGAGGTGCAGAATCAATGGCAAACACAGAAATCCTCTTATCCAAAGAACTTGGTGACAATCCATGCATACGGACAAACTGAGCATCAATCAAGTTCACCCCTGCCCCGCTGTCAATAAACACCTCAATTTTCACAACCTTTGATTCTAGCGCCACCTCGGCAGTCAGGAGAAAACGGGTACTGCAGGATGAAGACAAATGCACATTTTCAGTCTCCCTACCCACTCCACCAAGAGTGAGATGAGAATTCAACGCCCCCTTTTCTTTTCTCTCCTTTAGAGATAGGAAGCATGGACATACCTTGATAAAGTGTCCTTTCTGACCACAGAAAAAACACACACCCTTTTTATTACCAAGATGTTTACGGGTGGAGACAGGAGTGGCTCCCCCTAATTGCATAGGTTCATCCCCAGACATCAACCTAGGGGAATATTCACCCAAAGTGTCATAGGAAGCTGGTACACTATGTGATAGTACGTCCTGAGAGCGGGGGCCCCTAGATCGCTCTCTCAGGCGCCTATCCATGCGTACAGCAAGAGACATAGCGGCTTCCAAAGACACAGGGGTTTCCTGAAAGGCCAAAGCGTCCTTCAGCCTTTCAGACAAACCTTGACAGAATTGGCTACGTAAAGCCGGATCGTTCCATTCAGTATTGGTCGCCCACCTCCGAAACTCAGAGCAATAAGTCTCAACCGGTCGCTCACCCTGACAAAGGTTACGTATCTGGGTCTCCGCCAGGGAGATACGATCCGGGTCATCATAGATAATCCCTAGGGTCTTGAAAAATTCATCTACCGACCGGAGAGACAGCGATCCGGCCGGTAGAGAAAAGGCCCATGACTGCGCATCCCCTTTAAGCAGCGAGATGACCACACCAACCTTCTGTTCCTCATTACCAGAAGAATGTGGACGCAGTCTGAAATACAATTTGCACGCCTCCCTAAATAGAACAAAATTATCACATTCCCCAGAAAATCTATCCGGGAGGGGGACCTTAGGCTCCAAACAGGCCTGACACTCAGCACCCCCAGAACCACCAGCCTGTGGTCTCTGAATCTGGTTGCGGATGTCAGCCACCTCCAAGCTGAGTCCCTGCAGCCGTTCAGCCAGTGTAGCAATAGCATCCATGTCAGCACAAAAATGACATAAATTTTTGTTAGTGGCGGTTTATAATGTCACGCTCGGGTGTGGGGGGAAAAGCCACACCGAGCGTATGAGGGATGGGAACAGACAAAACCAGGGAACTGGTCACCTCCTGCAGGGGACCCTAAGACTAGGCCCTAGCTGGCTACCAGTATGAACTAACCCGGGTGGTAGGAAAGCTCATACACAGGAACCTAATCTGAATAAACCCTAGAACACCCTGCAGTCTAATGACACAAGAGAGTAACCTGTTCCTCCAAGCGTAAGGAGGAACAGGAGACTCAAACAGGAATAACCAAAGGAAGAGAAAACACTTAACTTTAAGTAGAACTCAGCAACAGGATCTCAGCCGAGATCCACACCACTCTCCACCAGGTATGTAGCAGATATAAACCGCAAGGGATACTGGGAGAGGAAGAGGTAAGTAGGAGACAGCTAATTGCCCAGCGGCAACAGCTGAGGGAAAGGGGTGTGGAGAACAGCACCCAAACCACAGGGAATAGCCTGTCAAACCTGTCACTTAGAAAGCCGCGCAGAACGTCTGATTCCAGACGCAAGACCACTCGTGACATACTATAAACCTTACAAAATATATATGTTGTGAAGATGAGAGATTACGAGTGGAGATGTATCCGGAAAGAAGGTCAGAGATGTAAGGAACGGACATGTTGTGGACGGCAGGGGCGGATTAACCCCTTCCTGTCCAGCACCGTACATGTACGGAGCTGCGGGAAGTGACTTCCCGCCCAGAACCGTAGTACTACGGCGCGCTGATCGGGCGGGTGCAGGAGTGGCGCCCGCCCGATCAGCTGAATGGGACCAGTTGTTCCCGTAGCCGGACCCCTGCTGTATGTATCCAGCCTCCTGGATCTAACAGGAAGCAGGCTGTACGTGTATTACTGTGTGTAATACACTTACAGCCAATGCATTACAATACAGAAGTATTGTAATGCATTGTAAAGGGGATCAGACCCCCAAAGGTTAAAAAGTGTGGAAAAAGAAGTGGAAAAAAAAAGTTTTTTTAAAAAAATAAGTTTCAAGTAAAAAAAAAAAAGCGCCCTTTTCTCAAAATAAAGTTAAAAATTTGTAAAAAAAAAAAAAGGGGGGAAAAAAAAAGAAAAGTAGACATATTAGGTATCGCCGCGTCTATCAATAGGTATCGCGTATCGACCGGCTCTATAAAAATATCACATGATCCACCCCGCAAGGTGATCACAGTAAAAAAAAAAAAAAAAAAAAAAAAAAACTGTCCCAAAACAACCATTTTTTGGTCACTTTCCCTCACAAAAAGTGTAATAGCAGGCGATCAAAAAGGTGTATTTACCTCAAAATGGTACCAATCAAACCGTCATCTCGTCCTGCAAAAAATAACACCCTACCTAAGGCAATCACCCAAAAAAAATAAAAATATCCATAAAAAAAAAAAATCCATATGGCGCTCCTTCCGTTCTGAGTCCTGCCATGTGCCCCCACAGCAGTTTACCACCACATATGGGGTTTTGCCGTATTCAGGAGAAAATAGGTAACAAATTATGGGGTGCTTTTTCTCCTGTTACCCCTTGTGAAAATGAAAAATTTGGGGCTAAAGCAACATTTTACTGTAAGAAATTAAACTTTTCATTTTCACAGCCAAGTGTTTCCAAATTCCGTAAAACGCTTAGGGGCTCAAAGTGGTCAGTACACCCCTTAATATATTCTTTGAAGGGTGTAGTTTCCAAAATGGGATCACTTTTAGAGGGTTTCCACTTTAGGGGTACGTCAGGGTCTCTTCAAATACAAAATGGTGCCTAAAAACCATTCTAGCAAAATCTGCCTCCAAAATCCATATGGCGCTCCTTTCCTTCTGACCACTGCCACAAACCCATAGAGACGTTTACCACCACATATGGGGTATTTCTGTAAACTGCAGAATCAGAGTAATGTATATTGAAGTTTAGTTTGCTGTTAACCCTTGCTGTGTTGCAAGAAACAATTGATTAACATGAAAAATCTGTATAAAAAATGAAATTTTGCCTCCATTTTCCTTTAATTCTTGTAGAACACCTAAAGGGTTAACAAAGTTTGTAACATCTGTTTTAAATAATTTGAGCGGTGTAGTTTCTAAAATGGGGTCATTTATGGGTGGTTTCCATTACGTAAGCACCTCAAAATCACTTTATATCTGAATTGGTGCTTAAAAAATGGCTTTGGAAATTTCGTTGAAAATTTGAAAAATGGCTTCTAAACTTCTAAGCTTTCTAACGTCCTTAAAAAGTAAAATGACTTTATGTAAAATGAATTTATAAAATTATGCCAACATAAAGTAGACATATGGTGAATGATGACTGATTACTATTTTATGAGGTATTACTATCGGTCTTAAAAGTAGATAAATTCAAATTTTAAAAATTGTGACTTTTTCCAAATTTTTGGCAAATTTGGGATTTTTAAAAAATAAAGGAAAAATATATTGACTCAAATTTATGACTGTCATGAAGTACAATGTGTCACGAGAAAGTAAAAAGTAAAAGTGTTCCAAAGTTATTACCACATAAAGTGACACGTCAGATTTGCAAAAAATGGCCTGCGCAGGAAGGTGAAAACTGGCCCAGGGTTGAAAGGGTTAAGTGTACCATGGGCCCAGTGCTGTTCAAATAACGTGCCCCACCATCCAGTGTGAACAATATTGTTAGACACACACATCCCTCCCTTTCTAGGTTATATATGCATTTATATATAACTAAATGGACTACAGCAGAGTCCATTCAGTCTCCTGTTTTTTACTGGACAAAAAAAGACCTGCACTTTTTTGACGGAATCTGTGATGGAGGCCCCGAATGAAGCCTCCAGTGCAGATGTGCACCAGCCTGTAAACATACATGCAGTATATGCACACATTTACACAAACACATTTACCTGTGCTGCCCCAGAGGACGGGAGCGCACGGCGTCATTGGTTGCTATGACGCCGTGGGCTTCCTGAGGCCGCCGCCGTACAGTGAAACACTGTACACGCCGTGTACAGTGTACAGAGGTGGCCTCAGGAAGCGCACGGCGTCATAGCAAACAATGACGCAGTGCGCTCCCGTCCTCTGGGGCAGCACAGGCCGGGCTTTCACGGCCCGTATCAGGCCGTGAAACACAGTCGTCTGAATGGGGCCTTAGGGGTTAAGGCTACATGCACAGTGAAAAAAACAGCTGTTAAAAACACAGTCCGTTTTTCATGGCAATTCTGCATCCATTTTCTGGCTGTCTGTCAGTTTTTAATGTCTGTTTTGCATCTGTTTTTCATGACTGTTAAAAACGGTCATGAAAAACAGATGAATTTCATTGGTTTATTTTTAGCATCCCAACCCCCTACAGTGCCCTCAGTTCACCACACAGTGTATCTATAAAGGCCCCCTTTAATGCTCCCATGGTCTATAATGCTCCCCATAGTAACCTCAGTATATATAAAGACCCCCACAGTGCCACTTTGTATGTAAAATCCCCCAATGGTGCTCCCTGTATATAAAACCCCAATAGTGTTATTGCCCCCCCCAATAGTGTTATTCCAGTATAAAACACCCCCCAATAGCGCCACCTTATGTATGAAATCCCCCCAGAAGTGCCCTCTTGTATATAAAATGCCCCCAATAGTGCCCCCAGTATAAACTAATCACTATTTTCCTGGGTGCACATAGACTGCAATGGCTCTTAAAACGGCTGTGTGAAAAAAATGGCTGTTTTTTACTGCAATGTGGATGCAGCCTGATACATTTTTGTAATGCAGCTTAGCTTACTTTTCCCTCAATTTTCACTTCAACTAACCTGCTCCGTTTTGGCCATTTGCTCTGTTCCCAAAATGCCCAGCGAACCCTTTCTGCCCGCTCATATTTCTGATGTCGGATTGAAAAAGCCTCATCTGACAGATCTTCCATCTGAAAATAATGATAAAATAGTAATTAACGTGATAACAAATATGAGCAATTTGGACAATTAGGGGTCGTCAGAGTTGGGTAATAAAATTGCTCAATGAGGAAGAATGTCATAAACAATAAACGAAGAATTATGTACCCCCCGCTCCGCCAGCACCGCTCTGATACTCCCCACCAGTCTGTTTACTTGGACACAGTCCTGACGTGCCTGACGTCACTGGCTTATGTCAGTGATTGGCTGTGGTGGTTATGGTGGCTATACAGGCATGTCACCACTGCGATACCTAAGGAGAGCCAGAGTGTTGTCACCGGAATGGCAGGGGAATAAATGGGTAAGTAATGCTGTGTTTACAAGGCTCCAGATGGCGACCAAAATGGTGCGGCACATGAGGGGTTAACTACCGCTGATTGCAGCTTGCTATAAGACAGGTCGGGTGGCGGCTATGTGATTCCACGCTGGCACCCGCTCCTGTACCTTTATTAAACATACTTATCATCATTGGTGGCGCAGTGCGCCCTCCCCCCCAACCCCCCAGTATAATAAACATTGGTGGCAGTAGCCACAGGGTCCCCTCTCCACCTCCCCTCTTCATTGGTGGTTCAGTGGCAGTTCCAATCGGAGCCCCAGCAG
Organism: Rhinella marina; assembly: GCA_900303285.1. NCBI lineage: Eukaryota > Metazoa > Chordata > Amphibia > Anura > Bufonidae > Rhinella > Rhinella marina. The sequence continues at coordinate 110,599 of ONZH01026364.1, read as the reverse complement.
TGTAATTGTGGGGCTCCGATCGGTTACCATGGCAACCAGGACTCTTCTGAAGTCCTGGCTGTCATGGTAAGCTCTCTGTTGCCGTGTGCACAAAGCCCAGGGCAGCAGGGAGAGTGTAAGTCCTATGCAACCTAATAGAGCTCTATGAGGGTGCATAGGACAAAGGATTAAAAGATCCCAGGTTCTAACCCCTAGGGTTAGCTGGGTATGTTATACCGCTGCCTCCTATACTTGATTTAATGTGCTTTATATTCATTGGTGGCGCAGTGCGCCCTTTCCGCCCCAGTTATTAGCCTCATTGGTGTCGCAGTGCGCCCTTTCCGCCCCAGTTATTAGCCTCATTGGTGCCGCAGTGCGCCCTTTTCCCCAGCTCCCCCCCCCCAGTTATTAGTCTCATTGGTGGCGCAGTGCGCCCTTTCCCCCAGCTCCCCCCCCCAGTTATTAGTCTCATTGGTGGCGCAGTGCACCCTTTCCCCCAGCTTCTCCCCCCCCCAGTTATTATTCTCATTGGTGGCGCAGTGGCCACAGGCGACCCCCCCCCCTTCATTGGTGGCAGTGGTAGATTCTGATCGGAGCCCCAGCAGTGTAATCGCGGGGCTCCGATTGGTTACCATGGCAACCAGGACGCTACTGAAGTCCTGGCTGCCATGGTAAGCTCCCTGTTGCTATGTGCACTATGCACAGGGCAGCAGGGAGAGTGTGAGATCCTAGTCAGTTCTATTAGGGTGCATAGGACAAGAGTTCTAAAAAAAAAAAAAAAAAAAAAAAAAAACACCAGTATATTAAGTTTAAGGGCCCAATGCGCCCGCATCTATTCCTCTATTCCACAATTTTGCAGAATACATGCGGCTGCATTCACTTCAATGGGTGGCGTGCGAACTTGCCGCAGCTCCGCAAGAAATCACAGAACATGTCCTATTCCTGTACGGACAAGAATAGGCATTTTGAACAGGGTGTCCGGCCATGTGTACCGCAAATTGTGGAACACACGCCAGGCGGCATCCGTGATATTGCGGATCCGCATTTTTGCGGATGTGCAATACTACAGCCGTCTGAATAGCCCCATAATCACCCCCTTTCCCAATTTTACATAGAAAATATATTAACAATAAATAAACATTTTACATATTGCCACCACCGAAAAGTCCAAATTATTAAAATATAAAAAAAATCTCCTATGTGGTGAACACGCAACAGAAAAAAATAAAAAAATTCCGCACAATTCGCCATTTTTTAGTAACCTTTTCCCCCAAAAAATAGGATAGGACTGTTTTATTATGGCCCAGACGTTCCATCTTCTCCTCCAAATCTTTTTTTAATTATAATTATATGTATTTAAATTTGGCGAAATGTTTCATCACATTTCCCCTCTTGGGTAATTTTCTGCCCAACTCGAACAACCACTTTGAGCTTGATTCACACTTGCCATCTGATGCAGTTTTAGCGTGCATCATTCTTATGAATTATTAAAGGGGTTGTCCAAGTTATTTTTTTTGTAGGTTTCTAACTAACAAAATGTAAAGGATTTTCAATTTACTTGATCTACAGTGGCCCTGTACTCCTAGTTGGCTGAGGGTCACATGACCTGTGACATCAGCTTCTGTCCCTGCTCTGATGATGCTCCAGGCACAAGCCTGAGGAAGCAGGAGGAGCAGATGTGCACAGAGGTGAATGATGTGCTGGTTGGAGTGATACCTGTACTCTTCTGCTAGCTGTGAGGAAGTGTCTGCAGAACACTGCACAAGAACAGGTAGGGGGAAGATCCCGTGTGTATCAGCAGTGCCACTGTACAGCTTGAACTTGTAATCCCACACATACAACATGAGTATCCCAGCAGTCAGGCCGCAGGCAGGGCAGCAATTTTATTTACTGCAGGCAGTCTTTGTTGACACCCACAAATATTGAAGAGGAAAACCTTAGAGATTGTTGTTAGATGTCTCCACAGCTCTGCAATTGCATGCAACCAAAGGGGCCGGGACAGAACTAGGTAAATGAGTACATATAAAAATCTTGCCTAGCTTATGTATACAACCCCTGTTATGGAATTATGGAATCACCAGTCTCTGAGGATGTTCCTTCAGTTGTTTAATTTTGTTTAAAAAAAAAAAAAATAAAGGTATTGACATGACAAAAAACTAAAGGTATTTCAAATGGCAACTTTCTGGCTTTAAGAAATACTAAAATAAATCAAGAAAAATAATTGTGGTAGCCAGTAACAGTTACATTTTTAGAACAAACACAGGGAATAAATTATGAAATCACTCAATTCTGAGGAAAAAATTATGGAATCATGAAAACAAACAAACAAAATAACACTCCAACACATCACTAGTACTTTGTTGCACCACCTCCGGCTTTTATAACTGCTTGCAGTCTCTGAGGCATTGACTTAATGAGTGACAAACAGTACTCTTCATCAGTCTGGCTCCAGCTTTCTCTGATTGCTGTTGCCAGATCAGCTTTGCAGGTTGGACTCTTGTCATGGACCATTTTCTTTTACTTCCACCACAGATTTTCAATTGGATTGAGATCCGGACTGTTTGCAGGCCATGACATTGACCTTATGTGTCTTTCTTCAAGGAATGTTTTCACAGTTTTTGCTCTATGGCAAGATGCATTATCATCTTGAAAAATGATTTCATCATCCCCAAACATCCTTTCGATAGATGGGATAAGAAAAGTGTCCAAAATGTCAATGTAAACCTGTGCATTTATTGAAGATGTAATGACAGCCATCTCCCCAGTGCTTTTATGCAGCCCCATATCATCAATGACTGTGGAAATTTGCATGTTTTCTTCAGTTGTCTGCATAAATCTCTTTGGAACGGCATCAAACAAAAGTTCCAGCATTATCACCTTGCCCAATGCAGATTCGAGATTCATCACTGAATATGACTTTCATCCAGTCATCCACAGTCCACGATTGCCTTTCCTTAGCCCATTGTAACCTTGTTTTTTTCTGTTTAGGTGTTAGTGATGGCTTTCTTTTAGCTTTTCTGTATGTAAAACCCATTTCCTTTAGTTCGGTCACAGATGTTGACTCCAGTTTCCTCCCATTTGTTTTGTTGTACATTTTCTATTTTCAAGGCATATTGCTTTAAGTTTTCTGTCTTGACGCTTTGATGTCTTCCTTGGTCTACCAGTATGCTTGCCTTTAACCTTCCCATGTTGTTTGTACTTGGTCCAGGTTTTAGACACAGCTGACTGTGAACAACCAACATCTTGTGAAACACTGCGTGCTGATTTACCCTCTTTAAGGAGTTTAATAATCCTCTCCTTTTTTTCAATTGACATCTCTGGTGTTGGAGCCCTGATTCATGTCAGTCCACTTGTTGCAACAGCTCTCCAAGGTGTGATCACTCCTTTTTACCTGGATACTAACGAGCAGATTTAATCTGATGCAGGTGTTATTGTTTGTAATAAAAATTTGCAGGGTGATTCCATAATTTTTTCCTCAGAATTGAGTGATTCCATAATTTATTTCCTGTGCTTGTTCTAAAAATGTAACTGTTACTGGCTACCACAATTATTTTTCTTGATTTCTTTTAGTATTTCTTAAAGCCAGAAAGTTGCCATTTGAAATGCCTTTAGTTTTTTGTCATGTCTGTGATCTGTTTTTTTCAACAAAATTAAACAACTGAAGGAACATCCTCAGAGACTGGTGATTCCATAATTTTTACCAGGGGTTGTATATCGCTTACCGTCAGATTTACAGTGCTTTATTTTTTTCATATAACTTGGACAACCCCTTTAAGGCTCTAGATTCTAGCTTTCAGACAGCTGATTCATTTTCTGCTACAAAAAAACTACATTCAACAGCTGCATCAAAATGTAAAGTATGAAACTGGCTTTAAATTTGTTTCATAAAGCCGCAAATTAAATAAACTAATGAACACATTTTTGATCATATAAGAGATAAATATAATATGAAAAATATGCGCAAAGTTACAGATTACAGACTCATAAGATCTCCAAGTTTCGGACTGTGGTGCCTCTAATATGCTCTATGTTGGCCGCCATATAAAATTCAACACATAGGATGAGCCCACATTGTGCCACACTATGGACACCTACAACACAGACATGTAATAGGCCCTTGTGCATGAGGTCTAAGGTTGTGCTGCAGACTATGGCGATTGCGCTGAAGATTTTCAGCTCAGGCAGTGCAGTAAATGGAACCGTTGGAATATCAAACATTTTGATTTACTGGATGGCAGAGACCTTTGAAAGCAAAGTCACACGTGTAATTTTTATCACAAAATAGATCACAACTAATGCTGCAGGCTACATTCATACACAGCATTTTAACATGTTTTTCATAAAATTTTAAATGGTGGTTTTTCGTTTTTTTTAAGCTTCAAGATACTTCAAAATCTATAGCAAAATAGTCTAGATTTATAGGGGCACATTTATTAAGACTGCTGTTTTAGGCGCCAGTCCTAACAAACCCCTAAGCTGGCGGTGGATCCAACAAAGTTATGAAGAGGTACCGGCACAAGGCACAAGACTGTGCTACCACGACGTTTCAGGGGTGTTCTCCTTCTTCAGGCATGCTCAGTGTACTCAATATGAATAAATAACCCTACTTCATGCCTAATTATAAACACATGCAGCAGTAGTAAAATACAAATCTGATAATGACACTTTCACTTCTGCAATAAACACGTTGCTACGTTGCTGTTGTATCAGATTAAATACCACATCAATATACATCAGTAACAATATATTGATTTTCATGTTAATACATCTGTTTTTAAATATTTAAAATGTGGGTCTTAAATAGATACATTAAAGGAATACAGCACTTGCCACAAGGGCATTTAAGCAAAAAATCCTCTGATCGGGATATTATTCTCTTTCATTGGATGAGTGACAGTGTCTCCTTTTATAATAGATGAATAATTCTGGCATGAGAGGCAAGGAAAGGTTCCATTTTCTTTGTTTTTAAAAAAAAGTTTGGTTTCCTTTCTTTAGGAATATCGGCACGCACCAATTTGTTGCCTAGTGAAAGCCCTTTACTACAAACAAAAGCAGCTTTTTCTTTAAACAATGGGGCAAACTTGCTATCGTAGGTCATGAGTTTTCAATATTTGCAAATGGTATATTTAATTATCTTGGAGCGCTGATCAAAATTAGAAACAAAAACAGAACGTCACATGTCTTTTTATCACAGGGTGTTTGACTTAAAGAGGATCTTTCACCATTCCCGACATGTCTGCTTTAATAGCTTCATGCATTCCCCACGTACTAACGATTCTGGAGCATGTATTCCTATGTCTGTATGTTGTGCCATTCCTTTATTATTTGCACTAGAAGTTATGAATGAATTGCTAGAAGTCTGCAGTAAGGGTACAGAGGGGAGGTGACCAGTTGGGGGGGGGGGTGTACCTGCACAGTCTGAAAATGGCAGCACTGATTGGATAGAGTGAGACTGTGCAGGTACACACCCCCAACTTGTTACCACCTCTCTGTACCCTTACTGCAGACTGCTAGAAATTCATTCATAACTTCTAGCACGAATAATAAAGGAATGGCACAACACAGAGCCATAAGAATAGATGCTCCAGAATTGTTATTACATAGGGCATACATGAATCTCTTAAAACAGGCATGTTAGGAGCGGTGAGAGGTCCTCTTTAAGATGGACGGTATTGGAAGAGGTAACTAGTGTGAACATGGACCAATTAGAAAAAAGACTATTACAAAGAGAGGCCTTTTGGATTTTCTCTATGGGCACCATCAGTCCAAAAGAGTTTTTAAATATTTAAAAACAGATGTATCAATATGAAAATCAATATATTGTTACTGATGTATATTAACATGGTATTTATTCTGATATGTAACAAAGTGTTTAGTGCAGAGGTGAAAGTGTCATTATCAGATTTGTATTTTACTGCTGCTGCATGGGTTTATAATTAGGAATGAAGTAGGGTTATTTATTCATGTCCAGGAGCATGCCTGAAGAAGGGGAACATCCCCAAAACGTCATGGTAGCACATTCTTGTGCCTTGTCTGTTTCCGTGATTTGGACTTTTAAAAACTTGGATTTTGCTATGTGTTGATTGAAGATGTCAATATAATACAGTAGGCTGTTTTGTAGCTTGGTCTATCCTCTGGATAGGTCATCAGTATCTGATCAGTGGGGGTCCGATACCTGGGACCCCCTTCGATCAGCTGTTTGAGAAGACACTGGCACTCACGGTGGCGCTGCAGCCTTCTCGCAGCTTTGCCTAGGCCAGTGACGACACGTTCATCAGTCACATGGAGTGAATAGGGCTGAGCTCTGATATCAAGCACAGCCGCCATCAGGTCAGAGGATAGATCATCAGTAAAAAAGGCTCAGAAAACCCTTTTAAAAAAAAATCTGAGATTTTAATATGGTGGCCTATCCTCAGTATAAGCAATCAATATCTGATCTGTGACAGCCCTACAGGCCGCATCTTTGCTGATCAGCTGTTCCATTGCCGGAAGACACATTAAAGAGGCTCTGTCACCAGGTTTTAACCTATGTATTTTAATACATAGGTTAAAAGCCCTTAATTTGCCAATTACCCACATACCTGTATTGCAGAGTATAGCGCAGCGGTTGTGCAGAAAAGTGAAGTTTAAAAATTATGCTAATGAGCCTTCGGAGCACCGGGGGGGCGGGCTCTTTCCTCCTGAGCACCGCTTCTTCACCGCCCCCCCGGGCCCGAGGCTCTCCCCCATGCCTAAGTGCACGCCCCTCTTTAAATTGACTGACAGCGCTAGACCGTTTGGCCTAGCGCTGAAATCCCGCGCGTGCGCAGCAGGATTGGGGCCGGCGCATGCGCAATAGCGCTTGCAGTGCCGAACACTGCAAGCGCTTCCATTCATCTGCGCACGCGCCGTCACTTCCCTGAACCCGGATCGATTTTTGGGGAACCGGAAGACCTTCCGTTCCTTTAAGGAAAGCGTAAAATTATATTTCCGCTTACGCCCCCACTCCTCGGGTTCCGAGCAGCAGCGGGTGGGAATAATTATTTCCTTGCTGCAGGATGATCCGCAGGAGTGGGCCTTTTTGTTACCCCCTGACTCCCCTAGTCTGTTGACTGTGGACGCGTTTTTTCTGGCCTTAGGCCTATTATATGAGGAGCCCGACTTGACTGCGGTTGCCGAGTCTCAGCTCAGGGACATTCGGCAGGGTAACCGTCCAGTAGAGGACTATTGCGCGGAGTTTAGGAAGTGGTGTGTCTCTTCTGGATGGAATGACCCAGCCTTAAGAAGTCAATTCCGGGTAGGGCTGTCTGACCAACTGAAAGACCTTCTGGTGTGTTATCCTACTCCTGACTCCTTAGAGGCGACCATGACCTTAGCCATTAAGCTAGACTGACGGGTGAGAGAGAGACTGAGAGAACGCTCAAGCATTCCTCAGGTTGCCGTATTGCCTGAAATTCCTCTTCCAAGTCCATCTCCTACCAGAATTCCGGAGGAGCCCATGCAGTTAGGTGGAACCTTAAGGGACCAGAGACGCCTGAAGGGAGCCTGTTTTTACTGCGATGAAATGAACCACTGGCTCCAGCAGTGTCCCAAACTTCCACCCTCTAGGAGATCTCCGGGGGGAAGCAAGGTAACTCCAGCGGTGGTAAGGAGGAAAGTTTTGCTACCTATCTCTGTTACCTATGATCAAATTAAGGGGGTTGGTCAAGCATTTGTTGATTCAGGTTCTGCCTTTAATTTTATTAATTTTGATTTTGTTCAATCTGTGGGTATTCCGCTAGTTCCTTTAAGGGAGGTAATTCAAATCATTGCTTTACATTCCACCCCATTGAATAATGGGAGAGTGGAATTTTGTACTCCCGAGGTTTCCCTAACTGTGGGAATTTCCCATACTGAGACTTGTTCCTTTCTTGTCTTAAGGGATTTACCTGCTGACCTCGTTTTAGGTCTGCCATGGTTACAGGACCACAACCCTGTGATCAACTGGCCTGCAGGAGAATTAAAGAAATGGGGAGGTGATTGTTCCAAATGTTGCAAATCAGTAATGCAGTTTGGAGGTACCACTGAGTCTCTTATCCTGCCCGGATATATCAGAGATTTTCAGGACGTATTCTCCATGTCCAAGACTGAGTTCCTCCCTCCTCACAGGCAATATGATTGTACCATTGATATTATTGAGGGTTCTAAGTATCCTAAGGGCCGTATTTACAATCTCTCCACTCCTGAACGGCAGTCCATGAGAGATTATCTTAAAGAGAGTCTGGCCAAGGGTCACATCCGGCCTTCAGTTTCCCCCATTTTTCTTTGTGGGTAAGAAGGATGGAGGATTGAGGCCCTGTATTGATTACAGGGAACTTAACAAGATCACGGTCAAGAACAGGTACCCGCTGCCCCTTATCCCTGACTTACTGAACCAGATTCAAGGCGCCTGCTGGTTCTCTAAGCTGGATTTGAAGGGAGCTTATAACCTGATTAGAATCAGGGAGGGGGATGAATGGAAGACGGCCTTCAATACCCCTGAGGGTCACTATGAGTATTTAGTAATGCCCTTTGGGCTAAGCAATGCACCCGCTGTGTTCCAGAATTTTGTTAATGACATTTTTAGACCTTTTATTGGGAGGTTCATGATTGTCTACATTGATGACATCCTTATTTTTTCTGCAGATTGGGAATCTCACGTTTCTCATACCAGGCAAGTGTTAGAGGTGTTACGTGAGAATAAACTATTTGTCAAAGGGGAGAAGTGTATCTTCGGCGTTCAGGAGGTGGCCTTTTTAGGATACATTTTGACCGCTTTCTCTTGCAAAATGGACCCAGCTAAGGTGCAGGCCATCCTTGATTGGGTGCGACCTTCCTCCCTTAAGGCGCTCCAACGATTTTTAGGGTTTACGAACTTCTATTGCAAATTTATTAAAAAATTTTCGTTGGTGGGCAAACCAGTTACAGATCTGACTCGCAAGGGAGCGGATCTAGTTAATTGGCCCCCTGCAGCTATTGAAGCCTTTGAGAAGCTAAAACAGTGTTTTACTAATGCCCCTGTGTTAATCCAGCCTGACCAGAGTGAGCCATTTATAGTTGAGGTGGATGCATCTGAGGATGGGGTAGGGGCAGTACTGTCCCAGGGGTCCTCCACCTTAACTAATCTGAAGCCATGTGCCTTTTTCTCCCGCAAGTTCTCGTCTGCTGAGAGGAACTATGATATCGGTAATAGGGAGTTGTTGGCCATTAAGTGGGCATTTGAGGAATGGCGTCACTTCCTGGAGGGGGCATTACATCGCATTGTGGTCCTCACGGATCATAAAAATCTTATGTTTCTAGAGTCTGCTAAACGTTTGAATCCCAGACAGGCGAGGTGGGCTTTGTTCTTTACTCGTTTTGATTTTTGTGTTACTTTTAGACCAGGGAGCAAGAACATTAAGGCTGACGCCTTATCCCGAAGCATTCAGGCGTATCAGTCTCCTGACGTCACTCCTGAGCCCATCCTGCCAGCTGACATCATCGTGGCCGCTACCTTGTCTGATCTGGCATCTGAAATCTCAGCAGGACAGCATCTCGCTCCCACTGGTACCCCCAGTGACAAATTGTTTGTGCCGGCTCATTTGCGTTTGCGACTGCTGGGTGAGTGCCATAACTCGGTATTATGTGGTCATCCGGGTATTAATGCCACCAAGGAGTTAGTCTCTAGGCAGTATTGGTGGCCATCGATTGCAAGGGATGTTCAGGCTTTTGTAATTGCGTGCAATACTTGTGCCAGGTCCAAGAATCCCAAGACACGGCCTATGGGTGAGCTACGTCCATTACCCATACCTAGCAGACCATGGTCGCATTTGTCCATGGACTTTATCACGGATTTGCCGTGCTCTGAGGGTAAAACCGTGATATTTGTGGTGGTTAACAGATTCGGCAAAATGTGTCATTTTATTCCTTTGTGTAAATTACCCTCTTCGAAGGTCTTGGCGTCCGTGTTCATGGATAATATTGTCAAACTGCATGGTGTTCCTGAGAATATCGTTTCTGATAGGGGAGTACAGTTTGTGTCTAGGTTCTGGAGGACGTTCTGTAATAAGATTGGTATCTCTTTGTCCTTTTCATCAGCCTTTCATCCGGAGACCAATGGTCAGACTGAACGTCTTAACCAATCTGTTGAGCAATATCTCAGATGTTATGTTTCTGATAACCAGCATGTGTGGGCCAGATTCCTGTCTCTGGCTGAGTTTGCAATTAATAATCGTGTTAATTCATCCTCTGGGATGTCACCGTTTTTCTGCAATATGGGTTTTCATCCATGCTTTAGCTCCTTTTCCCCATCTGCGTCGGTTGTCCCAGAGGTCAATGATTTTTCTCAAGAACTGTGCAGTTTGGGCACAGGTTCAGTCGAACCTGGAAAAGGCCCAAGGAGTTCAAAAAGCTAAGGCTGATAGGAAACGTTCTAAGGGTGTGAATTTTAAGGTTGGGGATAAGGTATGGCTATCGACTAAAAATCTCAACATGAGGGTACCATCCTACAAGTTTGCACCTCGCTTCATTGGTCCTTACAGGATCACCAAGGTGATCAATCCGGTTTCTTTTAGGTTATGTTTACCCGACTCCCTTCGTGTTCATAATGTTTTTCGTGTGTCTTTGCTCAAACGTTATGTTGCTCCCGTTGGTCCTGAGGAACAGTCTCCGCCTCCGGTCGAGGTAGCAGGACAAATGGAGCATGAGATTGCCAGAATTGTGGATGTGAGAAGGGTCCGGAATTCCTTCCAGTACCTTGTACATTGGAAGGGGTCGGTCCTGAGGACAGGTCTTGGGTACCGTTGACCAGGATGCATGCAGACTCACTCATCCGAAAGTTCCATCTGCAGCATCCCGATAAGCCTGCTCCCGCTGGTAAGGGTCCGGTGGCCCCTCGTGAAGGGGGGGTACTGTCACGCGAGGTCGGCGTCGCGCTCCCTCTGCACGACATCGCCGGACCTCTCCGCCTCCCTAGAGACGAGCAATAGGGAATTGAAGTGCTGGTCTTGTCTGCCAGCACTTCATGAGTTAATTCTCTGTTTGGGTTTAGCCATGTGGTGCTGATCACACCACATGGCTACTTTACATATTGTTTGGACAGCTTGCTCCGCCTCAGGTCATGTGATGCTGGCCACATCACATGATCCTGGGCGGGCTATTTAAAGTTGGCAACTGCCTCACTCAGGCGCCTGTGATTAGTTACACCTTTGATCAGTGCTCGTGCGACCTTTTGCTTGGATTGTTACTTGGATTTTGGACTTTGGATTCTGGACTTTGACCTCTCTTTCGCTTCACCCCTGGTATTTACATGACCTCCTGTGTTTGACCCGGCTTGCTGACTATCTACCATTGTGTTTGTTCCGTCTGTGTTTTGTCCGTCCCTTTGTTCCCTTTCCCTCCCTGCGCACTTATCTAGTGTAGGGACCGCCTTCGTGGTTGTCCGCGGCTGCCTAGGGCCGATTGAGGCAAGTAGGCAGGGAAAGAAGGAGGGGTTTCAGTACAGGGCTCACCTACCCTTGTCTCCCCTCGTGACAAGGCCATTTTTGTGCAGTGCAATGATGACTGCACGTGTTTCTTTAGAGATAACCATGGTTAACAGAAGAGAAACAATGATGCCAAGCACCAGCCTCCTTTTAAAGTGTCCAGTGGTGTCATTCTTACTTAATCATGACAGATTGATCTCCAGCCCTGTCCTCATCAACACCCACACCTGTGTTAATGGAGCAATCACTGAAACAATGTTAGCTGGTCCTTTTAAGGCAGGGCTGCAATGATGTTGAAATGTGTTTTGGGGGATAAAGTTAATTTTCTAGGCAAATATTGACTTTGCAAGTAATTGCTGTTAAGCTGATCACTCTTTATAACATTCTGGAGTATATGCAAATTGCCATTATAAAATCTGAAGCAGTAGACTTTGTAAAAATTAATATTTGTATCATTCTCAAAACTTTTGGCCATGACTGTACATACTGTTAACTTCCTGGAACAGCAGCTGCCGCTAACAGGGAGCCAGACCCCTACTGATGACTTATCCAGCACATAGATCATTAATATCTTAGTCCCGGAAATCCCTATATAAGGGAATGACTGGGCTGTGGGTTGAGGAAATGTGCTATAAAAAACTTGAGACACTGAAAGATAAAACTAACCTCTTCACATTGAGGACATGTTAATGGTTCAAGTGCAACTTCTTTCCAACTGAAAATTAATCAGAATAATTAGAAGTAGTACAATTGTAAGTACAAACTTGCCTTTATTCTTAGTTCTACACAACTGACGAATATCCATAATGTAACTCTAGTAATTTGTGAGACCTGATGAAGGACAGAAGGATTTATCTCATAAGCTGCCATTTAAAGGGCTTGTCCCACATTGGACATTTATTACCTATTCACTAGACCAGAGATACCCAACCTGTGGCCCTCCAGCTGTTGCAACACTTAAAGGGATTCTGTCAGCAGCATTTCACCTATTGAGTTATTTGTACCATCGGATTCGGCCAGTTATAAGCAGTTCTAAATTGTAATTGTTATAGGTCACAGAGGCAGTTTTTGTGTTAAAAAAACGATTTTTAGTAGCTGTCACTCACTGTTAATAAGGAGCCCAAGGGGAGTTGCCAACCGTTGCAGGAGCCCGGGCTCGGCGATTCCTTGGAGCCCAGGCACGCCCACCTACTTAATATTCACTTCACTGACTCGCTCAGTGAAGCTTCAGTGCGGACGAAATCCCGCGCATGCGCAGTACATCAGGAAAGGCCAGTGCCCACAGACTGCACGGGCGCAGGCCTCTTGATGTACTGCGCATGCGCGGGATTTCGTCCGCGCCGAAGCTTCACTGAGCGAGTCAGTGAAGTGAATATTAAGTAGGTGGGCGTGCCTGGGCTCCAAGGAATCGCCGAGCCCGGGCTCCTGCAACGGTTGGCAACTCCCCTTGGGCTCCTTATTAACAGTGAGTGACAGCTACTAAAAATTGTTTTTTTAACACAAAAACTGCCTCTGTGACCTATAACAATTACAATTTAGAACTGCTTATAACTGGCCGAATCCGATGGTATAAATAACTCAATAGGTGAAATGCTGCTGACAGAATCCCTTTAAACTCCCAGCATGCCTGTATTTGTGAGTTATAACCTCTTTTCTAATCCTCAGCTGTGTCATGTGACCAACACTCTGACTCTCCACTTATGATCCTTAGCTGTGTCATGTGACCTCTGACTCTCCAAATAACACAGCTTCTTATCTGTGGACAAGAAATCAGTTTCTCTATGTATTCCTATGGGAGCCTCAGTCTCATAGGAATGAATAGAGAAGTAACTGACTTCCTTTTCTGTGTCAGTTGGAGAGTCATAGTGTTGGTCACATGACAGCTGAGGATCAGAAGGGAGGTTATAACTCACAAATGCAGTTACTGGTAAGAATATTACATTCACTACAGATTACATCATGTACCTTGTAACATCATGTAACAGGTCAGAAAATAAACATTTTTGTGCTTCTTTAAAAATGAAATAAAAAATTCTTTAAACATTTGTTTAACGTACAAACTGGATTTAAACAATGGGCCATTTTCTGAGGACACATTCCCTTTAATTTTTGGTTGCATACCACTGAATCAGTACTTATTACACTGGATCAAATTAATCTTTAAATGTGAAAGAAATAACTTTAATAGGTTTTCACATCACATTACTGTTATTAGGCAGGGCTAACATATGCATGCATTGTGACCTGCAGTAGGGTTCTGTAACCTATTGTAACCCATGCTTTTGAGTACTGTGTACTATATAGCACAGAATATACTCCATTAGAAGTGCTGAAGCATCTGATAATGCATGCTTATTTTGTGATTTCTGCAATATAAACGGTCATATATGAACATACATCTGTTATCATGCCATACATTGCTATATCACAGGTCTACCAGGAATGACTGTAATGAGAGCAAATCAACGTCCTGGCAAATACCTGGGGGTGAGAATTTCTTTGTACTGTAATTTCTCCAATTTAGATGGTGCAACCAGGTTCATGGGGATAACTATGTTGTCAATGTCGTATGAGCTTTCACTCCTCAATCTTCGTCTTGCTGCACTTAGCACAATACCGGGGTCCTGTGCTTCTAACTGAGCCACAAAAAAAAAGAAAGAGGAGAAATGGAAAGTAGTTAATACTTTTTACCTTTTCATAGATCTACCAGTCTACTAAATGCTGTACTGTAAACTGCAACAACATAGATACATTTGTATATTCTTCATTCTCATTGTTTTTCAAATGTCAGTATCTTTTAAAATACCTGCACAGAGGTTTTATGAGAAGTGGGGGTCACTGTGAGATCATGGCTGGGGTGAGCATCTGAGAATAAGGAGAGAGAAAATATCAATTACATGTATGTATCTCTTCATAGGGTATTGAGCTGTCTATAGTGTTTTGCTAGGATGACAAGAACCAGTCTCCTTTCCTGCTGTGGCCAACCATATACAGAAACAGATATTTAGGGGGGGGGGTCATTTATGAAACCGAAATACGCCTATATTAGGCATATTTCAGGCGCAGGTTGTGGCACACCAGTTAGTTGTGCCGCAATCTGCAACTTCTCCCCACTCATGCCAGGTCTAAATAAGTGGATGTGGCCCATGCGGGGAAGGGGACGGGCCGGCAGTCCAATCTCTTTTGCCATTTTTACGCCAGATTCAGGCGTAGAAAAAAGTCTAAATGCAAGGAAGCTGCCTTACATTTAGAAGCGGCAGTGGACCCACTGAAGTAATGAAGAGGCTCGCGCCTCTTCATAACTCCGGCAGAACCACAGCCAGCTTAGGGGTTAATTAAGACCGGCGTCTAAAATGCTGGTCTTAATAAATGTGCCCCTTAGTGCTAATTCCTGAGGTTGTGCTATGCCGACACATTCATGGGTAGAAAGTCTACAATACAAATATACCAAGTATCAGTGCTAGGGGGTCACGCATGCCAAGTGCATAGATCATGTAAGGTTCCTTAGTATGGGACTATAGAACATCTGTGCCTTGGGTTAATGTTCCTTAAAGGGCTTCGATCACCAGAATCATTGTAGTAAACAGGCTGACCTGTGACATGTGCACAGATCAGCAAAAGCTAGGTCTTGGTCTGTGGCTTTAACTCTGCATTCATGCTGAAAACCCAATGGATCCATTATAGCGAAAAGGGATCTGGCGGCCCTGGCTATATTGGACACGACAATTCCAGTATTCTGCTCCTCTGCTGGAAAGGAGTACCAGAATTCCCTAATGCAGATGTGGACATAGACTTAGGCCAAGTTTTGCTCTCCTCCCAAGCCACACCCTAGCCTAGGTGTTCAGCTCAGACTTTCATCAGATGGCATACCCAGGTAAGTGGACCCCACATTAAGGAATATGTACATGGTACATTATAGAGGTGGGGACCATTTAAGTCAGGTATTAAAGCCACTATATAAGAGAATCTCCCCTACCTTGTGGGCCAGGATTGTCCATGTACAGAACACCATTCATTGCAATACATGTAACACTAGATTTCCTGAACCAAGGAGACTGCAGTGGTAATGCATGGGTGGCCACAGCTTTCCCAAGGGAAAGTTTATGGACTTCGGAGTGCTACCTTTTTTTCATTAAATCTTAAACCAAGGACACTATCTCGGTAAGGGAATATTTCACAGCTGTCCAAACCCCTGAAGAAGCCAGGTTAGCTGGTGAAACATGTTGGGGGGATAGTTTCAGGTTTTCAGTCTCTGTTGTCTGTGTCCTCTGATAATAGCTAGAAAGCAATAGCAAGAAAATTCATAACCAGATAGGGGATTTATGCTTGAGTGTGACTTAGTGCAGTAACTGGTCACAGTGTCCACAGTATGTTGGTGGTGAGGGAATGTGCACACCCACCATCACGTCTTTACTTATTCTAATAAGACTGCGTCAGTTATGACATAGACAACGGTTATGGACAACGGTTATTTTTAAGAATTTGAATAGCTCACATATAAGGTGTTTCTATACTTACTTAATAAAAGTTATGTTTTAATCAATGATGATTATCTGGGTCAAGTTGGGAAATTGGCCTTGAGAGGTTATGTTGCTTAAGCTACCTTTTTTCTATATATGTGGATATCTTATCAAATAATTCACTCATAAAAATATAAAGTGTCATCTATCAGAAGAGACACACAGCAGCCAGAGACCCTCAAAGTGTAAAATGCTGTAAGGTATACCAGATAGCACAACATACATTTAAAAAATTTCTCAAACATAAAATTACATTTTTGACTTTTTTTATTAAAGGGTAACCATTCCAAAGTTTTGGTAGTACCGGCTTATGCCATACCTCCACATTGTCTTTCTTGGTTGTGCGTTTCAAGTTGTGGCCCAGGACTTGATGTACAACTCTTGCTCCATCTGGCCGGTACTAGAAACAAACATGTGAAAAGAAACAGATAATCAGACACAATAATCGCAAAATTAACGTTTAGTTGAGGGTTTTGTGTTCATTTCAGGTGATCGGCTAATCAGATCTGTCTCTGAGCAGGCAGCTAATTTTTCCTGGCAAGCCACGGTCATCTAAACATTTCCCCTGGGGCGGCCGCGTGACAAGATAAAAATAAGACTGTGACCACTGTGTAAGTGTATTATCTCACATATAATTATGAGGCTGAAAACCATAATCACAGCACTGTGTGACCAAGAAGTGGAACACAAAGTTCAATTAAACATCTTAATGCTGAATTAACTCAGTAACCCCGTAGGTGTCAACAGTTGCAACGAGAACAAGTCACATGCTGAGCTCAACTTCTCCAAACGTGTTCTTTATCATCTCTATATTTGTAAGATCAAAAAAGGGAGTCTGTCAGCAGTTTTGGACCCTGAAAACTACTGACAGCACTATATGGGAGACAAGAGCGCAAGGGAAACATACCTTGTGTGATGGTCATGGAGGTCGAAGGACAGAAAAACTGAAGCTTTAATCCTCCTTGTGCCATAAATACAGGTGCCCAGGAGGTGGCCCTTTAATGGTCAGCACCTCCGCTGTCTGAACTGATTGCTTCCCAGCCAACCACTGAGCTGTGTGAAAGCTTTATTGGTCTCCTGTTGTCTGCTAGAGCTTTCACTCAGTGAAATGACATGATGATTAAAGGGGTATTCCAGTAATAACAAGTCATCCTCTATCCAAAATGTACCTCTGTCATGAAAAAGCAGTGATTGCTACAGCCAAACACTTAGGGGCCTGTGCACAAGCTCTTATCAGGAATAATTTAGTTCTGACTGCTATAAAGTTATATTAAGAACATAAAAAGCATTGAATTTTGAACCTATTCGGATAAAAAAAATGTTGTGTTGGGATATGCTTTACTGTGTAGAATGCACAGAACAGCCAGAGCCACCTTCCAAATGTAACACAAATCTATAGACATACCATGAGGGAGATTTTCATCGTCATCAGAGTTGAAAAATCTGGTATTCATTGAATCCCTAATGTCAGTCTTGCACGTCAGCAAACCCTCAAGGTGCAGATGTAATGGAAGGTCTAGATGACAAACCAATAAGTCAAAGAGGTGAAAAATGGACAGTGAACGTGGCACTGGATGGTGAATCAGTGTTGAGGCTTACCAGAAGGTAGTGACAAGATGGGGTGGAAGTTTGGCTCTATCTCACAGACATCTCGGTTTACCAGCACAGATTTTTGAGGCTTGTCGCAAGTGATCCAGGTAGAGCTGTAGTCTGAGGTTTTCCATGACTCATTACTTCCATGTAGTGCTTGGTGAGCGTGCAAAGTCTGTAGCAATAAGAACAGTCAATGTAAAAGACATAGGACATAAGAAATATCAGATCGGTGGGTCCATCTCCCGGCACCCCCTCTGATCAGCGCTTGTGCTTTAGATGAATGGGACGGATCAGTTGTAAGGACACTGCACTGACGCTACAAAGGAGACGACTGCAGATAAACAATGAAAAGGAAGCAGAGCTTTGACCACTTAAGACAGTTGATTGGACAATCTGATATCATCGACCTATCCTGAGGATAGGTCATCAGGAATACTACACCGCTGCATAAGTTTCCAACGTATGGGAAAACCACCCCATCAACCCCAAAAAGGGTAATAAAAGAACACATACTTACCATTAAAGTAAAGGGGTTATCCAAGACTAAAAAATATCCCCCATATGCCCGGGCCCCTCACACTAAATATACTTAGTCTGCTCCCTGCACATCCGCAGCTGCTACTCCCCTTGTGCGATGAAAACATCCGGTGTCGGGGGGGAAATTACAAGTGACGCTGGGGAGGCTCGTCCCCGTTACCGTCTGCCATTGGCTCCCCCCTCCTCCGACACGGATGTTTTCATCGTGAACAGGGAGATGAAGTAGTGGCGGTGCGGGGACCAGGAGCAGCGCAGGGAGCGGGGTAAGTATATTCAGTGTGAGGTGCCCATGCATATGGGGGACATTTTTTAGTCTCGGATAACTCCTTTAATCCCTTGCCATTTCCAGCAATGCCACTCCGGACTTTTTACAGGTTGCAGCGGTGACATAGCCTATATGGCAATTGTTCGCTGCAACCAACCTAAGCAGTAAGCAGTATATAGCACAAGGCTAAGTTGTTTTATTATTTTAAACATACTTGGGGTCACAGGGAGGTTTTCACATGAGTCGGACAACTTCTCTAATGCCTGTCTGAGGTTTCTCGTCATTTTACAAGGATATAAAATCATAAAAGAAAAAAAAAACTAATAAAAATAAATTCCATTGGGATTCTCAGTAAGACATGGGAAACGCTCACAAATCCACATATTACAGACTATGCTTGAAAACTTGCTCAGCACAATGGCAGAAGCTACACAGTCTCAGCTTGTAAAGGGAATACAAGATTGCTGGCAGAGGGAGCGCATTCCTAGAAGTCACGGCTTGACACAAGCTGGCAGATCATGGGAACTACTTTCACACATCAAGACAACTGCTGTCCATATGTCTAATTAAAGGGACACTTCCACCAACATTTTATTACATATTAACAACCTGTATGTGTATTCTATCTGTGCTTTGTATAAAAATGGCTGGATGGTTTTCTAGGTTCTTGGAGTCACTTTCTGTACGCTGGCTTCTCCCCAGAGTTTTAACGTCTTCTCTGTCTTCATTTTTTGCACGGCAGAGACACCCTTACATTTTCTGGGACTTATAAACAGATGATCTATCCTCAGGATAGGTAATCTATATCTAGTTGATCAGTTGTTGGAATGGGGCATGGCACTTGGCCTGTGACATCATGTCCATCAGTCACATGGCCTGTGTGCAGCTCAGAGCTATTCAAGTGAATGAGACAGAGCTGCAATAGTAAGCACAGCCGATATACAATATATTAGTGACGGCTAACCTCCGTCACTCCAGCTGTGGTGAAACTACAACTCCCAGCATGCTCCATTCATTTTTATGGAGTTCTGAGAACAGCCAAGCAAGTGTACATCTTGGGAATCATAGTTTTACCACAGCTGGAGTGCCGGAGGTTAGCCATCTCAGCAATATATAATAGTTGGTATACTATATAAATTTCATTCTCGCAAAACCTCTTTAACATTCTGTCAGACCATCAGTCAGACCAGGGAGGTGTGTCACACCTCCCCTATTGTATACCAGTAGTGTGTCTGGTCATGGTTTCTCACAATGTGGCCTCTCTGTTTGCATGTTTATCTAGGCCAGGGAAGGCCAACCTGAAGCTCTCCAGCTGTTGCAAAACTACAACTCCCAGCATGCGCAGTCTGCCTACAGTTATCAGCCTACAGCAGGACATGGTAGGAGTTGTAGTTTTACAACAGCTGGAGAGCCGCAGGTTGGCCAGCCCTGATCTAGGCCTATCAGAGTTGTCATTCATTCAGTCATTCCAGTCTTCCACCTACTATTCTAATGAGGATTACTTTGCAGATAAACCTTTCCCTGTGCAGCAGTATTATAAACTGAGATTACTTTTCTCACCCATTAAGAGAGCAAAAATTACTGCTAGAGAAGGACAACATTTTGTATTTATTTTCAATTGCATAGTACTGCCAAAAAAAACCCCAGCCGAAAATTCTAAAAAGAAATGTTTTTTTTTTTTTTTATGAATACTGAGTTTACAAAAAGAATAGCCCATTATGATGTAGGTTTTGGTGTAAGACCAATGCACATCATAAAAGAGGGTCTGAAACCTCCTCTAAGAGTTAGAACAGGGAGGCACTATAAGTAACAGCAGCTCCCGTCCATCCATTTATTACGTATTCAGCCATTTATATTAAAGTTCTCCTGAAAATACTGAATGCCATGATTTGCTCCAGCCTCTGCCTTATACTGCACATTCAGGAATTTGGAGTCTATAATAAGGGTCGACAGATTATAAGCCTCACCAAATGTAAAGGCGTGTGGTCCGGAAACATTCTATATAGGTTCCTCTTGTGAAAGAGCAGCAGGGGTCTGGTGCGGGCTGAACTGCTCCCAAAACTGGAGGAGGCTCTGACACGGATCCGCTTCCTTCTTCTCACTGGCTGCTGCTTGCAGAATCCATTCCTGGTGTGAGCGCCTGCCTTTTGTAGCTTTGATGTTCTAAAAGGAAGCAAATCCTTAAGCCAGGACTGAAATCAGGACTGTTCCCAATGCTTACACTTGCTACTGCCCCTGGAGAGCGGCCATCGTTGCCGTACATCTGGGTTGGCTTCTTGCATAGGCAGAACGGACATGGTTTATCTTTGAAATCACTAAGCCTTACCCAGGAGGACCTTTTGCCGTCATCTTTCCATTTGCAAAGTGTTTAATGGGACTGGTAGGAGATAGAGTCGTGGGGATCGCTGCAATAAGACTGCTGACCATTTCAGTCAGTTGAGCGCTCTGGAAAACAAGACAAAATCCATGAGAACTGTCTGATCACGGTCTCCCCCTGTTACTGCAATGAAGTACGATAACAGCTCTGTTCCTATGAGGTGGACATCTAGGCTCTTATGTCATAGGAGTGAAGAGAGAAATTGACTTCCTGTCTACAGCACACAGTCTCGGTCACAGACGAGGACCAACGTAGACTCTCTCTAATTGCCAGTATTCCCATAGATAGCTAATGAAAACTAGCTGCTATCATGTCTCCCATAGACTGTACATACAGAGAAGGGGAGATCCTGCTCCTCTATGTCTGTGGTACACTGTCAGAAACAGCTGCAGCATGGAGGAGGACTTTATACTGCAATACTGATCTGTTTTGCTGCGAGTACAGCACTGCAGTGAGATAAAAAACGTACTAGAGACAGCAGCAATGTTTGTGTGTATGCGCCTCTGTCTCCCTCAAGCAGCTCACTTCTCCTCATCCTGTCTCCATAGACTTTTATGGCCAGCATGTAACCTGATCACTCACAGAGTGGATAATATAGGAATAATATAGCTCTTATCTGGTGTCTGTGAGCACTTTTGCCAATGAATGGGACAGAGCAGTTGTAATTATGCTACACCGCTATTACAAGTGAGACGGTGTGCAGATAAAAATCAGCTGATAGGCAGTAGTGCCGGTGTCGGACCCTCGCTGATCTGATATTGATAACCTATCCTGAGGATGGGTCATCAATATCCTCACACTGCACAACTCCTTTAAATCTTTCCTATATATCTATACAAAGCTGTTTCTGCATCATGTGAATAAATTCCAGACCCATTCAGATGAAATTTTATACTATATTTTAGACTCTAGTCATCTAAAATGCCATAAAAACTGCATTACATACACTGGACCATATCGAACTAATACATTTCTTCTCACTGTAAAGACAATTTACTATATTCCTCAATTCAGGCAAATAGTATTCACCCAAAATGGCAGTCACCTTCTCAGACTACCTGGGTAGGACATTTTAGGTGAATGCAGAAGGGATCAGTAGTGGGCAGATCCCTGGACAAACATTAAAGGGGCGCCAATTACTTTTTAACTATACATTAACCCTGCATCTCAGCTTTTTCTCTAGAACTGTGGGGTCACTTTAAAGGGTTTCTGTCACCAGAATTAACCCTCTTAAACCTGCTGACATTTGTGCCAGGTAAATCTTGTGCATGCACCGTGCAGCACACAGGGCCGGCAGTAGGAGATATACGCTGGCCTGGCCCTGTCAATCAAGGACTAATTTACATATTACAAAAGTAGGAATTCGGCAGTAAGGGGGCCATCAATAAACATAATAATAGCAGAGTTAGGGTCTGCTGACATTAGCGCATCCCCAATGTCAGCAGGTTTAAGAGGGTTAATTCTGGTGACAGAAACCCTTTAAGAACACTGATTTCATATACAGAATTTGACACGTCAGCGTCATCATAAGGATTAAATGAAAGGAATCTGCTGGGTTCTGGATGGTTTAAAAATGAAAAAAAAAACAACAACATGGAATTGTGATATCCCGTTTGGACACCTCTTTTGAGACTGCAGGTCCCGTGGAGTAAAGCTGACCCGCTGGGTGACCTGCTATTAGGATAAATTCTTCCAAGTAGCTTATTGCCAAGAACAGTCATTTGAATTAAATGGAGCATTATATGGTGTTCATGGATTTCAGGGAACGCCAGCGGTCTTCCACACTAGACAGCCTCATGGCTTTTGGCTAGGACTACAAAGCGACTTAAAATTCAAGTCATGAGCAACTTCTTTTTTTCCTCTGTGAAAAAAAAATCCACTCAACTAGTCTCTCTTAACGCAATGTATGTGGATTTTCTGCAATAAGTAGAAGGCTACATGCAAGTTTTTTCCCACACTGAATAACTGAAGTTAGGTCACTTTAACAGGGGTTTTCTATGGAATTAAAGGGGTTGTCTCACTTCAGAGTCCCACAGTCCTGGCCACCAGAGAGCCTGATGTTTTTTCCTATAGTGTGCAAGCACGGCCACCACTGATGGATTGCAGGGTGGTCATAACCCGTGGATACAAACAATGTATCAAGGAATCAATACAAACAATGAATCAAGAAAAAAACAAGCCTTATAGACAAAAAAACCCACATGACTATCATCACATCTCACCTTCCAAAAGGTGCTAAAACAATAAAAAAAATTGTCTGGCTTGTCTTATTTTTGGGCTGATACTGACTGGGAGTTCTGCTTCTGCAGAGCCTATCTTACTGTAGCTACCAAGTTCCTTCTACAGGCAACTTGGAGTCCCTGCTTGGGTAAGAAACATAATTCCTTTGACTGCTCCTGCAACCGACTTCAGCAGGGGGAAAGTAAAGGGCTGCAGTAATTCAAGATTCCTCCTACTCTGGTACATACTGAAGTAAATGGAGACTCCAACCTGCAATTGAATAAAGCTAAAAAACAGCAAAGAATGTTATTTTTTTAAATCTTAGATCAGAAACCTGAATTTACACACTCAGGGCAAGTGCACATTGCTGATATTTCCATTACAAATATGCACTGCAAAATCTGCAGCATTAATCCAAGGCTGACCTTCAGATTTCTGCCAAGGACTTGCAGATGTACATGTTGCAGATCCACATGTGGATTTAGGTCCATTCAATGAAGCTAATCCTCATTTGGCCACCTAGCCCCCTTTTCCCCCAAAGCATTGATTTCTTAAAGGTGTGTCCTTCCTGCTGCAGCTGGTGGTAGTTGGCAGTTGATGCCCCCATTGTCTTATAGGTGCGGGTCCCACAGCTGGGACCCGCACCTATATCGAGAACGGAGCATGTGCGGCCACCTATCCCATTCATTTCTATGGAGCAGATGGAAATACGGGAGCCAGCGCTCGGCTATTTTCGCCGCCCCCATAGAAAATGAATGGAGAGTGACTGCACATGCGCAGTGCGCCCTCCTTCACTTTCAGGGGTTTATTCTGGATATACCTATAAGACAATGGGGGCATAGCCTAGCGATATGCCCCCATTGTCCATCATGAGACAACCCCTTTAACTACATACAGCCTAGTATCAGTCAGACTGAGATCATGACACGCGCTGCTCTCAGCGCTGCCATGTTCTTTTCACCAGCACAGTGGAGGAGGAGGAGTCCCTCCCTCTCCCTCTCTCTCCACTGTGCCGCTGCCACCAGAGGGGTTAATTGCCGCGGATCGCACACCCCGGTATTGAGGCTGGGTATGTTATACCGCTCCCGGCACCCACTGCCTCCTATACTTCATTTAATGTGCTTTATATTCATTGGTGGCACAGTGCACGCGCTCCCCCAGCCCCCCCCCCCCCCTCCCGAGGTATCAGTCCCATTGGTGGCTCAGTGCGCCCTCTCCCCCTCCCCTCTTAGTATTAGTCTCAATGGTTGCGCAGTGGCTACAGGCGACCCCCCCCTCCCTTTCATTGGTGGCAGTGGTAGATTCCGATCGGAGCCCTAGCAATGTAATCACGGGGCTCCGATCGGTTACCATGGCATCCAGGACGCTACTGAAGCCCTGGCTGCCATGGTAAGCTTCCTGCTGCACAGGGCAGCAGGGAGAGTGTGAAGTCCTATTCACCATAGGGTGAATAGGACAAGGGATTAAAAGATCCTTGGTTCTAGCCCATAAGGGGGCTAATGGTTATTAAATGAAAAGTAAAAAAAAAAAGTTTAAAAAAAAAACAAAGACCAAAATACGTGTATTAAAGAGGTTGTCCGGGTACAGAGCTGAACCCGGACATACCCTTAATTTCACCCAGGCAGCCCGCCTGACAAGAGCATGGAGCATTTCATGCTCCGATGCTCTCCTTTGCCCTGCGCTAAATCGCCAGGGCAAAGGCATTTTGCCCAGTTCAGGTGACGAACTGGGCTCTGCCAGGCGGAGGCTTCTGCCCAGCAGTGACATCACCGGCACTGATGGGCGGGCTTTAGCGCTGCCCTAGCCAGTAAAACTGCTAGGGTAGTACTAAAGCCGGCCCATCAGAGCTGGTGACGTCACCGAACTCACTGCCGTGTGGAAGCCTCCGCCCGGCAGTGTGTATTTGTAAACAAAAGAGCCCTTGCCCTGCGCGATCCAGCGCAGGGCAAGGGAGTGCGTCAGAGCATGAAATGCTCCGATGCTGTTGTCAGGCAGGCTGCCTGGGTGAAATCCTGGGTATGTCTGGGTTCAGCACTGAACCCGGACAACCCCTTTAAGTTTAAATCACCCCCTTTCCCAATTTTACATATAAAATTTACAAACAATAAAAAATAAACATATTACATATCACCTATGTGGTGAACGCCGTAACAGAAAAAAAATCAAAAACGCGCGATTCAACATTTTTTAGTCACCTTGTCCCCCAAAAAAATAAGATAGGACTGTTCTGTTATGGGCTGGACGTTCCATAAAATAAGGAATGCACGCAGCTTTTTTGGCGTTTTATTTTTTCGCGTGGTAATCGAATGGTATCCAGTATCGCAATACTTTTTTATGATATCGAAACCGAATCAAAATTTTGGTATTGTGACAACTGTAAATATTATTTGTTTACATAAAGTAACTAAAATGTAAAAGTTGTGGTCATTGGAGGCCGTACATTTTAATGCTGTATGCAGATCTCCGCACAGCATTTATTCGAAGCTGTGAGCGAAGAGATTTCGGATGTAGCCTCCAAAGCCTGCCTCGCTCATCACTAAGTGATGGGTTCCCTTTAAATCAGTAGGTAACATCATTACAGTGACTGGGAATGTATTTCATCTGTTTCTGGCCGGAGATCACTGAAGAAAAGCCCTGCGTACAGATGATTTACAGGGATAAGTAGTACTGCACAGTACATCTACTGCTATATCCCATACCGTGAATCTGCGGCCGAGCCAGAAATAAACCTGATGCTGCCAGACTAGATGCAGCAACTTCTAGTTAATTGTAAATCCAGATTACAGGTTTCTCATTAATGGAGTTTTCCATGCTTGCCAGTGGGATAAAATAACTTCACGCTCCTCTGCTTTTACAATTATGTGGCACAATGAAGCGCCACAGCTTCTGGACTTTATTACCTGTTTCTCTATGTTTCTCAGGAGCAAGGTCGGACTGCTTGGAGACATTTCCAAATCCATTGCCGGAGGCAGATTTGTTTCCTCTGAGGGGGTGTCCAACGTCTCTGCGGGCTGTAATGAAGTGCCTGGATATGGCAGATGTGTCTCTTCCCCAAGAATGCAATTTGAACATTCCTGAAACACCAGCGTTCCCTAGGATACAGAAATAAAACCTGCCCGGATAAGCAACGTAACATTTAGCTTCATTGTTCCCAAAGAGGCCACCCAAGGCCAGACGCAATTTTTGGAGGTAGAGTGATAAGCTGTAATTTAGTGTGTACAATAATTATACACCGGCCCAGCGTGTTTCACACTGCAGGTTAGGTAACCTGTCAATACTGGAAAAATGAGGAATAGATGTTGCGTAATCTGTCTGAACGTAACATTCATATTGTTTTAGAAGTGAATACCGCCTTCCATATAAATTTACTTTTGCCCACAATGAGGAAGAGGAATCAATTCCCAAATCCTGCAACACATTTTGGCGCAAATGCGCTGCGAAATCCCCTTGAGTTACTTGCAGACTTGTCATAGATTTTGCAAGAACATGAATTGACATGCAGATTTAACATTAGCACTGCAGGTCTATTTCCGCACAGATCCAGAGTGGATTTTTTTACACTTTGATGCTACTGCAATGGTAGGTTCACACAAGGTTTTTTGGAAGTAGATTTTCCTCCAGGATTTTCATAATCAAACCAGAAGTGGATTGGAAAGGATTCAGAAAAATAAAGGAAGACTTATATTTTGCCTTCCTGCTGGATCCACTTCTGGCCTTGGCTGAAAAACCTGAAGGAAAATCTACCTCAAAACCATCTTGAAAAAACTTCCACCTACAGAATCCAGGAGGAAAATCTGCACATCTTTCTTAGGGCCCATTCACATGACTGTTTGAACGGGTCCGCACCTATTCAGCAAAATTGCGGAATAGGAGCGGGCCCGTACACTTCTATGGCCGGCACCCGATCTTGCCGAGCCACGGCTCCGCAAGAAATTATAAAACATGTCCTATTCTTGTCCGCAATAGGTATTTTGAACGGGGCGCCCGGCCATGTGTTCCGCTAATTGCGGAACACACGCCGGGCAGCACCCGTAGTATTGCAATACCACGGCCGTGTGAACCGGCCCTTAGGCTGATTTCACACTTCAGTTATTTAATCAGTTATTTCCATCATTAATTGTGAGCCAAAACCAGTAGTGAAGCCTAATCAGAGATAAGGTGCAATGGAAACATCTGCACCTGTTCTGTGTTTTTGAGCTGCACCTGGTTTGGCTTACAATAACTGATGGAAATCACTGACCAAACACTGAAGTGTGAACTCAGCCTTACTTGCACTGCTTTTTGTATCCCCATCCTTCTAAAGCCATGTCTGATACCACCAGACAGATGCATAGATGAACAGTATACAGGCACTGTTTAAAGAGAATGTGTCATGAGAAAATGACCTATTGTTTGAATCACGTTTTCATGTTAAACATATGTTTTTTATTTTCAATGTCACTATCTGTATTAGAATGTGAATATAATCCTGCAGTTGTCACAGTGGCCACTTCCTGTCCATAGAGGGCAGCTACATGGACCATAGATACAATGGACAGGAGGGAATTCATTTACATATAGGAGAGTTTTCTAGGCATGCTCTGTGACCGGTGAAGAGGAATTACCTGTCACTGTAGTTCTGTCTATGGTGATAATGAGAACAGCTACTGAAAAGCTACTTGTACAGAACAGAAAATCTTGACATATTATTAGACCTAGTGGTCACTGTGAAAATTGCAGGATTACATACATTTTTAAAAATATAGATAGTGACATGGAAGTTTAAAAAAACAAAACACCAAAAAAACCTGATTTAAACAATATGTGATTTTCTGATGACACATTCCCTTTAATTTCAACATTAGCTCAATCCTCTATAAACCAAATTAGATGAATTTGGGATGGGATGAGTTCCGTAATAAGTATTCCATAGTAGAAACAACAGCAAACTAATTATGTTACCTGTGTCTGAAAGGAATTTAAAATTACTTGAAGCAATTACAATATGCTAAACGTGTTAAATGGATTCTCCTGGATATTCATCCTGGTTTATTTTACTTATGAAGACCTTTCCTCAGAATAGGCCATTAGTATCAGATCGGCTGGGGTCTGACACCCGGGACCCCATCCTTTGTGTAGTGTAAGGAGATAAAAAGTGGGTACCTTCTTGCTTCGTAG
This sequence comes from Rhinella marina, assembly GCA_900303285.1. Taxonomy (NCBI): domain Eukaryota; kingdom Metazoa; phylum Chordata; class Amphibia; order Anura; family Bufonidae; genus Rhinella; species Rhinella marina. The sequence goes on along the minus strand of ONZH01026364.1, from coordinate 82,492 downwards.
TTGCCTATGTAGATCCACCAGCTGATGAATTTTGTATTCCAACTCTGCAATCTGAGACTGAAGCCAGGTCCAACGACTCCCAACATCTGCTCTTCCCGAAAGCCAGTTCCATTCAGCATTACTGTGAGCGGATACAAATACAGTTCTCAAAGTCTGACGCTCATATCTATTCAGCTGCCATTTCATACTTAGAACATTTTTATCTCGTGAGATACTATACTATATACTATACTACTATATACTATACAACCATTCAAATCATAGGGTCTCAATTCTGAATAAAAATAATTAGCTTAATCTCTTTAAAGAGGACCTGTCACCAAAAAATAAATGTTTTAGAGCAGGAGGAGCTGAGCAAATTGATATATAGTTTTGTGGGAAAAGATTCAGTAAAACTTGTAATTTGTACATTTACATCTGCAGCCCAGTGAAGCAGGGAGGAGGAGGTATCAGTGACTGACAGCTCTCTGTATACACACTTACACACACAATGCTATCAGTCACTGATACCTCCTCCTCCCTGTACCAATAACTCTTCACAGGAGGTGGAAAGAACGAAGATATAGATGTAAAAATTGAAGGTTTTACTGAACCTTTTCCCACAAAACTATAAATCAATCTGCTCAGCTTCTCCTGCTCTATAACATGGTGCTTTCAGACTGCATTTCTTGGTGACAGGTTCTCTTTAAGGCTAAGGAATTCAAAGGCTGAATATGTTGGTTGCAGTAGGATGAGGATGGTGTTAGAATTTTTGTTATTTCACAGGAGTTTTTATTTATTTTTCTTGCTTTATTATTTCTTCTTTATTTATTTTTTTCTACATGTTTATTTGTTTTTGTTTTTTATTGTTTTTTTGCAGTGTTCTAATCTGTGTTGTAGTGGCCTAATGGCTGCTGGCCATTAAATCACTTTTAGTAGTGATCTGTATAAACAGGATTGCTAGGGGAACACAGGTCTTGTCCTCGCACCATGCTCCTCTCCCCCATCAGACTGCTGGAAGCCTGTGATGTCATCAAGCTGTCACACGCTTTCATGGCAACAGCCTAAATGCAGAAAGGAAGTTTCCCACAATTGGGTTTCATTGCATGTACGCAACAGGGAGATGATTTCAGTCACCTGTCGCTTATTAATGGCAGAGTGGTATGCAGCACAATCTGCCATTAAACAGAATCATGTCAATTTACGCCACTTCAGCATGGGAGATACGTGGTAAAAGCAGAGCGTGCCCACTCCATATTTTGCACATATTATAATAGAGGGAGACTGTGCATGTCTTGCCAGGCTTTGCTGCAAGTGAGAGATAAAACATCGTTGTTCTCTGTATCACATATCTTCGCATTATAGATATGCCATAAATGTGTAATTGGCTGCAGCGGTCAAAACATCATCATAGAGAGACCGGCGGGGCACCCAAGCAGCGCTGGCACAGTTTGTTATTTCACAGCATTGGAAGCTTCTGCTAAATAACATTTAGAGGCTGAACAACCCCTTTAATGGTGCGCCTGGTAAAACAAAAAAATGAATGTACATGATGGTGTGGGCTACAGCAACCAATCAAAATGTCTGATTTCACAGTCAAGTGTAGATTAAGTAATGAAATCAAACATCTGCTCGGCATGCAGCAATATTTTTCCATAGCTTCCTATTCAATATCCCAGTCCTAGTTCCAAAAAGATGGCACCAATATCTAAGGATTTGCATCCATATTATCTGAAATAAGCGCTCATCTTCAGATGTGGCCATGTCTTGAGATGGACGATGACATCACAGGATCTGATTCTAAAGTGCATTAACTATGCACTCACTACCTGAGGCCTTATTCACACATCAGTGTTTGATCAGTGATTTTCATCAGTGATTGTGAGCCAAAACCAGGAGTGAAGCCTCCACAGAGATCAGGTATAATGGAAAGATCTGCACCTGTTCTGTGTTTTTGACCCGCACCTGGTTTTGGCTCACAATAACTGATGGAAATCACTGACCGAACACTGACTGTGTGAATAAGGCCTAATAGTGGAGGTGCAATTTGGGATTACAGCAACATGGTCACGAGGGAGAACCACAGGGAAACAAGGAGGTTGTGGCACCCAGGATGCCAGGGGAGCCCCTACATACTAGTACATTAGTGCAGTGTGGAGTGGACAGTCATGTTGACCTCACATCAATATTCTAGAACTGAAGGGAAAAAAATTTGGGTTGATTAGAACAAATGTCCTGCAGGGAGAACATAATAAAGCCTCTGCACTGGTGAGCCACATACGTCGAGCACTGAACGACATCTACAGGTTTCCATGGCACAGCGGTTTACTCCGCCAAACCACCGCTGGGAATAGAAGCGCTGGTAAGCACATTTAATATGACCTCGGAGACCAATTAAACTGCTCAATAGGTCTACATGCATCCGTCCTGAATCACACAGCACCAACATAAAGCTGTTCTTTTGACAACCATCCATATCATTCATCAGTGACGGATAAAATATGGGATAATGTGCTCCCGCTATGAATCAGGGGGCGTCCTATAAAAAGCAGAGGGCTGCTGCAGAGTAAGGACACATTTAGACCAAATTCACAGTATTTCCTGGACTGAACGCAGCACCTTTGACACAAACTCAATGCATTTTAATGATTTAGAAAGCTGTGTGTTCTGGCTCGGGCGCAGGTGTACTGAACTGTACTCGCAAGATGCCGTCAGTACAATTCAGTAAAGCCGAGGCCAGACAGGAGCACATAGCATATAAATCATATTGTGTCACAGGAGCAGTGTTCAGTCCAGGAAATAATGCTGTTGTGATGTGGTACAACAAAAATAAAATCCATCAAATGGCGCTGTACAGGGATGTGCTGCAGACAAATGGTGAAACTGTATGGGGGGGATGAATGATCGCAGTAACAGTTATCCCCATCAGCAGCAATGATTTCTGCATGCAAATGCAGCTAACAAGCAGGCAATGATATAACGGTATATAAACGTCTCTATGACCAGGGATATTGGCCCATGTAAACCTCTCTGTAAAGTGAGAAATGCACGTGTCTGTCAATTGCTGGTTAAATTGGCTCTTTGAGAATGATTTAAAATGGCCGCCAAAAACCTGTGAACAGGAATGTGAGCAGGACTGGCTGCCACACTGCCTAGGGGGGTGAGGGGGTGTGGCCTCACTACACATTACACTGCTCATCCATAGACATTAATGATGTGATCCTGCCTACAATATGCCATCATGGCTGAGCAGTCTAACAGGAAAACTCCTCACAGCTCATCAAGCACAGCACTGTATATTGTATAGCGACTGCGCTTGGTCAGCCCTTTTCATTTGAAAGGGGCTGAGCTGCGCCTAAGCCATCTGACGTCACTGGCCTAGGGTAAGTGGCAGTTGGCAGTGGTCCGGCGTGTCGGATCCCCACCAGATAAATACCGATAACCTATCCAGAGGATAGATCATCAGTATATAAAAAAAAAGTCAGAAAATCCCTTTAAGATTGTGTAGACTGTGCGATGGCCAACTGGAGCATGTACCCCTAATCCTAAACTTGATGCCCAACTCAGAATGCAGCTACATACCCTACTTTACTCACCGAGTGGCGTTACTGAGGCAACGACCAGGCAGTGAGGCAGTTTATACACTGTGTGATTGTATTCCTTGAGAACTATGTGGTATATGATAATGGGGGTGCATCAACGTAGGGTCCTACATAAGACACCAACTAACCTAAGACCATACCTGGTTGAACTCTACATGCTCTTCCTCCAGACTTAAATACTAGCCAAGGACTTTATTTGTGGACTAAATGTCTAAATCTCACTGCAAATGGTTAACACATTATTAACAGGATCAGCGGCCTCCCACTGAGCGGCCCGGTAGAACATTACATAGGAGACATTATCTCTGGGCCTTTGAGGCAGCTCAGGCATGCAGGAAGCTGTTTGCTTTTTAGATTCTGCTTTGCTAAGTGAACTTTGCTTAATAAACCATAACTGTATGCAAGCTGCAACTTGCCAACGGTTAATTATACGCAGCACAGGCCACCTAGTAGAGGGCGAGCCCCACAGTGGCGAGACATGAGAGTCATACGTGAGGGTTACACCACCAGAAGATCCTTCTGTCCAAGCCTATCCTGACAACTGCTCGACAAGAAATCCAGGAGTTAACGTTTCCTTCAGACTTATCCAGAAGGCAAATCAGTACTGGCTGCTTGTCCTCGGCTGCTCCATACGGCAGGATTATATCACGCCAGGAGAAAGTGAACAGGTGGTGAGACCAGTAAACAGGAGCAGATAGATGAAGGGCGGTGGACTGAGCTAGTGTCCATCCTGTAGTCACTAAACTGATACCGATTCCAACCCCAATAACTCATTTTTTTACATAAAACTTTAAAGGGAGTCTTTCACCTGTTTTTCACCTATATAACTAACAGCACTGCCCCACAGAAGATTGCAGACACATCCCAGACATACCTGTGTGCACTGTGTGTCTGTATTACATATCCAGGAAAAGCACTTTTATTCTGCAGGAAAACAGCTCCCAAGTGCCCAGCTGAAAGTGAAACTACAAAAATAGGATTTTTTGTACTTACCGGTAAAATCCTTTTCTCGCTGAGTTCATTGGGGGACACAGGAGACCATGGTATAGCTGCTGCCACTGGGAGGCGACACTAAGCAACAAAAGTGTTAGCTCCTCCTCTCAGCTATATCCCTCCTGCAGGCACTGAGCTAGTCAGTTTTGTACAAAAGCAGTAGGAGCAGCCAGGAGAAGCCAACAGAAACCAATTGTAGAAAAGAGAGCTGGAGATGGGTCAGAACCAAAAACAGGTGGGACCCCTTAAAAGAAACAGCAATGTACTTACTGGGTGGGTGCTGTGTCCCCCAACGAACTCAGCGAGAAAAGGATTTTACCGGTAAGTACAAAAAATCCTATTTTCTCGCTCGTATCATTGGGGGACACAGGAGACCATGGAACGTCCCAGAGCAGTACCATGGGGCGGGAACAAAAAACTGAAACCAACCGAAGGCTGGTCATGGGACCCGCACAGTAATGTGGGGAAAGGAGGCACAGGAACCTTGAATAGGACAGGAAGAGCCTGAACCGGGAAGGCCAGCCAAAGAGCGTAGAACGCACGGCGTTTGAGACTGGGCAAAAAAGAGGAAGACCTAGTTAAACGAAACCCAAGGGCCAGAGAGTCTTCAGAAGATGTGGATAGCAGCACATAATATCCACAAGAAGGATAAGCATGTCTGACAACTGAGAAAGATGCGTGGAAGGTACCTCTGGATATCGTGGACCACAGAACTGCTGTGGGGCCCCGGGCTGGAAACCAGGAGGTCTTGCATAACAATAGGCCCCATGAAAAAGCAAGGAGTGTTTACTCAACAGAAATGGGTCTGTAGAGTCTGGGTATGCACGAGACCTGGCAAACGAGCAACAGGAAAACCCAGACTCGACCCTACCAGATGTGTAAGTATTGGGATGGGATACTTCAACCCAGGAAAAAACTGGGAAAACTAGAAGGAATTACTGGGCGACTGGAAGAGGACTAGTCTTGTAGGGATCTCCCAGACAAGTGAGGAGACCCCTGTGGGCCAAACTGTAAAGGAAAATAGCGAGTAGCCACTCCTTGTAAAGAATCCAGCACAAGAAAAGACTAAACCTATGGAATAAGGTCACTCCTGAAGATAGAGATAAGGAATGGCCAAGGGAGACAAAAAGCCACAACGGGACCCATCCGAGGTACAAAACGAAGAACCATAGGCAAATGGGGAGTAGGCTGAAAGGAAAAGACTGTGTCCTCGGGGAACAATAGCATCCCAGCCGCGCAGCAGAGAGCAATGCGGCAGAGGAGTGCAGCTAAAGCAACCTCCGCCATTGGACAAAAAGGAAGACTGCGAGTGATGGTGGATCCAAGACCACATCATGACTGGCATTAGACAGCCTGAGGAAACTGAGCAACTGCACTGTTAAAAGAGAGCAGGCTACGATACATGAGAGAGAGAACACATACACTCACCAAAATACACTCGTGGAAGCCGATCCAAAAAGTAAGGATCGCAGCATACATCTCTGCTTAAAAGAGAACGCTCCCTAAGGAGCAGGTACTGTGGAGGACAGATGCCCCTAGCTGTAGAGGCTTGTTGTTAGACCTCCTACAAAGAAACTGCTTGATACTGCACAAACCACCTGGATCAGGCAGACCCAACCGTAGGCTGAAAAACAAAAATACCATAGTGATAGGTAGAAGCAAAGCTGACGCCAAAATATCGAAGGCATGTACATTAGTCAGAGACTATCTACTGTCGCCATGTAGCGACTCTGCCAGAAGGGGACAATAGGGTCATCAGCGGACTGCACAGATTGGTCCGAGATAGGAGAAAAAAATAGTGAAAGCGATCCAGAACAGTAAGAATCCAACCATAGGAGTGTGTCTACTGGCCAGGTAGACAGAAACAGCATCTGAGGGGAGTGCCATTACTCGTCTGGCGGAGGGGCCTACCGATGATAGAGTGTTGCGTTCCAGCAACATCTATTAGCATTGACAACATGCGACAGCACCAAGCTGGGTCTGGTGGCGGGGGAAAGGCAGTTGATGCACAGTATATGCCCTGAATAGGTGCGTCACCTACATAGGGACATGTCAACACTATCACTCATCTCTCAAAAGAGGCAGTATTGATGGTGTCACAGCGTCAACAGTTAGCGCCAATGTCCCTCCTGAAAGGGAAACCACGTGGTAGAGCAATGTCATATGCACGAGGAGGTTATGCTAACCAGGGATAACCCCGCAATAGAGCGCACCAGAAGTGAATGGCTCATCCGCTACAGCATGCATACTAATGCAAATACCTGGTCAGAGAATGGAAGAACCGCCGATGACCCTGTCATCAGGAATGAGTGGACGAATTAGCTGAAATTGCAAGCGACAGAAGAAAGACCCCATCAATGGGGCAACGGCATCCATTGGTCGCGTAAAATGAGCCAGAGATCCATTTGAGAGGGAATGAAGACTCAATTACCACACCTAGACCAGTGTGAGGGTTCCACCTATAGAACGAGAGAAGCGGTAGAATCTACAGCACACAGAACCAGTGCCGAAACATGGAATGGAACAGAGGACAATGTGGTAGAAACCACAGAACCATATCCAGTTCAAATGCAAGAAGGAAGCAACGCGGGTGCCACCACGGCATGCAGGGTGAACGTAAACCCTGAGCCTGAGAAGGGAACCACACAAGTGGTTCTTAAGGCACTTAAGGCTAAGGCAAATTCTCCACCTGAGAATGTGGCCAGGCAGGAGTAGCCACAGGAACTAGTGCTGGCGCAATACTCCACCTAAGGAGGTGGTGATACCGTAGAAGTCATAGTATACGGTGATCACTCCATACTCCACCTGATGAGGAGACCTTACAGTAGGAGCCATGGAATGTAGTACTAACACAAACACTCCTCCCAAGGGGGAAACTGTCCAGTAGGAGCCATGGCATGGAGTGTTAACACAACTCCTTCACCTGAGAAGAAGCTCAACAGATAGTAACCAATCAGGCTACGATACTAATGAATTGTAGCACTAGCGTAAATATGCCATCTGAGAAGGAGGCTATACCGTAGTAGCCACTGAAGCCAAGGTCGTGGTAGACACGCAACCTGGAAACGAGACCCTCCAGTAGTAGCTACATCTCTATTGCTAGCGTAAATACTCCACCTGCGGAAGAGGACATAAAATTGGAATGGAGTGCTAGCCTAAATACACCGCCTGAAAAGGAGGAGAGCCAGAAGTGGATACAGTATTCAGAAGCAGTGTAATACTGAATTCGCTCGGTAGTAACCACCGAATCCTCTTCTAGGGCAGATACACCACCTATGAAAGGTGTCAAGCATCATGACCAACCATGTAGATTGGAGTCCCACTGGGACTTAATGCTGTGTTGTGGGGATACACCCCGGGAGGACAGAGACTGCCATGTTGGTGCTCAAAAACCAACGATAAAGGGAATAATGCAGAAGTAGCTGCAGTATCCAGTGGTTGCGCCCGTATTCCTCTTGTGGGGGAGGACCGGGTTATAATACGTACCGTCTCCTGAATAAACCCACCGTGGAAGAATATGTATCCAATGGCGGTGCAATTACCTCATCCGTTCATGTGATTACTGAACTAGTGGGAGTATGTACGCAGGATATCCTATCCAGTGAGAGAGCAATTACGCCGCCTATGGAGGGGGGTAATGCGACAGGTCGTACAGTATCCAGTGGTTATGCAATTACACTGCCTATGGAGGGGTGTAATGCGACAGGCCGTACAGCATGCAGTGGTAGTGCGATTACGCCACCTATGGAGGGGAGTAATGTGACAGGCTGTACAGTATCCAGTGGTTATGCAATTACACTGCCTATGGAGGGGTGTAATGCGACAGGCTGCACCGTATCCAGTGGTTATGCAATTACAATGCCTATGGAGGGGTGTAATGCGACAGGCTGTACAGTATCCAGTGGTTATGCAATTACACTGCCTATGAAGAGGTGTAATGTGACAGGCTGTACACAGTGGTCATGCAATTAGGCCGCCCATGGACAGGATAATGCAACAGGTTGTACCGTATGCACTGGTAGTGCCTATATGCCACCTTAAGAGAGGAGGCCATGCTACAGAGTGTGCGTCATTCAGTGGTAATTACTCCTTCCGATGAGTGAGTAACACGACAGGATGTACGGTATACGCGGGTAGTGCAATTAGTCCGTCTATGGATGAAAGGGCATATGACAGGATGCATGATATAAATTGGTAGTGCCATTACTCCCTCACTTATGGAAGGGGGAATACAACAAAATGTACCGTAACCCATGGTAATGCAGTACGCGGCCAGTGTGTGAAGTGGAAGGGGGGGGTTGAGACTGCATCTAAAACATCCCGCGGACTTGTTGCAGGAAAGTACGGCAATAACCACATGAGGGGAAGAGCACATGTACCAACTGCAACAGACACCACACTCAGCACTTGATAGCCCAGGGTATGCAATAGCCGTGTAATTGAACACTGAAAAACCCCTAGCCTCAACTGGAGGCAAGAAGGGGTTAAGTTCTAAACCAATCAGCCAAGTAATGGGGAAATCAGCCTCAGAAATGAGGCCAGCAAGAAAGGATCTTCCCCTTTTTTTTCTTTTTTCTCTAGACAGAGAAGCCCAGCGTCGGAGCTCAGCAGGCTCCTGGAGAAGAGGGAAGTTCGGGCGGGAAGATTTCGCGCCTGGGGGACAGTCTCCGCCCACCGTACTCTAGGGTGGAAGTTGCGGCCCAGTAGGCCGCAAAGCCGGGGACTCGCCTAAGAGCGGGCCGATCGGAAACCAGGACGAATGGCCGTGAGACTCTCGGACCGCAGTCCGAGGAGACCTGGGATGGGCATACTCGATGTCCGGCAGCTGGAGCTAGCAGACGCTCCAGGAGGGGGCAGGTACTGGATGGCCCGGAGGTACGGAAAGGAGCAAACAGGAATGGTAAAATAGAGGGGGGAGGCTGGGAGTTAGAGATTCAGGTGGTGGATGGAGGGGGTACTCACCTTGCTCACAATACTCACCCCCATCTTCATCCTCTTCTCTTCACCCCCCCTCGGGGTACCAGCGGGGTCGCCTCTGCAGCCACTAGCACCGAGGTGGTAGTGAGGCTGGAGTGGAGGGGAGGACTGCAGAAAAGCAGGTGACCCCATGGCTGGCGGGATGCAGGGGAGCAGGGCTGCCCTGGTCCACCTTTGCATTCTTGAGGGAGGTCGGGCGGTGAGGGTAACCGACACCGGCCTTCCTCCCCGGGTAAACAGAGAGGCCAGGTGTCTGTTTCCCGTACCTAAACAGGAAAAAAGGTAAAATAAGAAAAGAAGACACCCTGCAAAGCAGGGAGGTCTGCCTCCTACAGACACTAAGCTAAAAACTGACTAGCTCAGTGCCTGCAGGAGGGATATAGCTGAGAGGAGGAGCTAACACTTTTGTTGCTTAGTGTCGCCTCCTAGTGGCAGCAGCTATACCCATGGTCTCCTGTGTCCCCCAATGATACGAGCGAGAAACAGCTTTCTCTCCTGACTCGATTTCTAACAGCTATATCTTCTGTTATAGTGGATATAATGCTGTGATTTTGGTATCATTTGAAAGCTGAATGCCAGCAGAACCATTTTTCTATCTGCTACCAATCCGAAGATATGAGCAGCTAAAGCAGCCCTCCGCTCTTCAGTCTGGTTTGCTTTTGGCACTTGCAGCAGCAGAGCTGGGCACTTGGAAGCTGTTTTCCTGCAGAATAAAAGTGCTTTTCCTGGACATGGAATACAGACACACAGTGCACACAGGTATGTCTGGGATGTGTATGCAATCTTCTGTGGGGCAGTGCTCTTAGTTATATAGGTGAAAAACAGGTGAAAGACTCCCTTTGAGGGTATGTCCAATTACAGCAAAAAAAATAAATAAAAAATCTGCGCCGAATCCGCTTAGAAATCTGTAAGAGTGACATGTTGGATTTGTCATGGATTTCACCCTATACATTGTCAACAGTAGAACCCATGGTGGAAATCTGCAGCACAAAGGCCTGACGCATGTTAATTTCAGTGCAGAGTACGCCTGGATGCAGCAGATTTTCCACCTGCAGTGTAGTCGCCCCACGTGGATTATACCTTGGGGTACATCTACACAGGACGTCATTTGTGGTAGAAAGGAAAACTGGAAATCACTGGAAATTTTTTCAAATCCACAACCACCTGACATGAATACTGAGCTGAATACTTTTGTAATTGGATGTAATTAAAAATTTAGAATAACCAGTGAGCTATTCACTGAAATCTACCAGTATAGCGCCACCTGCTGTTTGCTCTTTTTCTAATTCCTCTGTCCCGCTCACTCAGATGCAAGCACATGCTCAGTTCCATCCTTCAACTGCAACCAGCTGCAGTAGAAAGTACACGACCCTAAGAAAGTGCACCCCTTAAGAAAGTGCACACCCCCTAAGCTGCCAGCTTGAAATAAATCTAGCAGAATGATTGCAGCAATAAATGGGGAGATCTCTGGATCCATGTGAGGTACAGGGCTGGTTCTAACTTTGTTAGAAAGTGATTGTCATGTATTATATGATATCAGATTTTCATTTTTTACATTAATCTTGTGGGTTCAGGAAAGTTGGGTCGGCATAGAGCTGATTATAGAGATCTGGAGAACATTATAGCTGGGCATATCAGAGGACACGCATTATGGGGGTCATTTATTAAGACCGGCATTGTAGACCCCGTCTTAATAATGCACCTGCTCTGAGAGTGGATTGCAGAAGTTATGTAGTTATGATGGTTCAGAGGTTAACACTGTTTCCTTGGATTCATATATAACCAATGGCGACATCTGCGTGGAGTTTTTATGTTGTCTCGCACTTCAAAACCATGATAGGTTAACTGACTTTCTACAAAAATTTGTCCTAGTGTGTGTTTTACATAGGATAATGTTAAAAAGTCTCTCAGCAGTCTTGACTCAAAACTGCTGACAGTTCCAAGCAGGGGCAGGAAACTTTATTCCGTTTGGAGGGTTCTCCTGCAAGTGCACTGATGATGTTCCTCACTATGAAGTTCTCTCTGCATTGAGCCGATTCCCATCTAACTCCCTCTGCTTTGAGTGGTGGCTGTAGCATCCAACCGGGAGACCACCCCAGATGTCACTTACACAGCAGAGAGGTTATGAGACAGATCACGGCAGAGAGCCTTCAGCTTGAGGGATCGCCTGAAGAGCACTTGCGGGAGCGGAGGTATGGTTATCCAGCTCACCACGGCGCCCTGCCTGGTGCTGTCAGCAGTTCTGAAGGTTCAAAACTGATGACAAGTCCTTTTTAAGGGCTCATTCAGACGACCATATCTGTTTTGCAGTTCGCAAATTGCGGGTCTGCCCGTGTGCATAACGCAATTTTGCAGAACGGAATGGCCAGCCCTATAATAGAAATGCCTATTCTTGTCCGAGATTGCAGAATGGATGCGGACACAAATATATGGTCATATGAATGAGCCCTAATGGTGATCCCCTATTGGAGACAGAGATTGATTGATATCTGTAAAGCCTTGCAGAATAAGTCAGTGCTGTAAAAATTCATAAATACGTTGACAACTGGGTGTGACCACTAGGGGTATTTCCCTATATAGTCTGACCGTAACAAATAAGCGCTGACTATGCAGAGATTCACCCCACTGAAAAAGGAAACTGATACACAGCTGTTAAAGGAGTCATCCTATGAATAGTGGTGGCACTTGTGATCCTAAAAATGAGGTCCCCAAGTCGCCCCTCTGAACGGAACGGTAGTGTACATTGGCCAACTGCAACGGGGCTGACGGAGGGCTGGCCATTGGTCATCCGCCTGTATTTTGGGTTTTGTATTTGCTTTGCATTAGTATTACACTTTCTAAGTTTCGGTGTCACTGCTGTAATACAAACTGCCCAAATGCATAATGAATCAACCTTTCCCAGAATGTGTTTACTTAACCGCGGGAGACCTTAGATAAAGGGCATGTATCTGGAAACGCTATTCACACGTGAGATTAACAATTCAAGTTTATAATTCAGGGGTTACCACAGAGAACAGCCCATCTTCTGTTTTGGTTACACTGTCCCTGAATAAAAAAATACCAACAAAAATATTATTAAAAATAAAAATTAAGTATGTTGTGAAATCTGGCCGATCTGGGAAAAGACAGAAGCTACTTGTCAAAAACTTATTGTGGGAATACCTTTTTTAGGGCTGGGCAATTTGGTAAAACAAAAAAAAAATAGGCTAGTGCTTTTTCCTATAGCGTGCAAGCACGGCCACCATTGATGGATTGCAGGGTAGTCTGTAACCATGGAAACAAGCAGTGCTTAATGTGATGGGAAAATGAATGTGAGGCAATATGGACAATCACAATACATTAGTAAGTGCCTTGTATTAACTTTCTCTACATGATAAATGCTGTTTTTGAAGTGAGACAACCCCTTTAAAGAGCCACTTGGAGACATGTCACGGCTAAGGCCAGTCACTGGCTGCAGGGACAGGATTGGAAGACCAGTGAAGAGAGCCAGGGAGCCGAAACAGCGGTACGAGGAACAGGCGAGTATGTTTTTGTTTTTTTCTGGCCATAACTTTTTAGTTTTCTGTGGATGTGGCAGTAGGACAGCTCTTTTTGGCAGGAGAAATTGTATTTTTTTAGTGACATCACTTTGGAGTAGATATAACTACTATTACTACAGGCTTCGTTCACATCACCGTTCAGCCTTTCCGTTCTCCTGCTCTGTTGACAGGAGGTCTATTAAGCCATGCCTGTGGCACAGACCAACAAGAGTCATAGTAGGCACTGTTAGACCGGCAGCTGGCATGGCAATGCATCAGCGCCCCACAATTGCGCAGGGTTGGGGGCAGGGGTGGAATTCAAATTTTTAACAACAGGTTCCCTACTCAACGGCGGACACGCACGTTTACATGCAACATACAAATACACCATATCCATGGTACACATACATAAATACACCACATATACACTACACACATACATATACACTCACCGGCCACTTTATTAGGTACACCATGCTAGTAACGGGTTGGACCCCCTTTTGCCTTCAGAACTGCCTCAATTCTTCGTGGCATAGATTCAACAAGGTGCTGGAAGCATTCCTCAGAGATTTTGGTCCATATTGACATGATGGCATCACACAGTTCCGCAGATTTGTCGGCTGCACAATCCATGATGCGATCTCCCGTTCCACCAACATTCCCAAGACTGCTCTATTGGGATTGAGATCTGGTGACTGTGGAGGCCATTTGGAGTACAGTGAACTCATTTTTCATGTTCAAGAAACCAGTCATGAGATGATTCCAGCTATTATGACATGGCGCATTATCCTGCTGAAAGTAGCCATCAGATGTTGGGTACATTGTGGTCATAAAGGGATGGACGATGGTCAGCAACAATACTCAGGTTAGCTGTGGCGTTGCAACGATGCTCAATTGGTACCAAGGGGCCCAAAGAGTGCCAAGAAAATATTCCCCACACCATGACACCACCACCACCAGCTTGAACCGTTGATACAAGGCAGGATGGATCCATGCTTTCATGTTGTTGACGCCAAATTCTGACCCTACCATCCGAATGTCGCAGCAGAAAGCGAGACTCATCAGACCAGGCAACGTTTTTCCAATCTTCTACTGTCCAATTTCGATGAGCTTGTGCAAATTGTAGCCTCAGTTTCCTGTTCTTAGCTGAAAGGAGTGGCACCCGGTGTGGTCTTCTGCTGCTGTAGCCCATCTGCCTCAAAGTTCGACGTACTGTGCGTTCAGAGATGCTCTTCTGCCTACCTTGGTTGTAACGGGTGGCAATTTGAGTCACTGTTGCCTTTCTATCAGCTCGAACCAGTCTGCCCATTCTCCTCTGACCTCTGGCATCAACAAGGCATTTCCGCCCACAGAACTGCCGCTCACTGGATGTTTTTTCTTTTTCGGACCATTCTCTGTAAACCCTAGAGATGGTTGTGCGTGAAAATCCCAGTAGATCAGCAGTTTCTGAAATACTCAGACCAGCCCTTCTGGCACCAACAACCATGCCACGTTCAAAGGCACTCAAATCACCTTTCTTCCCCATACTGATGCTCGGTTTGAACTGCAGGAGATTGTCTTGACCATGTCTACATGCCTAAATGCACTGAGTTGCCGCCATGTGATTGGCTGATTAGAAATTAAGTGTTAACGAGCAGTTGGACAGGTGTACCTAATAAAGTGGCCGGTGAGTGTAAATACACCATATCCATGGTACACATACATAAATACACCACATATACACTACACACATACATATAAATACACCATATACATGGTACACATACATAAATACACCACATATACACTACACACACATACCACCCAACTTTTAAAAAGCCTAAAGAGCTAATCTATGGAATGGAAGGCTTCATCTCCAGCTGCCAGCCGGATCTGTAATTTTAACAACCAGATCTGGAGAACCTGAGGGAACTGGCTGAATCCCATGCCTGGTTGGGGGGGGGGGGGGTGAGGGAGATCCCTTTAACTGACAGGATGCCACAGTTGCTACTGACCATGGCATCTAGAGGGTTAACTGCCAGGGCTCCTGAAGTGATATGGAGCCATGTAGCTGGCGTGGGCGGCAGAGACTGAGAGGACTCCACACAGGCTTCGCTGATACAGCGTTTAGGACTAAAAAGGACTAAAATATTTAGTGATTTTCTTAAAAATAAAACCATTGGGCACAAAAATAGTGAAATCATCTAATTAATTTGATTAGTCACTCCTTTAAAGGGGTTCTCCAACCTCAACAATTATGACATGTTGCTAAAATATGCCATAAATGTAAGATAGGAGGGGTCACAGAGACCCCTGCACCTATCTCCAGAACAAGGCCCCCAAAATGAAGAGAAGGCAGCTGCACATGCGCAACATCCTCCGTTCAAGACTATGGGAGTTCCAAAACCATTTGAGCACTGGTTCAGCTAATTCCGGAAGTCCCATAGTGGTATAACTGAATGGTGACTGCAGTTTGCACAGCTTGCTTCTCTATTCCCAGGAAAGCTGATAAATGCATGAGGGCTGAGGGCCCCCATTATGACTATAACAGGGGAACAAAATACTCTCTAAATCCGATCTGCCATGTGTTCAGGAGCACCGGTCGAGCACTCACACTGCCGCTCTGTTCAAGAGCAAGTCGATTCCTTTCTGCAAAGGGGTCTCTGTTCTGCACATGGAAAAAAAACTTTTTCGGCAGCCAAAATGGGAGTTGGGGCCATTGATCAGCGGGTGCAGTGGAGTCCTCTCATAAGCTTTATTAAAAGGGTGTGTCCTGGTGACATACACTCCCACTATTCTTCACACAGACTGGCAGGAACAGTGATGTAGCCGAGGTTAATAATCATTAGTTTTAATCGCTGTCCCAATGGGCAGGATCAGCTGTCTGGGAGTGTAGATGTAATACTTCACTGCTTAACAGACCAGAAATGAAATATTAGTTTGAAAAGGATTAGAAAAAAAGTGGTCTCTCCTTATTCCCAGACACAGTGTTCCTGATCTGTCCCTGAACTTTATTGCAGCTCAGTCCCAATCACTTGATTTTATACCTTTTAAATGCATAGACAATTCTGGGTGTGTCATACAATCTACAATAAAATATTTTTGCTTTTAATCCCATTTATTACCCTTCCTTCTGGGGGCCAGAGACTCCTCAAATCATTGTGGCCTCAACACAGAACTGTCAGAGGAGATCTGTGTCTGGCTGCACCTGGAGGCCGGGTGGTGATCCCAGTGTCAGTGGAGGTACACATCATGGTCAGTATAGGGGTTAACCTGTGGACTGGTTCCTTGGACTGGGTTAAAGTTACAGGCTTGTTATAATTGGACATTGCATTTTGTTACAGTTTCTTTAACAGGGTGGACTTTTCCCGAGTTGTATACCAAGGACAGCAAACTATGGGGAAGGAGTAAGGGAGTGGGGAAAACGCCTGCCATGCTTGGGAAACTGTGCTGGGTCATGTTGTGTTTGTAAAAGTTTGATAAAGTTTTGTATTGTACTGTTGTAACAATGGGAGGAGTTTTAGAGGACACAGCCTGGGAAGAGCACCGGACAACCCACTAGGAGCGATAGTTCGGCGGTCAGTGGTGGTGGTGCGCAACGGGCACGCAAAGAGAGTGTGACCCAGCGGAGCTGACAGTGGCTGAACCTGCAGAGTATCTCATAGGGATGAAGTGCAGAAATGGGATGGTCCAGTCGACCATGAAACAGAATTGATCTACTCTCTCCTAACCACTACCTGGGGTGTCATACCCAGGCTGCCATTGGAAGACCTGTTTATTGCCGTACACTTTTCAACACTCTGTTCCAACATGTCAAAAGTTCTCACTGGTGAGAGTCTAAGTTCTACGACCCCCATTCATTGGTGAAACCAAGAGGGCGGAGGGCTCGGTTGAGTGCTGTGCCCCTTCAGCTTTGTGTGGCTCTCCTTGGAGATGCAAGCAAAGTAATTTATGTATGTTATACCGTCTATGAGTTCGGTACATCTCTGACCCGGAGGAGCAAAACTGAACATAGCTGAAGGGGCTCAATCAGAGAATCAGAGAGATTCTGCCCTTTTGGTTCAGAGATTGGATGGGGGAAAGGGTTAAAGTCTCCTTTGTACAAAAAGTTATAACACAGAGACCGCTGTTTGTAAATGACCAGAAAAGGGCCCAGAGAAGAGCCCTGCAGCATCTGGTGCATGCACAGTAAAGCACAATGTATTGGCCTTGTCTTCATCAGTGCACTGCACATGCGCTCAATGCCATAAGACTCTGTAATATCCATCTGGACACATGATATGCCATTAATGTCCATTAACTAGACCCGTCTTGTGCCAGCGGTGAATACAGAGCTTACTTATTTTCACAACTTCCATAGAAGTGAATACATAGAACCGTCTCCCCCTTTTACGATGGCATCCCGTTCTTGAGATAGATGCAGGTCCTCGAGAACCCCCACCCATGAACATTTATATCCTAGCCCAGGGGTGGCCAACCTGAGGCTCTCCAGCTGTTGCAAAACTACAACTCCCAGCATGCCCAGACTGCCTACAACTATTAGCCTACAGCAAGGCATGGTGGGAGTTGTAGTTTTACAACAGCTGGAGAGCCGCAGGTTGGCCATGCCTGTCCTAGCCTGTGGATATAACAATGTCCATCGGAATAACAATTTAATGATACAAGGGAGGCTCCTGTTTAGAGCGCCATTACTCAGCAGTATAAAGCCAGGCTGGTGGATGGCACAAACCTGGTGACAAGTTCCCGTTAACATTTCACTTACCAGTCCAGAGTAAATGTAGGTTTTTCATCCCAGTCCTCATCAGAGCTGCTTTCTGTAACATCCGAGTCTAACGCCTGCTGAACACTGCCTATAATCCCAGTGGTTGGCACAGAAAACCTCCTGACAGCAGTGGCAGATGCCCAGCGGGCCCCATGTTTGGAGTCAACGCATACACTTTGGGTCCATCTTGCTACCAGATCTGGATCTAAGTGTACTCCAGGACCTGACTCACCGGTGGTGCTAGCGGGTACATTGAACTTTTCAATCTTGTGTTTCACTAAGCCACCTATCTGTTGGCTACAATGGTCCACTGCATATTTCGCCAATAGCACCTGCAAGCGCTTCCTGGCTCTTTGGGCACGGCCTAGAAGCTCCTGCTGCTGATTTAGACATTTGAGATGTAATAACTTTGCCTCCGTTTCCTTATCCGCAGCTTTTTGCAGTTTCTCTCTCATAGGTGAAATGCACCTAGAGTCCGGTAAAGCAGAATTAGTAGGAAACGGGATGGCAAGGCTTTCCCCATCTATTCGTCCATTCAATCTATGTACCCCTTCATCTTCCGTCACAGATATATCCCATAGCTTGTTGACATCTGCTAGCACTTTGCTGACGGTACCCGGGAAAAGTTCTCTCTTAACTTTTCTTTCAGTAAGCAATGGGCGAGCATCGTGCTGTACGGGGAACCTCTGACTATAAGTATCTTGCTCTGCCTTTGACGGAAAACTACTATTGTCCTGCACAATCATATCCGAGCTGGTCAATACAAAGACCGTTTGATAATGTCCTGAAGAAAGTGATCCATCTTGCTGCAAGCCAGCAAAGTCTTCCTGAAGGCACAGTGCAGATTCACAATATGCTAAGCTTGAGTCGCTGTCTTTGGAATTGGTCTTGGAATTATCTGCATACACGTTGAGATCGGTGCTCAAGCTCTTTATTCCAAGAGAAGGGGAGAAACGAACTCCAGGTTCTTGTGTTGCTGTATCAGTAAGAGCCGGGGTCATCTTTCCTTGTGGATGGAGTATATTTTAGCGGCTCTAGGAAATAAAACACAACAGCAGCTTATGAGATGTAACTATAGACCGGGAGGCACACACTTTTCTGCTGTGAGGGCCACATTGTCATACAGAATAATTATCAAGGTCCATTATAAAAATATATCAAAACTACCGGGAGAACAGTGGTCCCCTTCTCCTCAATCGGCACTCCAGAGATGTGGGGAAAAAAAAAATCTAAAAATGGCCCCATGTTGTAGGCAGATCCAAACTGACAAGCTAGGTGTGGCAACACAAGTAGGCGGGGCCTGCAATACTGTAGTGCAGAACAAAATACCACCCCAGCAGAACCAAAAACCACAGTGCAGCACAACAGATGCAAATGCCATAGTACTGCACAAAATACTGCCACCCTGATCACAGTATTCAACTGTATTATCATCCTGAGGACAGTGATAAAGTTGAGTTCAGGAGGGCACTTGCAGTGGTTCGCCAGCTGCATAAGTACCTAATACTCCTAGCATTGATTACAAGGGTTTTCTGAGATTTTAATACTGAAAGGCTATCCTTAGGATAGGTCATCAGTATCTGATCACTGATCAGGCCCGACACCAGGGACCTCCACCGATGAGCTGTTTGAGAAGGTACCGGTGCTCCTGGGAGTACCACGGCCTTCTCCCTGTGTACCAAGCACAGCGCCGTACATTGTATAGAGACTGTGCTATACTGAGGATAGGTCATCAAGTATTAAAATCTCGGAAAACCCCTTTAGTGCTAAGAGCGTCAGATCATTATGTAACCAGTTGGCATTCATGAGGAGGACTTGGGTAGATCCCAGGACATCGGTCCACTGGGAAATTTTGCTGCAGGATCAATGTCCAGTCCACACCTGGAGAAGACCATGAATGCATGTGGCTCCTCCACTGACGATCCTGGGTCTTGTGGTAATGGCTTAGTATTTCACAAGGTCTATAAACTACAATAGAAAAAGCTGCAGCAAAGACGGTTACCTCTCTAACTCATATACTCCTTTCTGGAGTGCTAAACGGGTCAAGGGACCACATTCTCCTGATACATGAGGACCCAGAGATGGTTACACAGTGGTCCATTAGTTCTTGCCCATCAAGGCTGCTGAGCTGTGTGCCAATCCTTGGACATGGAAATTATATATTCTTCTGTGTCAAGCTGGTTGGGGGGGTTACAGATGGAGATCATGGGCCACAGGTTGTGCCCCCCTGCTATAGATGAACCCAAAGCTTGGGAACTATTGTTATCTTGTTCAGAATTAGTTCCAAAAATATCCTACACAGTAATTTGCCGGTGTAACCCACACGCAGACGTGGTTTATTATTAACAGCACGCTTAGACAAACATCATTGAAATATTTCCTTCAAAATCACTGGGGTAACAACCGATCTGATACAAGGAAGGTCATGATTTCACTGAGGAAAAACATAGCGAGGAAACAGAACATCTTTGTTAAAGGGATTCTCCAGGATTAATAAATAACGGCTGCACTGCACGTCCTGAAGGATTGTAACCTACAGTCATTTGTACCTTGGTCAGGGGCTATGGCTACATGGCCCACACATAGCTAGTTCACAGAATGCAATGACTGCAGAGCAGGGTGGGCTGGAACCTTAAAGTGGCCCTGGAAAAAAAACTAAAAGTGGTCCCATGTTGTAGGTGGGTCCAAATTGACAAAAGGCAGGGCAACAGAAGTAGGCAGGGCCTACAATACCATAGTGCAGATCAAAATACCACCTCAGCAGAACCAAAATTCACATTTTGGTACACAGAGGTGCATTTAGACTGTGCCCCCTTTGAAGCAAAGCCACACCTATTCTGTGAAGCCACGCCCCCTTTTCTGTCAAAGCATAAAATGCTTAGAAAAGTGTGTTGAACAGTTGGCAAATATGATGCAGATCAGTTGTTTGGTGCATTTTCAATAGTAAATCTGACCAGTGTATCTTACCACTAGTGTTTTCTTCAGAGGATTTGCCAGCATGCTGCATTTTTGAAAAGAAGCAAGAAATACAAAAACTCCATGGAATGAACAAACAAACAAAAAAATAAAATCGCTTTTATGTCTGCATTTAAAGCTGGAATCTCTATCTATAAAAAAAAAAACTGCAAAAACGTTTGTGAAACCGGCCTAAACCTTCCCCACTGGCTGCACTGTTTTAAAGGGCTCCTCTCACAAAAAATATTCTACATTTTTCAAACCAGCCCCTGGATCTGAATACTTTTGTAATTGCATGTAATTTACATATTAGTATAATCCAGGAATCAGCAACCTCTGGCACTTTAGCTGATCAGAAACTACAATTCCCAGAATGCTTGATTCACTCCTATGGGAGTCAGAAGAATAGCTGAGCAAGTTGGCATGCTGGGAGTTGTAGTTTCACAGCAGCTGGAGTGCCGAAGGTTGCTGATCCCTGGTATAGGCACGGAGTTATTCTGTATCCGTATAGCGACACCTGCTGTTGGTTCTTTTTCTAATTTCTCTGTCCTGCTCAGTCATGCAAGCACATGCTCAGTTCCATCCTTCAAATGCCACCAGCTGCAGCTGAAAGGGCACCCCCCAGAGAAAGGGCACACCCCCTAAGCTGTCAGCTTTAAATAAATTTAGCAAAGCAATTGCAGCAATGAATGGAGAGATCTCAGATTCCATGTTAGATACAAGGCTGGTTCTAAGTTTGTTAGAAAGAGACTATCTATATGGTATTGGATTTTTATTTTTTACATTAATGATGTGATAACCTCCTTTAACGTTGGTAATATAAACTAATTGTCGCTCTTTTTATCATTGCCAGCCCCGATTCTAGTGGAAGAATCATCTTCAAGGCAGATGGCAGGTGATAAGTCTCGGCAGGGTTTGCCTCCATTTCCACATCTGTCATCTGTGACTACAGAAGATGTAGAAGTGACAATAACAACGTACAACAGGACACATTCCTCCGCTCACTGACATAAAACAACCTCCTGACCATAATAAATAGAGTGCAGCACTGGAGGGTCAGTCACAGGAGCCGCTCACCAGGACACAGCCTGTAAAGGGTCACTGAGTTTTAGCAAAACTTTTATATATCACAGAGATGTACCAAAAGCTTTGATCGTTCGGGTCTGAGTGCTGACACCCCCTTCACTGATCGCTAGTACGAGGATAGAGAAGTGCTGCCATATCCCGCTCTCTCTCTCCTCGCTGCAGGAGACAGGCTCAGTAGAAGTCTATGGGCCTGTCTCGATTCTGTCTCAATAGGTGAGCACTTCTCTCTCCTCATTCTAGCGATCGGTGGGGGTGTCAGTAATCAGTTCCTCAACTGAATATCTCATATCACATGTCAAAAGTTCTACCAAAACTGAGTGACCCCTATAGGAAAAACATCAGAGAGTGCTATCACGAGGATCTTATATGTAAGTGAGTGCGCCTCTCAGCCAATCACAAGCTGAAGAAGTTCTCACCGTTCTTACTGATGGCAATAGAGGGGTGATTCATGGCTGCTCTCAGCCCCCCCTTCCCTGTGGAGCTTTAGACCAGTGTGCCCTGGGACCTGCAGTTCCACTTCACTCCTTTTTGTCTGTCAGTTGTAGTTTTTTCAGCTGCTGCTTTCTCCCAAAAACAGTGCCACATCTCTCTGCAGGTTGTGTCTGGTACTGCACTTCGGCCCCATTTACAGCAATGTAGCTGAGCTGTAATACCAGATATAACCCATGGACAGATAAGACACTATATCTAGAAGATGCCATGTTTTTGTAGCTCTGGAAGACCCCTTTAACTGGTTCCATCATGTAAGCAGCTGTTTCCTCTCCCTGCTCCAATGTATGATGTGACTAGACACAACTGTGACGTCATGCGCCACATCCTGGACATATCTACACAGAGGCTAGCCTAAGCCCCGCCCCTGCGCAATAAGTTTCCCACCAATCAAGTGATTCTGGACTTTTGCTAACAGCTGACCTACCTCCCGATCCTTGCGTACATAACGGGCAGCCATCCCCATCTTTCTTCTCGGGTGATGACAGTGAAAGTATGTGAGCGGGAGTGTGACCGCGCCTCCTCAGACTCACTTACCTCCTAGGTGCTTACCGGCTCCGCTGCCTGACTCAGCGCTGATCGGGGTGTCCGTGCCCACAGCGCTTTCTACTTTCAGCAGCTTCTTTCACTCAGAGAAGAGTGTGCCCAACTGCCGCCCGGGGCTGCTAGTAAAGTAATACGAGCTACACGGAAAACTCAGCCAATCAACAGCCGAGAGTCAACGTCCCTGGCCAATGAGAAGCAATATGAAAATGAGCGTGGCAGAAACGTCAGTGGAGAGCCAATGGAAGGACGTAAAGATTTTCGTGCGTCCAATAGCTGCGGAGATGGGCGTGTTTACGCGACTTGGGATCAGCAATCTGTGCGGTGACGTGCGAGGTCTTGGTGCGGGCGGGTGCGGGTGAAATAAGCAGCCAGTGATGTAAATATTATGAATGAGACATGTGGCGTCAGCATCCTGCGGCTCCGTGTGTACAGTGGCCTGTGCTGTGGCTGTGGAAGCCTCTCGTCCTGTCACTGGGGGGATTTTTCGTCTAATAATTTCCATCATGCATATGCGCAAAATTATTAAGCCTTTTTGCGTTTTCGTTTTTCACTACCAGACTTCCTGGAGCCATAACTTTTTTTTTTTTAATTTTCCGTTCACATAGCTGTATGAGGGCTTGTTTTTTGTAGGACAAGTTTCACTTTCTAATAGCACCATTTCATATTGTATAGGATATAGTGGGAATCTGAGAAAAATTGTAATGCGGTGTGATTGGGAAAAAAAATGCAATTGCGATGTAGTTTTATGGGTTTCGTTTTTAGGGCATTCCATATGTGGTAAAACAGACTTGTGTCCTTTATTTTCCAGGTCAGTGCAATTACAGCAATACCACATTTATAGTTTTTGTTGTGTTTTAGCACAAAAAAAATAAAACTTTGTAAAAATATTTTTTTCTTTGCATCACCATATTCTGACCCCCGTAACGTATCAATGAGAGCTTATTTTTCCTGTAGGGCGATCTGTAGTTTTTATTGATATTTTGGAGTGTGTATGACTTTATGATCACTTTTTATTCAATTTTTTTGCAAGGTGAAGCAGTGAAAAAACTGCATATCGGCCATTTTTATTTTTTCCCCACTGTACAGGATAAATACTTTTATATTTTAATAGTTCAGGCATTTTGGGATGTGGTGGTGCATATGATTTTTTTTTATATTTATATTTATTATGAGTGAGGTGATTTGAATTTTGAAAAACATTTTTTTTTATTTTTTTAAGCTCCTTAAAAGGGTTTTTCCAGGATGAGATAAACATGGTTTCCTCTTTAAGAAACAACGCCACATCTGTCCATGGGTTGTGTCCGATATTGGGATAAAAGCAGCCCTATTTTTCTAATCCTGGACAATCCCTTTAAGGGGTCCTGAACTTGCAATCATTAGATTGCTTTTCTCATACACTAATGTGATTTAATACATTAGTGTATGGGAAATGCAGTATATTCCAATGCAGTACTGTTACCCGCAGGCCTACATTGGAATGATGCAAATTAACTGCCAAAGATTTGAGAAGAATCAAACGTGAAGCAACCAAGCAGCCATTATCCCCCAGTGCTGTCCTATTCCAGAACTGCAGCTTCTCTGGAGGGCCCAGAAGTACAAGGTGTTCAGTGCTCCGAAACATGGCCAAGGTAAGGAAGACCGAAACCTGACCACTGCTGAACATTACTGAAGTTGAAACATCAAGACTAGCGCAAGAAATATCTGTGGACAGATTTTTCAGATGTTTTATGGACTGATGAGACAAGAGCGACTCTTGATGGACCAGATGGATGACCTGTGGCTGGATGAGTAACGGGCAGAGAGCTCCACTTTGACTCAGACGACAGCAAGGTGGAGGTGACATACTGCTATGGGCTGGTATTATTAAAGATGACCTGATTGGACCTTTTTCTGTTGAAGATTTACTCAAAATCAACTCCCAGACCTACTGCCAGTTTTTAAAAACACTTTCTTCAAGCTGCGATACAGGAAAAAGTCTGCATCTTTCAAGAAAACCATGATTTTTATGTAGAATAATGCTCCATCACATGCATCAAAGTACTCCACTGCATGGCTAGCCAGCAAAGGCCTTAGGCTAGTTTCATACTAGTGTTAAGACATCTCTGGCAGGGAGCATCCTGCTGGAGATGTCTGGATCCAGCACTGCCGGGCGCTACCTGACAACTGTTGGACCCATTCACTATAAACAGGACCAGCAGAGATCCGGTCACAACATGGCAAACATGCCAAGAATTGGCCACTGCACTAGGACATGAACCCCTTCTTCACCTGACCTAAATCCTATTGAGTGGGCCTTTTATAAATGGGACACCTCTGAACAGTGTCTGTGAGGCTGTGGTTGATTGTTCTCAGATTAAGAATCTGATGGTTGGAAGGCTAATGACCGTTACCGAAGACTGATTTTTTTTTTTCTGGAAATGTCAGAAATGTTTATTTGTAAATTTTGAGTTGTTTGTTTTTATTCTCATTTTAACAAATAAAAATAAACATGTGAGATGGAAAAGGTTCCTTTTTCATTTGGTTACATAAGAATTCTGCACACTAATAATTGCTCGATAATTATGTACATCTAGGTTTGAGGTTTATGAACATTTTGAATTGACCAACAGCAATAATAAAATAAATCCTGAAGAATACAACTTGCCAAATTAATGTGCACAAACCTCCCTATCACACTAAGGGCTCATGCACACGGCCGGTGCCGGCCCGTGCCCCTATTGTGGCCCGCATACGCTGGGTCCGCAATACATGGGCACCATCCGTGTGCAGCCCGCATCATGGATCGCGGACCCATTCACTTCAATGGGTCCGCAATCCGGGAGATGCGAAGCAGAGGCACGGATCGGAACACCACGGAAGCACTGCGGTGTGCTTCCGTGGTGTTTCTGGCCGTGCCTCCGCACCGCAAAAAAGTAGCGCAAGCACTACTTTTTTGCAGTGCGGACCCTCGGATGCGGATCGCGGACCCCATTCAAATGAATGGGTCCGCGATCCGCATACGGCGGCCCCACTGTCAGTGCCCATGCGATGTGGACCGCAAATTACGGTCCACAGCACGGGCACTGACTGCACATGCTCGTGTGCATGAGCCCTAAGAGCACAGTTGGATAGCTGATAAAACAATCCGAGGTTCCGTTCCTGAGATATGAGTGTTTTTCATAATATGTAAATGAGCTCTTTGGTGCAACAAGAGTGTCACTGTTGCTCTCATTCCTCCAAAGCTCCTCTTCTTCCAGCGCCAACCCACTCTCTGCTTTGATTGGCAAGGGAGATATAATCTCATCTAGCCATGTGCTCTGCTCTCTCTCACTTCAGGTATTTGCACGCAAGTTGCACAGCCCTGATGTCAGTGTGGAAATCGGCTTACTGCACATGCACCAATATCTGAATTGATATTGCAAGCAAGAACTGCCTGACCTGTCAATCAAAACAGTGAGGGGCCGGGCGCTGGAAGGAGCAGCGTTGTAGTGTGATGAGAGCATCATGCGCTGAGATGATTTCAGTACAAACCTGACAACTTTACCATAAGGCCATGGCTACATTTGCGGCGCAATATTCAGACTGCAGTATGGCATTGCTAAGTGGTAGTGAAGGTGGTCACGTTTGACCTGCAAGCTAGTGCCACATAACAGTCAACAGAAATCCAAACCTGCTAGAGTTGAACGCAACCTCATTCACTACTTGTGATTTTACCAGCACGGCATGGCGATCTTAATGCCACATTGGTAAAGTCATTGTGTAGTCACAGACAAATGATTGTTCCATGACTTGTACGTGATCAAAGTTACCCTAGCCAAATAGAGGAGGAGAAAAGCAATGGGGGTCATTTACCAACAGCTTAACACCTCATTTTGGTGTAAAATTGTCAAACAGCCCCTCTTTTTTTGCAGCATTTTAAATCCCCACACGACAATATTTGTGACATAGGCATTTTAACACCACCTTCGACGTAGGGTCGTGCTAGGGAAAAAGGCATACAAATTTCTGAAAACCTACACCAACCAGTGGCTGGCGTTGATTTTCTGGCAGGCGCAACAACTACCAAAGAAGCACCTAATTTATGCAGAGGCATATACCCTCTCCATAAATTAGGGGCATCTTCTGGGTGCAAAGCCGGTGTAAAAGGCAAGGTGTAAAAAAAATGACAGTCTTAGTAAATGACTCCCAATGAGCAAAATGTCTAATGCCCCTTTTACACGAGCGGGAGACTCGCATGTCTCCCGCAACGCATCTACAGGACTGGACACCGCACTGACAGGGATCACATATAATGCTCTGCGATCCTTGTCCGTGCCGAGTCCAGCCCTGTAGATGCGTTGCAGGAGACATGCGAGTCTCCCGCTCGTGTGAAAGGGGCATAAAAGTCACAAAACTGATAAAAATAGGGCATTTTATTTAAAAAAAAAAAAAACTAAAAAAAAAGTGTAACTACAGTGGGTCAGAGAGATTACAAAAAATAACATATGGCCCCTGCAGTAATTTACCTAAAAGCGTCTTAATTGCCATATGTTGCGGGACCTGCCGACAGGAACAAATGTGTAAATTCAGTTTAAAGTGAATCCCAGCAGTATGATGGCGTAGTATATATATTATGTACAGGCACTGAGCGGTAATAATGTGTGTCCTGAATGCAGAGTCACGAGGACTCACACTGGGGCTCCTGCATGACGGTAATGAAGAGAAAAACATGCAAATAATCATTCTGTTTATATGGGGCGATTTCTCCTTCCTCGCCTACTCTGCGTGAGAGACATCATTTAGTACTGCTGTCTCAGAATCCTTATCGAAATTCACTGCTGTCTCAGAGTCTTATATATTGGGTACATAGATTATAACCTACTATAACGTAGGTTGTAATGTTTGTCAAATATTCAATTCCATAGGTTCCAATCCGACCAAGGACAACATCTGCATGGAGTTTGTATGTTCTCCCCGTGTTTACATGGGTTTCCTCCGGGTACTCCGGGTTTCCTCCCACACTCCAAAGACATACTGATGGGGAACCTAGATTGTGAGCCCCACTGGGGACAGAGTGATGATAATGTCTGTAAAGCTCTGCGGAATATAGTAGTGCTATAAATGTGTATAAAATAAATAAAATATTTTAAGTACAAAACTCACCATAGGAACCTCTGTGTTACATTAGTAGCACTAAAACACAATTAATGGGAGCCCCTGATGTTGAAAATGTTCATTCTTAAAGGGGTTGTCAACTTTTTAGATACTGATGACCTACCGTCTGTATATAGGTTATCCATGGGGGCCGAAACCCCGCAACCCTGTTTGTGGCAGCCACTGGACTCAGAAACATAACAGTGGATGGAGCAGAAAGCACTGTGTAGTGACCACGCTGGCGTACTTCAGCTCAACTCCCATTGACTTGAATAGGAGCATCGTTTGCAGTACCTGAGGAAGTCCACTACAGAGCGGGCGGAATCTTCTGCTTCCTGCCCCCTGTTATGGTTCCAAAGTTGGCGGCTGACTTAAACGGCTGTTCGTTGCGAACCCCCAAAGATCTGATATTAATGATATATCTGGAAGATAGGTCATCAGTATCTAAAAGGTGGCAACCCCTTTAAGGTAATGTTGCAGGTAGTATGAAAAATCACAAAGCTCCCATCATGACACTATGAAGAATTGCGCCATATTACATATTTTAAATACCACAGAGTTCCATAAGAGACCAACTGTTCCCCCATAAATCCAGTTACAGTAATAGTAAAGGAGTGGTCCTGGATTTTACTATTGAAGGCCTTTCCTTGGGATAGGCCATCAATATCTCATCAACGGAGATCCGAACCCCTGCGGCCAGGCCGTACAGCTGTTCTGCAGTGGCCCCAGCACCAGTACTGTACAGATATGTCCATTGTGTAGTGGATGATGCTGTTTCCTGTGTCACTGTTGTCATTGAAGTGAATTGGGGACAGCGCTGCAGTTTCCCACTCCATCGTCTACCCAATGGACAAAGCTGTATATTTCTGGTGCGGAAATATACAGAACAGCTGATCTGAGGGGGTGCAGCGTGTCAGACCCCTGCCAATTGGATATTGATGGCCTATTCTGAGGCTAGACCATCAGTAATAAAATCCTGGACAAACCCTTTAAACATTCTGCTCTGCTAATACTGTATGTTAAATGGAATCTCAAGCCCAAGGTTCCCTTTAAGTCAGAGCAGAGAGCTTCTAAGTAAGAATAACCCCATTGTGGCCTGACCATGACTATAAACTGTAACGGGCGTACTACAAATACTAAAATGCGGTCTTCTAGAGCCGGCCTTACTTGAATATTGTTACACTAATGAGGATATGTTAGTAAATAATCCAATTATACAAACCCATAGTTGCCAACTATCCCAAATTTGGCAGGACTATCCCTGATTTTTAGAGATTGCCCAGGCAAATTAGGTCTTTCCCAGGGCAAAAATGGACAAGGATTAGGCCCCTTTCACACGAGCGAGTTTTCCGCGCGGGTGCAATGCGTGATGTGAACGCATTGCACCCGCACTGAATCCTGACCCATTCATTTCAATAGGTCTTTTCAGATGAGCGTTTTTTTTCACGCATCACTTCTGCGTTGCGTGAAAATCGCAGCATGTTCTATATTCTGCGTTTTTCACGCAGCCCTGGCCCCATAGAAGTGAATGGGGCTGCGTTAAAAACGCATTGCATCCGCAAGCAAGTGCGGATGCAATGCGTTTTTCACTGATGGTTGCTTAGAAATGTTGTTTGTAAACATTCAGTTTTTTTTCACGCGCGTGAAAAACGCATCAAAACGCATTGCACCCGCGCGGAAAAAACGGAACAACTAAACGCAATCGCAGACAAAACTGACTGAACTTGCTTGCAGAATGGTGCGAGTTTTCCTGAACACATCCTGAACGCATCCGGACCGAATCCGCGACGCTCGTGTGAAAGAGGCCTTAGGCTACATGCACACGACCGTATGTGTTTTGCGGTCCGCAAATTGCAGATCAGCAAAAAAACTGATGACGTTCCGCATGGCATCCGTGTTTCCGTTTTTTTTTTGCGGATCCATTGTAACAATGCCTATCCTTGTCCGCAAAACGGACAAGAATAGGACATGTTCTATTTTTTTTGCGGGGCTACTGAACGGACATACTGATGCGGATAGCACACGGTGTGCTGTCCGCATTTTTTGCTAACCCATTAAAATGAATGGGTCCGCATCGTATCCGCAAAAAAACCAGAACGGACGCGGAAACAAAATACGTTCATGTGCATGAGGCCTAATTCAAACTTCTTCCATACGCGGGTGTTCCCAGACCAGGGCAGGGCGTTCCTAGGGGCGAGGCATATATGCCCCGATTTTTGGAACTAAAACGTTGGTAACTATGTGAACCTCCACTGTATGGCTATTAAAACCAGAGAGGAAGACTAACAAAATAGATTAAAGGGGTTGTCCCATTAGAAAATTGCCATGGGGTTCCAACAGCTGTACCCCTGGGGAAGTGCCAGAGACTACACATTTCTGTGAAGGGAACATAGGTCCACTAAAGCGTTTTGCAGTGGTTCAAGCTTCCCAATACTGTGGGTCCAGAGCAATGCACCCTTCCTGTTCGAGGTCCATAAAGCCTAATGTGGCATATAGACACAGGGGATCAAAACTGATGTAAAGAATACTGGCTTAGTTGCCCATAGCAACCAATGATATTCCAACTTTCATTGTTCAGAGTCCTTTGGAAAATGAAAGGCGGAATCTGGTTGCTGTGGGCAACTAAGCCAGTTCTACTTTACACCAGTTTGATAAATCTCCCTCAGGATGCCCTGAAGGGTTTTTCTAGTACTACCTACCTAATAGGTTATCCTTTTCAGAAGATGTCATAAAGGCACACCTTTACAGATATAAGAACCTGCGCTTATACATTTTAAGATATCATTTTAATACTCAGCACCTGAAAAATTAAAGGATTTTCATGCCAACCTTACTCCACAAGTAGAAGAGACCATGGCAGTTTTTATAAGAGACATATATAACTGCCAAAAACTGTGCGTACACATGTATGACCGCAGGGTGTAAGATTCCTGGGTGTGGACACCCTGCACATAATGTCAGCTTTGATAGAAAGCTTATTGTTTCACCCATCCCAAAGTAGATCCAAGCTGATCTAACGAGGAACCCAACCCTTCATATGAATAGAAATGATTTTCAGTCACAGACATTTCTCTACCAATTATGTTGTGTGACAATTCAACCAAAACTTCATGGTTTATCATCAGAAAAAATCTATATTTTTTGCCTTGTATCATTCACAAGTAGAGATGAGCGAACGTGCTCGTAACGAGCACTGTAGCACTCGGCTCCCCTGCGCTCGCATGGGCGCAGGCATCCGGATCCGTCGTCCTCACCCGACGGATCTGGATGCCTGCGCCCATGTGAGCGCAGGGGAACCGAGCGCTACAGTGCTCGTTACGAGCGCGTTCGCTCATCTCTATTCACAAGCACTGATAGGCTGAAATTAGTTTCCAGAACATGTCTTACCAATGGTCCATGAAAAACCTCTGACAGGACACAAACACCATCCGCGTCGTTTCAGTGATTTTCATGAACCCATAGATTCAGTGGGCATGTTTGGTCCGCATTGTGAACTAAAGTAGTGCATGTCTCCATGGGTTTTCCACTGACCTGGAAGTAAATACGTTAAAGTCAATGAGGAGATTTATCAAAACTGGTGTAAAGAAAAACTGGTTTGGTTGCCCATAGCAACCAATCAGATTCCATCTTTCATTTTGCAGAGCTCCTTTGAAAAATAAAAAGTGGAATCTGATTGGTTGCTACGGGCAACTAAACCTGTTTTCCTTTTAACCACTTTTGATAATTCTCCCCCAATGGAGAACATGGACAGCACACGGACATGTGAAAGAGGTCTATGCCAGGTTCACATCACAGCTATTTTTTCAGAGTGCTGGATAGGGCACATAACTGACCTGAACAGCGCTAAGCAGACTCCATTAACTACAATGGGGTCCAGTCAGTTACCGTTCTCAATCCTGGATGCAGGACTTTTTGGTTCAGTTTTTTATAATAATGTGCAGTGGAGGTCCAAACGGAACCTCCAATGCAGATGTTAACTCACCCTAAGGCCACTTTCACATAGTCAGGGCTCATGCATACAACCATATCTATTTTGCGGTCCGCAAAACACGGATCCGCAAAAAATACAGATAATGTCTGCTTGCATTCCGTATTTTGCGGAACAGAACAGCTGGCCCTAATAGAATGCAGACAATAATAGGACATGTTCTATTCTTTTGCAGAACGGACATACGGAAACAGAATGCACACAAAGTAACTTCCTTTACAGACTGCCCGATACCCATGAAGACGCCAAAGGTTTGGCGAAACATGTCGGGGGGCAGCATCTGGTCTAGGTTTTAGAGCAGGCAGTGAGATATGTTGGCACATGTGATATATACAGCCACAGCATGTGAGATGAAATTCAGTCAGTGATATATAGTAAGAGGGCAGCAGGTGTCTGTGGCAGCGCGCGGCTACAGACACACACAACCTATTTCAACTATCAACTCAGTAATTAAGCTACAATATCACGTATTAGGCCTCTTTCACACGAACGTTGTGTTTTGTGATCCGCAAATTGCGGATCCGCAAAAAAAACGGATGTCGTCTATATGGCATCCGTTTATTTTGCGGATCCATTGTAACAATGCCTATACTTGTCCGTTTTGCGGACAAGAATAGGACATGTTCTATTTTTTTTGCGGGGCTACGGAACGGGCATACGGATGCGGACAGTACACAGTATGCTCTCAGTATTTTTTACGGACCCATAGAAATGAATGGGTCCGCATATTACATGTGAAAAATGCAGATCGGAGCCCGCAAAAACAACGTTCGTGTGAAAGAGGCCTAAGGCCCATTCATTTCTATGGGTCCGTAAAAAAATACTGAGAGCATACTGTGTACTGTCCGCATCCGTATGCCCGTTCCGTAGCCCCGCCAAAAAAATAGAACATGTCCTATTCTTGTCCGCAAGACGGACAAGGATAGGCATTGTTACAATGGATCGCCAAAAAAAACGGATGCCATACGGACGACATCCGTTTTTTTTGCGGATACGCAATTTGCGGATCTCAAAACACAATGTTCGTGTGAAAGAGTCCTAAAAGTGAAGTTTTATTAAATAATAAAAAAAGGGGATGTGGGAAAAAACAGGTGTAGCTCGTAAAATTACGACAAAAATACACAATACAAAGTAACCTCCGTTTTTTTTTTTTTTTTTGCAGAACCATTAAAATTAATCAAGTCCGCAAAAAAAATGGAACGGACATGGAAAGAAAATACGTTTGTGTGCATGAGCCCATAGGGTGGCTTCACTGGGGTGCAGTTTACTGACAGAAACTCTGCACAGCATAATGTCAGTATAATTCAGTGGATGCAAGGTTGAGCAGAGACACACACCATTATAAATCATTATAATGCCTTACGGTCCTGTGAAACAAGCAGTGTCCATAACATGAAATCACGCTCACGTTTTCCGCATTTGGACACGCTCGTCTGAAATTACTGTTAGAGCTCATAAAATCAGGATATCTACAATATGCTTGTGTACTCCATGAACAAATTGAATCATGAGGCCTGGACAAGAGAGATTACAGTAATTATTCCTTTGAAACAAAGGTACAGTGGTTTCAGCCATGTTAATTCTCAGGCAGTTACTCAAGAGTTTTCAACATGTAGAGAAACCTCAATTAAAGGCAGCGACATTCGTAGTAGCGCCAAGGCCTTCTCCAGCTTTTTCTAGGCCAATGATGACACATTCATCGGTCACATGGCCTAGTCGCAGTTCAGCCCCATAGAAGTGAATGGGGCTGAGCTGTAATACCAAGCACGGCCGCTATACAATGTAGGGATAAGGCTGCGGCGCTCACAGGCGATCTGATGCCTTCTCATAGGGCCCATTCAGACGGCCGTGGAAGTGCGGATCCGCAAAAATGCGGATCCGCAATACAACGGATGCCGGCTGCCCCGTTCAAAATGCCTATTCTTGTCCACTATTGCGGACAAGAATAGGACATGTTCTATAATTTCTTGTGGAGCCGCGGCTCGGCAAGATCGCGTGCCGGCCATAGAAGTGAATGGGGCCGCATCTATTCCGCAATATTGCGGAATAGATGCGGACCCATTCACACGGTCGTGTGAATGGGCCCTAAAGCAGATCAGTGGGGGTCCCAGGTGTCAGAACCCTGACGATCAGATACTGAGGACAGGTCATTGGTATTTAAGGGTAGGGTTACACGGCGACACTGGTCGCGCGACACCCGTCGCGGCCAGGGTCGCTGGGTAGCCAGGATCTCATAGAGATGAATGGGATCACCGCAGCAGTCACAAGAAATCCAACGCAGTTGGATTTCTTGCGACTGATGAGGCGATCCCATTAATTTTTATGGGATCCCCGCTACTCAGGGATCCTGGCTGCGACGGGTGTTGTGCGACAACTGTCACCGTGTAGCCCTAGCCTTAATCTCAGAAAACCCTTTTAAGCTTCCTTTTTTAAATCAGAGACATAGCATACAGTACATTAGCACATTACATACACTCGCTTATTAGGGATCTGTCTGCTAAGTATTAGTAAGAGCTTTTTTGATAATTTGACCTTTGTGATTCACAATGTGTTAAAAGGGTTATCCCATGGAAAGTACTACTATGCAATGCATAAAGTCATCTAAATGAAGTATTATAGCAATATACAGCCAATAGAAGCTGATCCTTATGGTCCACCTTCTTCTTTATTCAGTGGTGGACTGACATGCTGAGTAGCTTCCATACTCCCCCCCGCCCTCAGCGCTGGCAAAGTAATCTCAATAGGGAGGCAGCTGAATCGGCCCTGACACTCATCCCTACTTCTAAATTCATTAAAATACTTGCCAATATCTCTTTCTCTCTAGACAGTGGAGATGGAAACTGTGAGGGCATTACATACCATATATATCTCTGAGGCTATAGTTTAGGATAGGAAGGGGTTAAAACAAGAGCTAACTGCAATGCATCCTGGGAGATGCAGGTGCTCGATGAGCTGTTGCCCACTCACAGAAAGGGTCCTCCAGATAAGGGCCCTTGCACACGACCGTATGCGCTCCGATTACAATGATGCTGTGCACGTTGGGCTGCCCGCCGGGCTATTGTTTTGTGAGTGCGGGACAATAGTCCTGCGGGCAGCCTGACATGCACAGTATCTTTGTAATCTCAGATGCTATGCGCATGATCAATGCCGCTCCGGGACATATAGCCCGCTCATGGACCGTATGTCTCGGAGCGAATACGGTCGTGTGCAAGGGCCCTTAGTGAGTAAAAAACTGTTTTAAGTTCCAGAGATCACTGGCCTCCTTTTGATCTCTTGTGTGATGAAGAACTCTATACATCTAGTGCAGAAATAATAATTGGGAATGTGATCATGTAACCAAGAATATGCAACTTCCATAGAATTCCCCCCCCCCCCAATTTCTTAGGTCTATCTTGTAATCAAACAACCTTCATACAAGCCTAGCATATAGGCTATACGTATTAGTGATGAGCGAAGCGAGCTTCAGATGCAACATGCAAAGTCGCTTCGTTCAAAAATTCGGAAAAATACTGTACAGAGATCCGTCTCCGTACAGAATGTATTATTAGAATGTATGGGCTGCAATGAGCCAAAGTCAGTTAGTTGCAAAGTCGCGTGAGACTTCATTGAATAACTTCAGTAGTTGATTTTTAAAGTGGAAAACCACTTTAAAACTTGGAACCAAACTCAGGTTCGGTTCGACTGGTATCTCGGTAACGAACTGGAGTTCGGTTCCAAGTTTTAAAGTGGTTTTCCACTTTACAAATCAACTACCGAAGTTATTCAGCAAAGTCTTGTGGAACTTTGCGAATAACTAACTTCGGCTCATTGGACCCATATATTTTAATAATGTACGGAGATGGATCTCCATATAATATTAATCCGAAGTTTTGAACAAAGTAACTTCAGATGTAGCATCCAAATCTCGCTTCGCTCATCACTGATACACAGTATGCAAGACTAGATATTTATATAAGCAAAATCAAATAAGCAATAGAGCTGACAAGCAGACTGCATGGAGACAGGGTGGTCACATGTGTGCTCCTTAAGGGGCCTCTTATTAAAACTTTTATTTGACTTTCAAAAGAGAAAATTGACAACAAACCAGACAGATGATGCTTCATGGTTAGCTTGAGCTTATACACAGGTCACACTTTTCAAGTGTCAAATAAGTCAGTATCAAATATTAGTCCTTAGGAGGTAACATATTGTAAATTACAGGCACTTGGAGTCATCGTCAGAAGACCATCACTTGTCTTTCACAATATCTCTTGCAATGAGTTCCTTCATAATCTCATTTGTACCACCATAGATTGGCTGAACACGAGAGTCTACATAGGCCCTGTTTAGAAAAGGAAGAGAGAAAAAAATTACTGTATGCGCGTGAAAGATGGAGAAAGCTGTATCACAAAAGTGCCATTCTCTAGGACTGCTGTAGTACCCTAGACCTGGAGGTACTAACATTGTGTATTGTTTGTATTATTATATATTGTTATGTATTTTGTATGCTTATGGCTGTTTGTTCCAGAAAGGATGTGGATGGCAATGCTTGCCAAGAAACAGGACTAAGCACCCTGTTCCTCCCCTCTTGGTAGGCGTGGGCTGGTCCTGCTTCCTGCCAGGGGGTGGTTCCTATTCTGATAATGGGGGAGTGAGGAAGGACATGTTAGAGCTCCCACTCTCAGGAACCGTATCTTATTTCCCTTTGAGGAAAACTCAGGAACCAGATATTCGTCTCCTGTGAGAACAACTTAATCCTGCCTCAAGAAAACACTTGAGGGACAAGACAGCAAAAGTGATCAGTGAAACACAGCTTTACAGACACTACTGCAAGGTGAGGGACAACAGCTCAGACACCACATCTACCTAAACCATTGCTAGGCCAGACTAACACCAAGCCTGTACTACAGTGGACACCTAAATCGACAAGTGCTTGCTTGTGCCAACCTATTGCCATCCAACCAGCCACCATACCTCCTCATCTGTTGCCAGAGAAATTGCACTTAGCACTTATTGCTGCTGCATGTGCCACAAGTTATATTTTACACTGAGTAAAGAGATACTGTTATATGTTTACGTCTGGCCTGATTCTTCAATTGACAGCCCAAGGGAGTTCACCGTGACACAACATCTCATCAGAGACACTACGATACCCATCCTGTGCACTGGCTCCTCAGGGGCTCGCTCCACTGCTCCCTTTTCTTGCTTATGTAAGGATGGAAACATCAAAAACTAATTTGCAGACCGCTTCTGGGAACTCATTATAGCTCAATTCTTATCAAACTGATAAGAATATGTCTAAGGCCACTTTCACACA
The DNA here is from genome assembly GCA_900303285.1 of Rhinella marina. Classification (NCBI taxonomy): domain Eukaryota; kingdom Metazoa; phylum Chordata; class Amphibia; order Anura; family Bufonidae; genus Rhinella; species Rhinella marina. Next base: position 45,210 of record ONZH01026364.1, on the reverse strand, counting down.
AGCGGCAGCACGGATCCGGTGGGTGAAGGGTCCTGCCGGATCCGTGCTGCCGCAGGTGCACGTGTGGGGCCGAAACCACGCTCCGATCCCACACCTGCATCATACACTATTTTGAGGAGAAGGGGGTTAAACTTACCTGTCCCCGCAGCTCCCGACCTCTCCCCGCAGCTCCAGAGGGTGGCGCGCACAATGGGAAGATTCCCCACAGCGCCCCCTGCTGGAGGGAGAAGGAAGCTGCGAGGACAGGTAAGTGCAGGGTGACGGTCATGAACTCCATTGAAAGTCAATGGAGGACGGATCCGTTTACTATTGTGTCACACCGAGTGCATCTGTCCTCATTGACTTGCATTGGGGGTCATTCCGGATCCGTCTTAGTGCGGATGCCCAGACCGGAGAGCAAACCGCAGCATGCGGTTCTAGGAGCATTCCGTTCTCTTCAGTTCAGTTTTGTCCCCATTGACAATGAATGGGGACAAAACTGAAGCGTTTTATTCCGGTATTGAGCCCCTATGACGGAGCTCAATACCAGAATATATAAACGCTAATGTGAAAGTAGCCTTATGTGTTTATGAGGTCAGGTTATCAGACATAAGAGCAGCACCAGGTGTCCACTGAGGGGATCCAAAGAAAACAGACTGCTTCCTAACAGACTGATTTTTAACCCTGAAACAGCTGAACAATTTTAATAAAGACCAACTAAAAAATTATTTTTGGCCCAAAATGAGTAAAATGCAATCATAAAAAATGCCCCAGAAGGTATACATAGCCTTTGAGATGCTACTATACTTACTTTGCAATGGGGTATTCCCACATGTAGCCCCATCCTCCATGAAGTTGTACACCTTGAGTAGCCACTGTATTCTGGAGGTCAGATGCCCTGCAAAATAACATTGAACCCAATTAGATAACTTCCTTAGTCCAAGGCAGATGAGCATCACATGCATAGCTCTAACCCAATGCAAAACTGGCATTCAGGCTTATTCTATATTGCACCAAATCCATAAACAATCCATTAACCACTTGCCGACCAACCATTGACTATATACATCTAAGCGGTTGGCATATATCTCTACATGGGTATTTCTAAACATCTTTGTAGAGATGGCAGCTGCGCGCTAATCATGCTGGAGCAGGGAGCCCACTGTCAGGGACAGCACTGCTCCCCAAGAGTAGGCAGGGACGGTTTTTCACTGTCCCTGCTTGCCCCATCACTGTGTACACAGAACTCAACAAGCACTGTGTATAGAGAACATGAAGCAGCAATGCAGATTCCTGCTCCAGTCCTAGCGATCATGTGATTGCCAGGGATCGGGAGTCTGCATGAGATGCTGGGTCTTAGCAAACCAGCTGGGGTTTGTGTCCCCTGTAACTGGAGTTACTATGCCAACCTCACTTACTGCAGAAATTAGCAAAACATTATGACCTTATAGAGCGTCATAAAGTGTAAAATAAAAAAATAAATAAGGATTAAAACAAAAACACACCCCAAAGCTTCTAGCCCCGCCTCTGGAGACCATAACCAATGCATCCCATAAATCAAAATAACTGTTATGGAAAGGGGACATAATTAATGGGGGTTTTCTGGGATTTAAACAAACACAGTTTAACAAACACAGCACCGTCCAATTGACAGCGGGTGTGCTAGGAATCGCAGCTCAGCCTCATTCACTTGACTGATGAACGTGACGTCATATGGCCTGGGAAGAGGCCTAAGTGCTCACAGTGCAACGGCCTCGTCAGGGAGTTAGATCGCCACTGATCAGATATTGATGACCTATCCTGAGTATAGGCGATCAAAATATAGATCCTAGAAAACCCCTTTAAAAATATCTTAATTGCACGTTGTGCTATTAACAAAAATATGTAAAATGTGAAAACGTGCTACTTTTTCCCCTTTGTTTTACATTTTCCTCGTTTTATAGAATAAAAACAAACATGAAAATGACAAAAATAAAACCCAATATATCACTGAAAAAGAAAACTGAACAGAAAAGAACGGAAAACGTGCCTGGTCAGAAAGGGGAGAGGGGGGGGCAAATGTCCCGGTGCTGAATTAGTTAAACAAACCATCTAGCCAAGAAAAAAAGGCTATTGTTAGCAAAAGAAAAACATCTAAATTCTTACGTCAGAAAAGTATGGGTCGATGTGGTGATTACCATGAGCCTAGACAAGTAGTCAAAAGAGAGTGCCATAAAATTCAAGAGTGCCTGCCATGAAAGAGTTTGCAGACCAATTTGTCAGCAGACATACCTCTAGTGTTAAATGGCAGCGTACTTTATGTGCTTGTAAAAAGGGCAATTTAATGCCGGCTTCCCTTTAACCAGACAATGACGTGAAAAGATCAAGTGAAAACAAATGCCAGACTTGTGAAAGAGCTGAAAGGACAGCTCCATGGAGACCGGGACTGCAGTCAACATGATTAACCCAGTATTAGAAGAGCCGGATAGTCCTTGGAAATGCTGAGAAACCAGATTCCACAAGTAAAAGAAAAGTATATAAAATGACGGTGTACATGGTAAGGATCCCGGGTATGTGTTTAGAGTAAAATAAGAACATGCAAAACTAACATGTAATAAAGCAAGAGCGTGCATATCAGTGCGAGTCGCTGCGGAGAGCGTCTTTCTCATGCATACCAATATTTTGCCATGGAAGCAGTTGCAGAGTCCAAACATCTTTGTGCGTGAAGCTGGAGGCAGTTGTCCAGGAAGGTACGACCCACACAGATCTGGGTTTTCATTTCTGCCAGCTTGTGTTGCACGGTCTAAGTGGGGAGAGAAAAAAAGGGACAGAATAATAAATGAAGCTGCCTAATACTATGCACACATTAAGGGCTCATGCACACGAATGTATTTTCTTTCCGTGTCCGTTCCTTTTTTTTGTGGACCGTATGCGGAACCATTCATTTTAATGGGTCAGCAAAAAAACGGAAGGAACTGACAGGGAGTGTTCCACAGGATTGGCGCATAGCAAATGTGGTGCCAATATTCAAAAAGGGTCCAAAAACAGAGCCCGGGAACTATAGGCCGGTAAGTTTAACATCTGTCGTGGGTAAACTGTTTGAGGGTTTTCTAAGAGATGCTATCTTGGAGTACCTCAATGAAAATAAGCAAATTACTCCATATCAGCATGGCTTCATGAGGGATCGGTCATGTCAAACCAATTTAATCAGTTTCTATGAGGAGGTAAGTTCTAGACTGGACCGCAGCGAATCAATGGATGTCGTATATCTGGACTTCTCCAAAGCATTTGACACTGTACCACATAAAAGGTTAGTATATAAGATGAGAATGCTTGGCCTGGGAGAAAATGTCTGTATGTGGGTAAGTAACTGGCTCAGTGATAGAAAACAGAGGGTGGTTATTAATGGTACATACTCAGATTGGGTCACTGTAACTAGTGGGGTACCACAGGGGTCAGTATTGGGCCCTATTCTCTTCAATATATTTATTAATGATCTTGTAGAAGGCTTGCACAGTAAAATATCAATTTTTGCAGATGACACTAAACTGTGTAAAGTAATTAACACAGAAGAGGACAGTACACTGCTACAGATGGATCTGGATAGACTGGAGGCTTGGGCAGAGAAGTGGCAGATGAAGTTTAACACTGACAAATGTAAAGTTATGCATATGGGAAGGAATAATGCAAGTCACCAGTACATACTGAATGGTAAAATATTGGGTAACTCTGACATAGAAAAGGACCTAGGAATTTTAGTGAACAGAAATCTAAGCTGCAGAAACCAGTGTCAGACAGCTGCTGCCAAGGCCAATAAGATAATGGGTTGCATCAAAAGAGGCATAGATGCCCGTGATGAGAACATAGTCCTGCCACTTTACAAATCACTAGTCAGACCACACATGGAGTACTGTGTACAGTTCTGGGCTCCTGTGAACAAGGCAGACATAGCAGAGCTGGAGAGGGTTCAGAGGAGGGCAACTAAAGTAATAACTGGAATGGGTGGACTACAGTACCCAGAAAGATTATCAAAATTAGGCTTATTCACTTTAGAAAAAAGACGACTGAGGGGAGATCTAATAACTATGTATAAATATATCAGAGGTCAGTACAGAGATCTCTCCCACGATCTATTTATCCCCAGGACTGTGACTGTGACGAGGGGCCATCCTCTGCGTCTGGAGGAAAGAAGGTTCGTACACAAACATAGAAGAGGATTCTTTACGGTAAGAGCAGTGAGACTATGGAACTCTCTGCCTGAGGAGGTGGTGATGGTAAGTTCACTAAAAGAGTTCAAGAGAGGCCTGGATGTATTTTTGGAGGGTAATAATATTACAGGTTATAGTTACTAGAGATGGTTCGTTGATCCAGGGAGTAATTCTGATTGCCTGATTGGAGTCGGGAAGGAATTTATTTCCCTAAAGTGGGGAAAACTGGCTTCTACCTCACAGGGTTTTTTTGCCTTCCTCTGGATCAACTTATAGGAAAACAGGCCGAACTGGATGGACAGATGTCTTTTTTCGGCCTTGTAAACTATGTTACTATGTTACTAACTCTGTGTGCATTCCGTTTCCGTATGTCCATATTTCCATTCCGCAAAAATTAGAACATGCTCTATTATTGTCCACATTATGGACAAGGATAGTACTGTTCTATTAGGGGCCAGCTGTTCTGTTCCGCAAAATACGGAATGCACACGGATGTCATCCGTATTTTCTGCGGATCCGTTTTTTCATACGGTTGTGTGCATGAGGCCTAAGGAGGAGATTTATAAAGACAAGTTCTTTCTGCGCTGCTCTTGATATCTACTGCTCTGCCAGAAGATGCAACTAATTTATAATGAGGTGCGGGCCTCTTCGTAAAGTAGGCACATCCTCTGGAAGTCAGTCTGCTTAAACAGAAATCTCTAATAGCTCAGAGCTGCCGTAGATTTCTGGCTTCATTTGCACCAGAAAACCGGTGTACATGACGATAAATTTGTTTCGGCTGTTAGTCACGCCCCTTTTTAAGCCCCTGTCATGCCCCTTTTGGAAAAGTGGCACTTTTCCAAAAGTCACAAACACACAGCTTGCGACTTTTTATTGCCACTTTTCAGGTGGAAGGGAGATGATGAAACTCCCCCAAAGTCTTCAGATTTATATTCATTTATTGTGTTCTCAGTAACTCTAGTTTATCAAGCAGTGGCGAGGTGATTTGTTTTACATGCAGCTGCTGTACCGTCTGTTTAGCCTGCTCTCACTTACAGCAGCCATGAGTTTACTATAAAGTCATTAGGGAATTGCACACATTAGGGTACAGTTCTCAAAATCTGCATTACATCAGCAACTGGAGCTGAATACCTTTGTAACTGCATGTAATTAAAAATTTGATATAGCCACAGAGTTAGTCGGTAAAAGCTATCTGTATAGCGCCACCTGCTGTTTTTGTGCTTTTCATTATTTCTCTGTCACAGAGGTGGTCACACATGCTCAGTTCCATCCTTAAAATACAACAAGCTATATCTACTATTAGCAGCTGTGACAGTTATAGGAAAGAGCTTCAGCAAAAAATGTATGCCTCCTGAGAAAGGACACACCCCCTGAGCTGCACTATACAGTGAAGATCCAGGGGTAGGCCCCCAAAACTGTACACACTATACTATGTGCGGTCTACCTAGTGAATTCTATAAAAGTAAATAAAAGGCAAGATGTAACCTGAAGCTTTTAGGCCCTAATGAAAAATCTGTAACATGGCCCAACACCTACATGTGCCATTTATAACAGTAGGGTCTTCTTATGGCAGCAGGACCTTTAGGTGCAACTCCTACCTCTGCATCACCTAAAGGCTACACCCTTAGCACTATTATGCTGTCATTAGGTGCACCTATGCATCTTAATACATCTGATGAGATTTTTTTTTTTGCATTTGCAGCAGCTGCCTGGCATTGATTCCTTTCTATATCCACTTTGCTCAGTATTGTACCATGTAATTGAAGGGATGAAATTTGGACAATCCCTTTTTGGTTTGAAGGGTCTCCTGAAATAAACTAATAACAGATTGTCCTGCTGCTGAGGTCTCTAGCTATCAAGGAAGGAAACCAGCAGTAAAGCGTCACTAACCTTTCAACAAATTTTGCATCACTCAATAGTACTGTTTATGTACATGAGGAATAACACACTTTCTGGCCATTATATCACCTGCATTCAACACTTTTAGCAGTTTTCCTTTGTGCATAGTAAGAGTCTAGTTTGCAGTTCTCTCAGGTACGGTGGGTGGAGACTAGCTGGCATCCACTACACACAGAAAATAGAGGATAATCTACTTCCTAACCTTCTGTTATGCACTCGGAATCCGCCCCAGGACATTTTAGAGAAGTACTGACTCGTATGGTTGTGAATAAAGCACTTAGGAAGCTCTACCAGCCTGCTTGTCTATGCGTGCTCCTGCTCACTCCCCCTCCCTTTTCCATACTAGACATGTGTAATATGATCCTTCTGTAGGGGGAATCCGTCTTGGACAGGATTATGGCACTTTTCAAAGTGAAAAGCAATAAGCAAGGGTGTGGGGAGAGATAAACAGCTGCTAACATGAGTATGAAACATTTCTCACTGATAAGGCATAATAAGGCATAATACAAAGTTTCTTTTGGTCACTTGTACTATTGATTCATGCAAAGTTGTGGGAAACACTAGTGACCATTTGATTCCCCTGTGGCACCACTGCAAGAGAGATGAAACATTACACAGTTCTCACTCAAATTATTGGGCTGTCCATGAAAAGCAAGGTCCCTTAAAGCACAAGACTCTTTATAGACACCCTTTTCTCTGGCTAATGGATAAGAACTCAGAAAGAAGGATGTGTTGCCACCATTATACAGTACATTACGATTCCTTAATATGTGTGGGGTCTCATTATTACCTGTAAGTGCGCAATCGTTTTTCCGAAGGCTTTCCTCTGCTTCACATAATTCCTGGTTTCTTCAAACATGAATTCACAACTAGCAAGCGCCATGTCTGCGATCAGAAGCCTCTCCTAAAATGTGAAAAATGAAAAATATATTATGGCTTCTCATTCAACCGACTAGACCCCCAGCATTTCACAGGCACAGCAATTTGTGTACCAGGTATGGAAGGCTGAGCACCCTGGTTATTGTTGGGGTCCAAAAAGTCAGACCCTCTAAAGGTGCATTTATTTGGCCTGAGAACACGGTCCTGCGAACGGTAGTTCCCGACAATCTGGCCATGTGCCACTGATCACCCGATGGATGAGCAAAACACAGGTTCATCAAATGATCCTGTCGTTCATGCTGGCATCACCGATCATGGCTTCTGGGCAGCAGATTGTGCTGTCTAGACAGAGGTCTGCTACTCAGAAGCCGTGATTGCAATACCGATCCCTTGTCGTCATACAGTGAACGAGATTGCTACATGTTAATTGCACTTAAAGTGAAAGCTTGCGAAGAAAAACTGTTAAAAATTATTAATAAACACCAACTGAAAAATTATTTTTAGGCCAAAAATGACTAAAATGCAATAATAAAAATGTCCAAAGGTGTCCATAGCCTTTAAAGTGTATGTCCACTTTTTAACACCATTTTAAAAGTTAAAGGGGTTCTCTAGGCATTTAATATTGATGGCCTATCCTCAGGATTGGTCATCAATATAAGATCGGCGGGGTTCCGACACCCAGCAACCCTGCAGATCAGCTGTATGAAGGGAAGGCGCGCTCAGTGTGCACGTGCCATTTTCTCTGGTCTCTCTTCCTGTTCAATAGGAAGAGAGAAGGGAGACGGCGTATGCACACAGCACGCGCCATCTCCTCATACAGCTGATTGGCAGGGGTGCCGGGTGTTGGACCCCCACGATCTGATATTGATGACCTATCCTGATCAGTTAGTGCTTGTATATCGTCAGCAGTCACAATTCTGTGGTTTCCCAAACTGAAATTTCCTAAAATTTCTTGTTGGCTAAGTATCCTACTTGATATTACTGTACTAAGCCTAGTGTAAACCAACTATCTCACTGCATTGTAGAAGCTGAGCTATTAGAGATATGCATCGTCAAGCTTGTTGATGGTTTCCAATAGCAAGCATTATTGTTGAAATGACTGAAGTCAGCAAAGGTGATGTAATAATTTTCTGTCTGCCTTTTTTTACATAAATCGGGCAACTTCCTTTGCTAATATACTAGTACAAACCCAGTCTGGATACTATTAGAGGGTATGCTCACAGCTGGTGGATACACTGCAGATTGTCTGCCATAGAACTGCATATTACACTACCATCAAAGCAGATGAAATCTCACTGACATGCTTTGGAAAAAATCTGACTCTTGGAGCAAATTTTAGATCCACAATTTACCCTGTGGACTTGCAGTGCAGATTTCACCTTTTGCAAAGTATAGGCAAATCTGCAGCAAAATATGGAAAATCCAACTTACATGGGTAGACCCTAGATGTCTACTATGCTTCTGTGCCTCTTACATTATGGCCCGTTACATAACCCACCTGGGGAAGTTCTGCCATCAAGTAGTAGAAGCCTTTATTTTCCTCTCCCAGCAGAGCATCGGCGGGGAGCCTGACATCTTCAAAGAACAATTCGGCTGTATCCTAGAATGAAAGCAGAGGCCTTTATGGATATGACAACAAATACAATGCAATCCTGCATCACCAGGCAGAGAAAAAGCCAGCTTTTATGTTCTACAAAACACTTTACAAACTAATGGAGATGAGCTTGTTAAAGGGAATTTTTATCTGCCAGTGAAAACCAGGTAGCAACACATATTTTCTAATCTGTTTTTATTTTCTGATTAGTAGATTTCTTTATTCTATTTCCTGACATGATTATGGGGACGGCCATCTTGCCTGAGTTGTTCTTAACAGTATTTGAAAAGCATTAAGAAAATTGCTTTCTAGCATCCACATGGTCCATAGACACAATGGTCAGGAGGGGACTTCATTGACTTCTATAGGAGAGTTTTCTAGGCGTGTTCTGTGCCCTGTGCAGGGGTAAGAATAGAGAAGCTTTGACAATCACCTATTGTGAATAGGTGATACATTGCCTTTAAGGATGTCAAGAAGACCTTATAGGGGATCAGATATTCCCTCATAAATCATAACTACATGAATAACAGTACAACTAGAGGTCAGAAAATGATGTGCTGTCAGCTTGTGGTAGTGGATGGGGTGGAAGTGTCACATTGACCTGCACTATGAAGGCCAAATATCCAGGTAAAATAAGGCGTTAACATGGTCATCCAGGTAATAAGAGATGGCCTCCTGATGATATCTAAATGTAGAACTAATAGGTAAGAAGGTCAGGGATTGCTCGGGCATACACTGATTGGATCACAATGGTCAGAAGGATAGTAATGTGATAATATATCTATGGATGAGGAGCATAGTTTAATGACAAGTAAGGCAGATTTTAGATGAGCGTAATAAGTATTTGTTTGTTCCCAAATTATTCAAGCAAAATAGGGATCAATGATGGCCCCGTGGTCAACCTGAGATTTGCAACATCTTGTCTGAAACCAGTTTTAAAGGCTATGTACACCTTTGGTAGCCATGTGATGTCAATAACCTAAGAAGAGTGGGACCCCCACAATGAGATACTGATGACCTATGCTGAAGACAGGCCATTAATGCTGAACTCCAGGAAAACTCTTTTCTCTGAACTAGTATTTATTGACTGATCAGATCACATCATTGGCTCCAAATCTATGCATCCTCCACAGTAATACAACTGCATGTATGAGGAAAGTCCAAATGTCGTGTCATTTACCTGTGCCTTCAGACCAATTTTCTCTAGTTTTCTTCCCTTGACGAAACCTTTAGTGCCATTGTCCACGAGGAAGAGGCTGATGCCATGAGCTGGAGTTCGGGCTTCCCGGTTAGTCACTGCCACCACAATAACCACGTCACTCATCCATCCATTCGTAATAAATACCTAGAAAGAAGAATTTTAAATGATGCCATAGTAAACTGGATTCCAATGAGCAGAGAGGATTGCCAGCGACAGCACTGTGTGTACAATGTAAACAACAGCTGTAACATATGTTGTGCGGGTGGTCACACTGAAAATGGATTTGGCTAAAGATTGACATTCTTTAACGGTAATTTGCGCCACCTACATGAGGACGCAAATACCAAATATTTCAGGAATTTCTTGAAGCATTCCACCGATAAGGTGCTCTCCAAAAGGAGATATAGTATCCCTCAAAACCTGACCTAGGTCCCAGTTAAGCCTCTACTCTTTGCTCTGCACTGATGAGGGACAATCACCCTGAAACAGCTGTCTACAGGTGGAGTGCTAGCTTAATTATTATTCAAGTCATGTCTCAAGGTCTGTTTGAAAGGTCAAACACTGACTTATAGGATAGCTACCTTACATCTGCTGGCATTAGAGGCAGAGCTTGTTAAGAACTCATTTGCATACCATAGCATTCCCAGAATTACACGGGAGAGTTGCCTGGCCTATAAGACTCCTCACACCGATAAGGTGCTCTCCATAAGGAGAGATAGTACCCCCCCCCCCCAAATCCTGACCTAGGCCTCTCAACCAGTTAAGCCAGTACTCTGGTTTGCACTAGTAATGACGGGCAATCAACCTGAAACAGCTGTCTGCAGATGAGGTGCTGGCTTATTTATTATCCATTTCTAAAGGCTGGTTTAAAAGGTCAAAGACTGACTTATAGGATAGCTACCTTATATCTGGTGGCATTAGAGGGCACCATACCCTCTCCTTTGAAGGAGACGTTTAAGGTTAAAAAACTCACTTTTCTAGCACCATGATGTTAAAGGGGTTGTCCCACAAAAAGTATTTACCACTTATCTTCAGGAAGTTCAGATCACAGGGAGGTCCAGACAATGTGACCCTCAGTGACTGAGAGAATGAGTGGTGATGGGCATTGGTCTACCGCTCCATTCATTCATATGAGACTAATGTAGATGGTGCTCTGTCACCCCCACAGAAGTGAATGGTACAATGGACCAATATGCCCAATTCCACTCCATTGAGACAGGGGACCTCTTGTTCTCTAGATTGCTTGGGGCCCCGGCAGCTTGACCAGCACTCTCCAATATTTATCACTTATAAATGACTAATACATTTTCTAGGATAACCCTTTTAAAGACATGTTCAGTAGGTCAACCTACAACCCACCTTACTGCCATTTAGGATCCAATCACTTCCATCTTTCTTTGCATTTGTACGCACTCCCTGCAGATCACTAAAAAGAAGAATGAATAAGCAGATCAGCATGTTAAACCACTAGGCACAAGATGGACAGCTCTAAATCTGCACAACCTACCTTCCAGCTCCTGGCTCAGTCATTGCAATGGCCCCAATGCATTTGCCAGCGGCCATCTGAGGGATATATTTCTGTATTTGGCTCTTACTACCATATCTAGAGATGTAAGGCATCACTATGTCAGAGTGGAGACTGAATCCTGGACCTGTGCAATTTACGTACATCCTGTAGACCAGAGATAGAAGAGTTACACAAAGTACTGTATAAATCAATCGCACAAGCATCAATTACTACAGAACTTACTGTTCCTCCCACACAATGGCAGAAGACAAGATATCACCACCAATGCCGCCATGTTCTTCTGGGATGGCAGCACCTAGAAGTCCCTGCTGACCAGCTTTCTCCCAGAGCTCCCGGCTCACCTGTCCTGCTTTCTCCCATCTGAAAAATTCAAAAGACATATTAGTGTGGTTCATTATAATGTGAACGCTCGTGACATGTTGTCTAGTACATTACTACATACATGCCTACATAGAGGATCTCTGGTATTTATCTTTAGGGCTCATTCACACGACCGTGTCAATGGGTCCGCATCTATTCCGCAATATTGCGGAATAGATGTGGCCCCATTCACTTCTATTAGAGCGGGCAGCCACGGCTCCGTGCCGCAGCTCCTCAATAAATTATAGAACATGTCCTATTCTTGTCTGCAAACATGCTGAAACATAGATATATCTATATCTATCTATCTATCTATCTATCTATCTATCTATCTATCTGTCTATGTCATCCCCTGAGGAAGGCGAAACATACGTCGGGGTTGGAGCTATACTGGTCGGTATTTTACCATCATTTCTACTCACTTTTGGGCTATGTTTATACTCTTCACTGACTAGTTTGCTTTTTAGGCTTTGATGTTCTGTTTAGATTTTGAACTGTCTGATTAATTTGTTACTTGTCCTTTAAAGCTATGCCTTACTCCTTACTAGCCTAGTACAGTGCCCCATTGCCTTCTCTGCCTTACTATTGCACTTTGCACTTTACTCTCTTTATATGTAGAGATAGCTTTTACATCAGTTTTTGGTGTATTAAGCCCAGGTGGATATATAACCGTTGTCACTACATGCCCAGTATACCTTCAGTTTTCTTCTGTATATGTATGCTGCTGCTATATGATCTATTATAAACTATGCAATATGTACTAATAAAGTTTTCAACTATCTTTCTACTTATTGACTGTGTTGGTATTTGTTCTATATAGACATCTTTGTAAATAATATGCTTTTTTTCCTTTTGCAGTAACCAGTAAGAAAACACATGCCAAAGACGTTGTGTGAGCCTAGCCTAAAGCAGACATGATCACAGTCTATGATTTATTATATATAACACTTTGTATTCCCGCTTTTGTGTAAAGTGTTTGATTCTGCTGCCCTCTAGTGGCTGTAGTGAAAAGGATTCCTTAATCTTTTTATTGAACATATTGCAATTTTAACAGTAGGGGAGTAAGTATAAGTGCAGAAGTATGCATGATTTTAATTTTTTCTATAGGTAAAAACAATATTACCAAATAGAATTTTTTAACCCTTAACAACCACCACGGGGACATTACATTAGAGGGGGATTTTTTGTTCCTTGTCTTCTCCTGTTCTATAACAAGCTATATTTAACAGCTCATGTTCTTAGAACAGCATCCTGCTCTACAGCCAGGAGCGGAGAAGCCTCCAATCCGAGCTGTTTGACCATTTGATCACTTGTGATCATGGTCTGATCACTGAGTTTCCTGGTGACTAGATCAGACTGGGGTCTCCACTGCAGTCAGCCCTAGAGATCTAGAAAGAACCCCAGGGCTGTCTATTCAGAAAGCCTGCTGTTAGGGCACACTACCTTTTGCCTGTGTCATATAGGGTCTAGGCTGTAGTGGCGGAGCAGCATGATAACACTTCCTCTGTAATTATACTGCCACAACAATCCTGATAGTGTGCGAGTAAACATTGAAGAGGACGCAGCGCCAGCACAAGGGCCACGGCCTCTTCAAACAGTTGATCGGCGGAGGTGCCGAGAGTTAGAACCCAACTGATCTGATATTGATGACCTATCCTGTGGCCAGTCTCTTTAATTATTATGAATTATATTATGGCTGATTTTAAGTTCATTGTTCACTACAGCAATGCCTTGTAAATAAGGGACTTTCTTTACCGCCATGTTTCTGGACAGTGCATAGACTATGGGCCAGAGGTCTGCATTATTTTTCAATTAATCCCTGACACAGTGTTGACACATTGATATGCAGTGGACATTGCTTATAGTGCTATTTCAGCTATCTCTGGAATTCCCATAGAAATGAATGGAGCGGCTGCATGCATGCCTGACCAACCACTCCGTTTCTTTCAGGGGGCTACCTGGGGTACAGGGCCCCCTGTTCTCGTGACTGGTGGGGGTTAGCACCCTATCGATCTAATAGTTATCCCCTATTCTGTGGATAGAGGATATCTTAATCTAACTGGAATACCCCTATAAATGTGGAACAAAAACCTGATGTTAAAGAATACTTACACTTTTAAAAAAATTTTGATATGTCATAGGGACATATCAGAAGTGTTGATCGATCGTTAGAATGAGAGGTCAGAAGCGCTCAGCAAAGAGCTTCTCCTCGCTGCTGAGTACAAGACTGTAGACGGTTTCAGTAGAAAGTCTATGAGCTCATCTACAGTCTCGCGCTCAGCAGTGAGGAGAAGCTGCACTCGGCTGAGCGCTTCTGACCCCTCGTTCTAGTGATCACTAGGGGTCTCAAAGTTGGGACCCCCACCAGTCAACACTTCTGATATGTCCCTATGACATATTAAAAATTGCAAAACAGTGTAATTACTCTTTAACATCGTAATAATGAACACTAACAATGACACACCTTAATAATGAACATTGGGACAAATATTGAAAAGTGTCTAAATGGAAATTTAGTTTTTCCACTATAAAGATGAAAGCTGTACAGTTTCTATTTCCTCTTTCTTCCCGCCATTTTCAGCACTGCTGGTCCTCTTCCCAATGTTTGCATAGAAGGCTGTAGCGGTGACATAGAGATATACCTGCGTGTCACTGCTACTTACTCTGCATGGTAAGGGGCCACCTCTTGTTGGAAAAACTTTCTGACGCTCTCTCTGAAAATGTCATAGTCAGCGTTGAATATGCGTCTTGTGCCAATGTCCATTAAGCTCTTGGCCTGGCTCGGTTCTAGTCGTGGTCTCTCATCTTGGGAGCTGGGCTGAGAGTGCTGGCATCTAGAAAATCAGGAAGGAAATACAAACATCATTTGAATTGTAAAAAGTAAAAAGTAATTCAAGCTTATATGAAAATGGGCTCCATAATTGATTGGCAAGATTCAGTTAACATAGTAGAGGAATTTATCCTAAGAAACAGTCTAAATTTATCACAAAGAAAAGTAAATTTAACAGAAAAGTACTTGTAATGCAGTAAAAATAAACCAGGGTAGGCCCCATTCACACAACTGTATTTTTGCTCCTCATCTGATCCACATTTTTTTGCAGGATATGGACCAATGACTGTAAATGGCTGTAAATGACCCACAGCCAATCACTGGCTGCAGCGATGACCTGACTCAGCCAGTGATTTCCAGCCATTTCCTGCACCATTCCTGGACCCGGGCACCATTGCAACTGCTGCAGAAGCTGATCATTTTTACCTCATTGCTAGACATTTATTTTGCTGGAATAACCCTTTAAAAGATACTTCCAGGATTACAGAAACGGGGCCACATCTGTTCTTTGGCTGTGTCGAGTAATGCAGTTCTGCCTTATTCACTAGGACAAGCATGGTGCCACTTTTAGATTAGAAGAAGATCAATTATTTCTAGTCCTAGACATCCCCTTTAATACTTTGCCACCCCTTACAATATTGAAAAGGATCCAGAAGGCTGAGCTTAGAGGAATGAACACTGAACACTGCTCATCTGACCGGAACTCATAGCACCATCATGCCTTATGATGCTGTCTGCTCCTGAAGCAGGTCTACTGCACTGTACTCATGGCATTATGTGAATATAGAACAGTAGACACCCAGCCGGGCACAATCTCACAGCATCATAGATCATTATGTTGCTGTGAGTTCGAGTTAGAGGAGCAGTGTTCGGTCTGGAAAATGCAACCATTACACAGAGGATGTTTGTAGCCTTAGGCCTTTTCATGCCCGTTTGATGTCAGTGGAAAAATCTGTGAATATGTCTGTGAAGGATCCGTGTTTGGTCTGTGTTTTTTGCCCTCTGTGTATCTTCTGTATCATCAGCTTAAAATTAACTTCCAGAGCATCTCCTACCAACTGTCAGTGAAAAACCGACCAAACATGGATGCCATCCGTGTTGTGTCAGTGGTTTTTCACAAACCCATAGACTTCAATGGGTGTGTTTGATCTGCAAGGTAGTGCATGTCGCCGTGATTTTGTTCACTGACCCACAATCAGTGAGAAAAACATTAAAATCAATGGGTACGTGTGCAGTGTATGGAAAATGCAGATGTCATTAAAAAATGGAAATGTGAACAGGCCTTTTAGTACGGTTACATGTAGCAGTCCTCTGTAGTGGATCTGCTTCTCTTCTGCATAGGATTTTGATGTACAGAAATGCTGGGGACTTACCATAGATTTCACCCTCTGCATTTCAAAGGGCAAAATCCAAAGTGGATATCCGCAACCATGAACTGGATATTTAAAGTCTGCACCGCATCTCAGGGTAAGTGCAGATTTCACTGCGGACATTTGGCCATACCCTAGTATCCAGAACAAGCTATCTCCTAGTGGGTGCAAGGGTCTCCCAGACACCTTTCTGAATTTATGGTCCCGAATCTAAGCAGCGCCTGCATAAGGCCTCTTTCACACTAGCGTTAGCACGGATCCGGCACCTAAAGGGTGCCAACAGATCCGTGCTAACGCTGATACATGTGTGGAGCCGGAGCAGCGCTCCGGCCCCACACATGTTAACATGGAACAAGACACAGACATACAAACATACAGACATACATACATACACACATACATACTCACATACTCCAGGGACGCCGGCAGAACGTCTTCACGCGCCTCCTGCGCGCAGTGATGACGATTCCCCACAGCGCCCTCTGCTGGGCGCAGTGGGGAAACGTCATAGCTGCGCGCAGGAGGCGCGTGAAGACATGCTGCCGGCGTCCCTGGAGTATGTGAGTATGTATGTCTGTATGTATGTATGTCTGTATGTTTGTATGTGTGTCTGTATGTATGTATCTATGTATGTAAGACGGATCCGGAATGACCCCCCCCTTTTGGAAATCAATGGAGGACAGATCCGGATTACTGGTGTGTCCACACCAAACGGATCCGTCCCCATTGACTTGCATTGGGGGTCATTCCGGATCCGTCTTGGTGCGGATCCCTGGACCGGAGAGCAAACCGCAGCATGCTGCGGTTTGTTTTCCGGTCTGAAGACGGAACGGAATGCTTTCAGGAGCATTCCGTTGTCTTCAGTTCAGTTTTGTCCCCATTGACAATGAATGGGGACAAAACTGAAGCGTTTTATTCCGGTATTGAGCCCCTATGACGGAACTCAATACCGGAATTTTAAAACGCTAGTGTGAAAGTAGCCTAAGATTGGCACAAGGCAGCCAAGCTTTCCTTAGGGAGACTGTGCAAACATTTAAATAAGTCATTGTGATATTTGTCCAGATTGTACGTGTACTTTGCACTTTTGTTCCCCACCAGAGATCACATGTCAGATCAGCTACATCTGTACCGTTGCTGGGTCGGTTGTTTGGCACAAAACTTCATGATATCCTATTGTATCATCTGTGACCAGATGATCTTTTCTTAATGTATTGTGCCAAGTGATAAAGCACCGACCCTGATAAATGTAGGGTATTGGAATTTCCTGCCTTTAAGAGGTATAGGGTTCAAACGTTACTGACATCTGTAAACTAATCTTTGTAGTAAAAGTTATGGTAAAAAAAAATAATTTTTACTTTCCAGCTATATATCTTTTATGTTAAAAGCTACAATTTTCTGCATATATTGTTACTAAACAATTAGGAAGCAAAAACATTAAAGTTTTTGTAACATACTTAGTATGAAATATCCCTGGAATCATAATAAGCCATACAATATAGCGAACACATTTTTATAGTAATTGGTAAATGTCACAATTTTCCCTTCATTTCAGTAATATATTATTTATTTAGTGTTATGCCTGTGAAGAAAATACCTTTTTAAGTACAGAAAATTCAGCCATTCCAAAAGGGTGGGTCTGTAGTGTAATGGTTACTTTTCTGTCTGCCATACAGAAGAGCTGGGGTTCAGATCTTGATCTGTTAAATTATTTCATTAGTAAAAGTCTATGGAGGTAATTTGCGACGAGCTCTACAACAGTTTTAGTCATAAAGAAAGTTGCAAAACTAATTAGTAACTTTTTAAACATCCATGCAACAATATGTTGCTGGATGGGCTTTTTTACACCAAACTCACCAGGTGGGGACCAGGCCTGGGCTGGGACATTAGGTTGATACATTTACAAATTTCTATTCCTGAAAACAGGTGTAAAATTGGAGTTAAAAAATACTCCTGCCAGGGGCTACAGTAGTTTTTACTCCAGTCACATGGACTGCCGATGCTGTGCAATTCATGATGAAGTACATGCCTTGTCAAAAATTAGGTGACTTCACTGGCAGTACATAGAGGAAACAAAGAATTGTGTAAAAAGCCAGTCTTTGTAAGGCTCCATTCAACTCCGCAAATGGCGTCTGCATCCGTTCCGCAATTTTGCGGAACGGGTGCGGACCCATTCACTTTCAATGGGGCCGTAAAAGATGCGGACGGCACACAGTGTGCCGTCCTGCATCCGCACTTCCGGTCCACGGCCCTCGCAAAAAAATAGAAAATGTCCTGTTCTTGTCCGCATCCATGGACAAAAAAAGCCATTTCTATTATAGAGCCGGCAATTTGCGGATCCGCAATGACACACGGACGTGTGAATGGACCCTAAATAGGCTTAAAGAGGACCCCTCCCCCAACCCATATCCAGCACAGCTGCATAAAGAGAATATCAATGAGGCTGCTATCCCTGCTTGTATCTGTGATGTCCCAGCTGCGAGGGGCAGGAAGGCACAGATCTGATGCTACAGACATTCCCTGTGTGTTTTGCACTGGGATGTAAACATTGGATGCTGGTCATAGATCGCAAGAGGAGTCAAAATTCTCTCAGAAGTTCATCATCTGATATAACGCAGAAAGATTGTATGCCGGTATTATTTATGTCTTTAGTGTAACTGGAAAACCCCTTTAAGAGATGAAAAATAAATATATTTGTTTTTAGCACCTGTACACAGAAATAAGATAAATGTAAGTATGGTAACCCAAGGCTATTTATTATAAGCAAGTGATGAGTTCAGCTCGAGAACATACTGTATCATAACATATACACCCAAGGCACATTCAACTTGGTGATGACTCTCTGCACTGTTTGACCATTGGCAGCATCCCCAAGGTAACCAATGAAGAATGACCAAGGCCTGACGTTACCAGGATAGGGTGCCAATTCTAAGGAGGCAGCTGGTCACCTTTGCAATAAACAAAGTTATTTATGTGGGAACACCCATTTCTTTAAGTAGATAAACCTGTTTCTATACTTACTGATCACATTTTTCATGGCATGTCACCTGTTTTCCTTGAAGTTGTTTCCCAACTGGACAAATCCTTCTTTCACATGATCATGTTTGGTCCAGGAAACACGCTCCATATGATGGCTGCATTTCCCAGAACGGACACTGCTCTTCTGACATGAACTCACAGTACCATAGTGACTTTTGGTGCTATGAGTTCCTGCCCATCCACAGGTCTACTGCATGGTACTTATGGGGGAGATTTATCTCCTACAGGAGCCAATCAGATTTCACCTTTCATTTTTCAGAGCTCCTTTTTAAAATGAAAGGTGGAATCTGGTTGGTTACTATGTGCAAGTTAGGGGTTGTTCACATATCAGTTATTTGATCAGTTATTTCCATCAGTTATTGTGAGCCAAAACCAGGTGCGGGTCAAAAACACCAAACAGGTGCAGATCTTTTCATTATACCTTATGTCTGTGTAGCCTGCACTCCTGGTTTTGGCTGACAATAACTGATGGAAATAACTGATCAAATAACTGATATGTGAACAACCCCTAAGCCAGTTTTCCTTGTTTCCCTGTTTCTAAGCCCAATGCATAACAAAGCCTAATACTGAGGTGTATGTACATGAACCGAGACAATGCTAGGTTATAAAATCAAGGTGTCCTCAGAGACATATACATGAATAGTGTGTTAACTGCCACTGTGAGCCTTTAAAGTAGTGCAGGCAAAGGGTTAAGGTGTGATTACAAGTCTACTCTTATTACACTCAGAAGTAGAGCAAAGTTCACAGGAGACACAGTGTAGGACATACACAGACTTTAGAACCTACGTTCTCTTCTTTGACATTGGTCACATTTGGAGAAAAATAGACCATATTATTTTACAGAATAACAAAAGGAACGCACTTTTTGCACCCATTAGACAATTCATACAGCATAGCGTTGAGTTTATAGCGATAAAAGAGCAATGTACGTGACTGCTCCTCACCCTTTAACTATGACCAGTTTTCTATCATAAAACATTAGTATAATAAAGCAGTTTAGATAATTATCTCACGTCATCTGTGGTGATCATAGAAGGACATCAACATTGATGAAAGGGGAATAGGAAGTTCTATGAAATGTTTACATAACAATATATATATTTACATAACATAAACCATTTATTACATGCATTGTCCATTTAGGAACTATAACGTTAATATTTCAAGGTCAGGCGTGTCCTAGACCATGTACCTCTGTCATAACAAAGGATTCATAGAGGTATACACCACACACAACTGACAATATTGTAATGCCCTGTTAGTGCAGGTTTACCTGATGCTGGCGCAGACAGGGACTCTGGCATTGGAGGAGACATTGGAGATGTTGCCAAGTTGTTGGAGGGATCTCCCAAGGAGTCTCAGACCTGCAGCCATTGTAAAGACGTGTGTGATGCCAACTGCAGAAGCCACAAGCAGGAAGTAGAAAAAAAAAAGCAAAATGGGTGGTATCAATGACTGTGTGGTGTTGCCTGTGTAGCAAGGGTGGTAACAATGACTGTGTCCTGTAGCCTGTGCAGCAAGCTTGTTTATTGAAATGCAAGACTGCCCTCTAGTGGCATGTAACAATTACTAGCAGCAATTACTATTGATTTGCTAAAGTAAAAAAAAAATATATGTTTATACTGTGTTAGCCAATAGGGATGAGCAAACTTGTGTTTCAAATTTGGCGTACAAGGTTCGGGTTCTCTAAGAATTCCGCTACCACGGACCATAAGTTATGGTCTGTGGTAGCAGAATTGATAAAAAAATTCTTAGATTATTATTATTATTTATCATTAAAGCGCCATTCATTCCATAGCGCTGTACAAATCATAACCTGAAACTGAACTTTGTACAAGTTCGCTCAACCCTATTATCCAGTAAATAGAAGATAAAAAAGGAAATGAGATTCCTCAGCGGTTGATACCTTTTACTGGCTAACTGAAAAGATGATGACAAAATTGCAAGCTTTTGAGACTACTTGGACCTCTTTATCAGGCGTCTCTGATGAAGAGGACCAAGTAACCTTGAAACTTGCAATTTTGTCATCTTTTTAGTTTGCCATTAAAAGGTATCAACCACTGAGGAATCCCATCTCTAGAGATGAGCGAATCTTTGCCAAATTTTTTAAACAGATTCGCCTCTGATAAGATTCGATTCAGTCCAAGTTGCGTTTAAAAATATCCGTGTTTTGCAAACATTCCCTCGAATACGTACACAAGAGTGTACAAAGTGCGTATGAAGCTTTAGCGTATTATCGTCTAGGTCCACACAAATAACGAACATACAGTAAAAGTACTCTACTTAAGTGAATACCTACGCATTAGCGTTCAAATTATCAGATGCGAAGCATTAGCGTACAAATTATATGATGCGTACGTAGCGTTAGCATACAAAGATTTAAGAAGAATCTTCTGAAGCGAATCTGAAAAGATTCGGATACACTTCGGTGTAGAAAATAATGAAGATTTGTATCAAATCTACGAAGCGACGAATAGATTCACTCATCTCTACCCATCTCAATTCATTTTTTTTTTAATTTAGTATTGATTTGGATATTATTATTTACTACATTCATTTCATGGAGCTGTACATATGATAAGGGATGTACATACATAACACAAAACAATTTCTATAAGCATAAACAACACAAGTTACAAATTGGTACAGAAGGAGAGAGGACCCTGCCCGCGAGGGCTTACAATCTTCAGTAGTTTAACCACGGATACGAGCAGTGTATAATGCGATGGAAAAATTACACGTAATCCAGCCAGCAATATGGACAATCACAATACATTAGTAAGTGCCTTGTATTAACTTTCTCTACATGATAAATGCCATTTGCTGAAATTAGACAACCCCTTTAAAATACATAATAATAAACATATATCAGAGGGCCGCACATACTTCTGCATCAAAACGGCATGTCAATTCACCCTAACAGGACATGTCTTGAGGATTTCCTTACTATTGCAAATGTGATTTCATTAGTTGCACTAAACCAATGATGGCACATGTGTTTCTTAGTGGTAAGTCCTTAGGCCACACATGGTCAACATTTGCAAGCTAAAAACAGCAGTGGATCAAAAATACAGAAGAGGCAAAAATCCTTCCAGGATAGGCCAACACGATCTGATTGGCTAGAGTCCGACACCCCAGACCCCTGCCAATCAGCAGTTCTGCAGTAACTCCTGCACTGGAGGGTGGAGCTGGAACTACACAGCTCCTTCCATTGTGCAGTAGACAGATCTGGTTACTACAGCACCAGAACTACTGTAGAACAGCTAAAAGGCGGGGGTATCGGACACCCAATGATGTGCATGTCTCCGTGATTTTTTTCACTGACCCACAATCAGTGAGAAAAACATTAAAATCAATGGGTACGTGTGCAGTGTATGGAAAATGCACATGTCATTAAGAAATGGAAATTTGAACAGGCCTTTTAGTACGGTTACATGTAGCAGTCCTCTGTAGTGGACCTGCTTCTCTTCTGCATCGGATTTTGATGTACAGAAATGCTGGGGACTTACCATAGATTTCACCCTCTGCATTTCAAAGGGCAAAATCCAAAGTGGATATCCGCAACCATGAACTGGATATTTAAAGTCTGCACCGCATCTCAGGGTAAGTGCAGATTTCACTGCGGACATTTGGCCATACCCTAGTATCCAGAACAGGCTATCTCCTAGTGGGTGCAAGGGTCTCCCAGACACCTTTCTGAATTTATGGTCCCGAATCTAAGCAGCGCCTGCATAAGATTGGCACAAGGCAGCCAAGCTTTCCTTAGGGAGACTGTGCAAACATTTAAATAAGTCATTGTGATATTTGTCCAGATTGTACGTGTACTTTGCACTTTTGTTCCCCACCAGAGATCACATGTCAGATCTGCTACATCTGTACCGTTGCTGGGTCGGTTGTTTGGCACAAAACTTCATGATATCCTATTGTATCATCTGTGACCAGATGATCTTTTCTTAATGTATTGTGCCAAGTGATAAAGCACCGACCCTGATAAATGTAGGGTATTGGAATATTCTGCCTTTAGGAGGTATAGGGTTCAAACGTTACTGACATCTGTAAACTAATCTTTGTAGTAAAAGTTATGGTAAAAAAGAAATAATTTTTACTTTCCAGCTATATATCTTTTATGTTAAAAGCTACAATTT
This sequence comes from Rhinella marina, assembly GCA_900303285.1. Classification (NCBI taxonomy): domain Eukaryota; kingdom Metazoa; phylum Chordata; class Amphibia; order Anura; family Bufonidae; genus Rhinella; species Rhinella marina. The sequence goes on along the minus strand of ONZH01026364.1, from coordinate 22,202 downwards.
TCTGCATATTGTTACTAAACAATTAGGAAGCAAAAAACATTAAAGTTTTTGTAACATACTTAGTATGAAATATCACAAAACATTATTTGGTATCCCTGGACGCACAGATACAATTGCTGGAGAAGGGACTTTCTTTTTGTCCAGCAACATGTGCGAACTGGTTCAAACTTGAATGTGACTTATTTCGTTTTTTACGTAATATTAAGTTGAAGGTGTGGTTTGCTGACAGGCCGACTGGCCTAGGCTTGCCAGCGAATTCTGCTTTTTTCACATCTAGGGGATTGGGTCTGAAGAACCCCAGTAAATTTATTCCGGATATTGATGCTCCAGTGGTTGAGACGTATATACGTGCAGTACAGGCCGATATACGCATGTTAAGAGAATCCGATAGTTCCAATACACTTTCTCATGCCAACATGACATCAGTACAAATGCAGGCACTTGAAGATTTGAGAACAAACCGTTCCATCACCATCAGGCCCGCTGATAAAGGGGGAGCCGTGGTGGTGATGGATACGGTTAAATATGAGGCTGAATTATTGAACCAGCTTAGTGATGATAATGTATATGTACGAGTTACGGTTGACCCCAAGTTTAATATTCTTAGACAGCTTAGGGTGATTCTGGACAGAGCGGTAACACTCGGGATCATTGATCCTGAATTGTCTGAGTTCCTGTGGATTGAACATCCTAAAACCCCTACTATATATACTCTACCCAAGATTCACAAAAATCTTTTGGACCCGCCCGGGAGGCCTATTGTCTCGGGGCAGGGTTCAGTCTTTTCCAACATTGCGATTTTCTTGGATAGAGTATTAAGAAAATATGCGATACAGAGTAAATCGTACATCAGGGACACGGCCGATTTTCTGTCCAGGATCGCTAGGACTGGTGATACAACCACATGTATGCTTGCATCGTTCGATGTGGTCAGCCTCTACACCTCTATTGATCATGATAGAGTTGTGGGGGCGGTAACTGGCTTCTTGATGAACGATGGAATACCTCATAACACTTGTGATTTCATTGTGTCACTCCTCAATCTAGTGCTACGTGGTAACTATTTTGCATTTAAGGGTGGTCTCTACGTACAGAAACGTGGGACCGCGATGGGGTCCAATGTGGCCCCAACGTACGCAAACATGTACATGACACATTTGGAGGAGAATTTTGTCTATGTGTCGCCCCATTTCAGACAAGTTCTGGGATGGTGGCGATACATTGATGATATTTTCCTGATTTGGGATGGCGACTTGGATGCACTGATGGCCTTTCATATGTACATCAATAATATTGATCCGGATATTCGGTTTACATTGGTTCATTCTATGGAATCGATGCAGTTCCTTGATACACTCGTGTATAAAATGGGAGGGGTTTTGAAGACTGATTTATTTACTAAGGCTACGGATTGCAATAGCCTTCTTAGATATGAGAGTTTTCACCCTAAGCCGATGATCAACTCTCTTCCACGCAGCCAAATGCTGCGAGTATCTAGAATAGTTGACGATCCTGTCTCTAGGGAGAAAAGGTTAGATGAAATGGAATGTAAATTCCGTGACAGAGGATACCCTAGGAGACTTGTTAAACGACATCGTGCAGCTTTATTTGACTCTAGTAGCAGGAGAGCGAGTGACTTACCGCGTATTCCCTTTGTTTCAACGTATACGGAACAGAGTAAAGCGGTGGCTGGTGTTTTATGGAAACACTGGGCGGTGCTATACGTGAATTTGGGACAGATCAAGGAATTTCATTCTTTACCTTTGATGTCCTATAGGAGATCTTTTAATTTATGTGATACCTTGGTTCACTCGAGGGACAGGGATGAGACACAAACCACCTATGGACTATTTGGTCCAAGTAGGAAGGGGTGTTTCCCTTGTCTCTCATGTGTTAACTGTAGATATTTGATCAAGACTCAAAATTTTACATCACCCACCAGTGATAGGACCTTCCAGATTAGATTCTTTCTGACATGTGATTCGGCCTTTGTTGTTTATGTGGTGGTTTGTCCATGCAATCTGTGGTATGTGGGTGAGACCACCTTAGAAGTTAAGACCCGCATGAACCAACACCGTTACTCTATCAGAAAGAAGCGTAGAGATCTGCCGGTCCCTAGACATTTTTTTGAAGCAGGACATAGGGAACAGGATTTCAAATTCTTTATTATTGACCATATCCCACCCCTCAAGAGAGGTGGGGATAGAGAGAGCTTACTCAAATGTCGTGAACTTGAGTGGATTTTCAGATTGGGAACTTTGAAACCTAGAGGTCTTAATGTTGATTTCAATTTGGGGGTGTGTTTGTGAATTACTGGCGGCCTGTGATTCATGTGGAATTTCGTGACTCATCAGTCTGAAATGTGGGATTTGAGAATCAGTGTTTTGTTACTTACCTGATATTTTCTTTTATTTTTAGATATCCTGACCGTTCTACATCCTGTTGAAGAGCATCTGTGTGGGGTATCCGGGCGACTATTTCTTAATTTATTTTTTTTTTTCAATAATTTTTCTTATAATTATTTAACGTCATGTGTTCATGTGTGCACTATATACGTACGGGTGTATGGCCAGTTGTTTATAGACATTACATCAGCAGAGCCCTTGAGTCAAGTAATGATTATTTACATAGACACATGTGACTGATGGTGGAATATTGATTTGGTGAGATGGATTGGAGGAGTTGCACCCTTGGAGGAAGCAGTGTGACACAGGTTGTGCCTCCCTGGCGCACCGGGGGTGCCATGGGAGCTTCTTTGCTGCATTATGTGGCGATGTGGCCCTCATGATACTTATACCGATCTGGTTATCTGGGTATTGGCAATATGTGTCGATATCGCTGCCAGTCTTCTCCACCCGTCAAACCAACGACTTATATACCTTGGAGGCTAGTTATACGGTTCAGTTTAGCGGTTGGGGTATAATAAAATTGATTTATATCACAACAGTATATCAATGTTGATCATTTTAGGTTTTATACACACATATGTATGCATGATATATATAATCTTTTGGGGTCTGCTTTTATTGCTGGATCTACTCTTTATGGCCTTATCACCCTAGCACTGTGACAGACAGGTGGGGCGGAGTCTTCTCTTGCTGGTTCAGGGAAAGACTCCCGCCCCCAGTCTATGACATAGTGAGCACGTGACATGAACACATGATCGGCTGTGATCATGCGATTTTGTGGATCGCGCATGGGCTATGTGAAGACACAGACGCGATCTACTTTCACATGCGCTTTTATCGTTGTGTTTTTCCCACACACAGATGCTGTTTCTTGTACAGGTAAAAAGTGACTTTTGTTACTACACTTTTCTTATGTACATGCCTATGCCTTTCATTGGATTTATATGGAAAATGAGGGCTGGGCAAGAGTTTTTAACCAGCACATGATACGTTATGATATACTACACTTTATGATGACACTTTATGTTTTGTATATATTGTTGATGATGTATATTCATATGTTTTGCACTTTATGGACATATTGTCATGATCACATGATCTGGGGCCACATGATGTAATGGCTCCTCCTATTTTGAGTATTTAAACTTTGCACTTGCACTGATTTGTATGGCTTGAGAAAGGCTCCATAGAGAGAGCCGAAACGTTGCTATCCGGAATAAAGGGTCCACCATTTTGATCACTATTTGGAGTGCTGCCTCATTTTTTGTATTTTTGAGATCGTTTGGCTGAATATCCTGAAGCCTGGAGGGACTGCACCCGCAATTGGCCTGTGCTGCTGTACCTTTTTGTGATTTACTGGAATAATAATAAGCCATACAATATCGCGAACAAATTTCTTATAGTAATTGGTAAATGTCACAATTTTCCCTTCATTTCAGTAATATATTATTTATTTAGTGTTATGCCTGTAAAGAAAATAGCCTTTTAAGTACAGAAAATTCAGCCATTCCAAAAGGGTGGGTCTGTAGTGTAATGGTTACTTTTCTGTCTGCCATACAGAAGAGCTGGGGTTCAGATCTTGATCTGTTAAATTATTTCATTAGTAAAAGTCTATGGAGGTAAAGCGCTACAACAGTTTTAGTCATAAAGAAAGTTGCAAAACTAATTAGTAACTTTTTAAACATCCATGCAACAATATGTTGCTGGATGGGCTTTTTTACACCAACCTCACCAGGTGGGGACAAGGCCTGGGCTGGGACATTAGGTTGATACATTTACAAATTTCTATTCCTGAAAACAGGTGTAAAATTGGAGTTAAAAAATACTCCTGCCAGGGGCTACAGTAGTTTTTACTCCAGTCACATGGACTGCCGATGCTGTGCAATTCATGACGAAGTACATGCCTTGTCAAAAATTAGGTGCCTTCACTGGCAGCACATAGAGGAAACAAAGAATTGTGTAAAAAGCCAGTCTTTGTAAGGCTCCATTCACACGTCCGCAAATGGCATTTGCATCGGCGTCTGGTGCAGACCCATTCACTTTCAATGGGGCTGCAAAAGATGTGGATGGCACACAGTGTGCCGTCCGCATCCGTACTTCCGGTCCGCGGCCCCGCAAAAAAATAGAACATGTCCTATTCTTGTCCGCATCCACGGACAAGAAAAGGCATTTCTATTATAGAGCCGGCCATGTGCGGTCTGCAAAATGTGGAACGCACATGGCCGGTGTCCGTGTTTTTGGATCTGCAATTTGTGAATGGACCCTAAATAGGCTTAAAGAGGACCCCTCCCCCAACCCATATCCAGCACAGCTGCATAAAGTGAATATCAATGAGGCTGCTATCCCTGCTTGTATCTGTGACGTCCCAGCTGCGAGGGGCAGGAAGGCACAGATCTGATGCTACAGACATTCCCTGTGTGTTTTGCATTGGGATGTAAACATTGGATGCTGGTCATAGATCGCAAGAGGAGTCAAAATTCTCTCAGAAGTTCATCATCTGATATAACACAAAAAGATTGTATGCCGGTATTATTTATGTCGTTAGTGTAACTGGAAAACCCCTTTAAGAGATGAAAAATAAATATATTTGTTTTTAGCACCTGTACACAGAAATAAGATAAATGTAAATATGGTAACCCAAGGCTATTTATTATAAGCAAGTGATGAGTTCAGCTCGAGAACATACTGTATCATAACATATACACTCAAGGCACATTCAACTTGGTGATGACTCTCTGCACCGTTTGACCATTGGCAGCATCCCCAAGGTAACCAATGAAGAATGACCAAGGCCTGACGTTACCAGGACAGCGTGCCAATTCTAAGGAGGAAGCATAAACAAGACAAGTTACAAATTGGTACAGAAGGAGAGAGGACCCTGCCCACGAGGGCTTACAATCTTCAGTAGTTTAACCATGGATACGAGCAATGTATAATGCGATGGAAAAATTACACGTAATCCAGCCAGCAATATGGACATTAGTAAGTGCCTTGTATTAACTTTCTCTACATGATAAATGCCATTTGCTGAAATTAGACAACCCCTTTAAAATACATAATAATAAACATAAATCAGAGGGCCGCACATACTTCTGCATCAAAACGGCATGTCAATTCACCCTTGAGGATTTCCTTACTATTGCAGATGTGATTTCATTAGTTGCACTAAACCAATGATGGCACATGTGTTTCTTAGTGGTAAGTCCTTAGGCCACATATGGTCAACATTTTCAAGCTAAAAACAGGAGTGGGTCAAAAATACAGAAGAGGCAAAAATCCCTTCCGGGATAGGCCATCACTATCTGATTGGCTAGAGTCCGACACCCCAGACCCCTGCCAATCAGCAGTTCTGCAGTAACTCCTGCATTAGAGGGTGGAGCTGGAACTACACAGCTCGTTCCATTGTGCAGTAGACAGATCTGGTTACTACAGCACCAGAACTACTATAGAACAGCTAAAAGGCGGGGATATAGGACACCCAATGATCAGATAGCGATGACCTGTCCTTGGGATAGGCCATCACTTGTAAAGAAAAGGACAACCCCTATTAAGGTCGGGTTCCGGATACCATTCTAGTCTTCCCATGTGGGCAGAGTTTACCTGTATGCATGTAAACCTGGCTTGAGTGTAAAGACTGCGTAGCTGAATGTTATGGCTCCACGCCTTTTTGGGTCAACCGATGTCCCATGTAAATGCACCCTAAGGTGACACATTTGAGACACAGGAACCACAAAACCAAGCTAACCACAGCAGTATCGAACTAAACGAGCTGTCCCATCTGGACATTTATGGCATATCAATAGGATATACCAGGGGTTTGCAAGCTGTAGAAGAGCAAAGAAATCATGCATGCTGGAAGTTGTAGTTTCACTACAGCTGGAGTGCTGCAGGTTGCCCACCCCTGGGATATACTATAAATGTGTGATAGGTCCTGGTCCTACCTCTAGGACCTACTCCTATCTCAAAAACTGGGCTCTGTCGGAAATGGAGAGGATGCAACCCCTGTGCAGTGCTGTTTTTTCACTTTTTTTAAGACATGGGGGTGGATTTATAATTTAATTTGTGCAAGAATTCTGGCAAAAAGTTGCACATTTTTGCACAAAAATGTGAGCAATTAAATTAGGTTTACATCAAATTTATAAACTGCAAGTTTTTAAAAAGTCACCAAAATGGTGCAAGTAGAGGGTTACCAAAACATTTCTAGATACAAGTGTTATATGTACAGATTTATCAAAGAACATGCGATTTTCGATAACTTTGGTGCAAATTATGGCAATGCAGACTCTGGAAAAACCGACTTTGAAAAGTGCCAATGTGATATATTCCTCCTATAGGGCGAGATTTACTAAGGAAAATGGCCAGAATTATGGCTAAAAAATGGCCAAAAAAGTGGTGGACATTTAAAGTATGGTAAATATATTATGGGGTAGATTTTTCAGAGCTCCTCTGGGAGTTGAAAGGTGAAATCTGATTGGTTGCTATGGGTTTTCCTTTACACCAGTTTGATGAATCTTCCCATATGAGTTTTAAACACTTTTTTACTCATCCTTCAATATTTTTGAAAGGGGTGTCAGAGCATTCATAAAATGCATGAGTTTATTAAAGGCACGTGCACCGATGAGATACATTTGGCTTATTCTCTGCCTGTCTAGTCTATTTTTATTGTGTCTAACTTTAGGACATTATTAGTAAATCTGTCCTTTGTATCAGAATTTCCGTATTTCTAGTACACCTATGGTTCAGGTTTACTGTTCACTGGCTTGGGTCACACATACAGTAAAATGTACATTGCACCCATTTTTCACATTGACAATTTCTGTACAGTTGGTTGAACTTTAAGCATTAGAATACGTCCTTGAAAAGTGTAAATGTAACTAATCTGATCTGTCAGAGAAATTATTGATCTCTTAGACTTAGACCTGCCTGAAACCTTTGGATTCAACGCTAACCAAAAGGCACAAAGGACGCTTATCACTAGAGGCCATAGGCTAAGCAGAGCTGAGTCATGGCCAAATGGAGTTATATGAGATGCAATCTATCCAGTAGTGTGTATAACAGTGCGAGGGTCCCATTATAATGATTAAAGGGGTTTAATCTGCAGTGGTTTAATATACTGTATATGACCTATCAGCAGGATAAGTCCTCCATACCAGATCAGCAGATGTCTGACTCCCAGCATCCCCAACAATCATCTGTTATGAAGTGATCCCAGTGTTCCTGCAAGGGCTGCTTCCTCTTCAAAGATTACCTATATTACCTATTATGATGACCCGTGCGAGAGGACAGGGACCTTCAGCTCCCCTATGCTAAGGGGAGCATCATAAACTGTCATATTAAAAAAAAATGATACTGCATGGTTTATATATTTTTTTACCGCATGTCTCTGTATAAAGTAGCACAACAGACCAACAGACTGTCGTATTCCATGCAGTATGGATACAGTGGCTTACAGGATTTATCCAGGAAATTGTGATGATATCCTATCCTCAGGATAGGTTATCATTAGCATATCGGCTGGGGTCCTATACCCGGCACCTTCGACGATCAGCTGCTTTAGGGCTTATACACACAACCGGTGTTTTTGTCTGCATTAGATCTGCACTTTTTAAGGGTCGGACGCAGACCCATTCACTTCAATGGGGCTGCAAAAGGTGCGGACAGCACACCGTGCGCTGTCCACATCTGTATGTCTATTCCGTGGCCCCTCAAAAAAATAGAACCTATCCTATTCTTTTCTGTATTACGGACAAGAATAGGAGAGTTCTATAGAGGGCAGGATGTTATAGAGGGCAAATGCAGAACACACACGGCCATTATCCATGTTTTGTGGATAATCCAGAATTAGCGGACCGCAAAAACAGCTACAGCCTTGTGCATGAACCCTTAGGGAGCCTCTCAACAGCTTAGAAGGAAATAATGGAGGGATGCTCATAGCCCAGTTAGAAAATACCTCAATGGCTGGAGCACATGATTTCTGTTCAGCATCCATACCATTCAGGTATGCATATCAGATATAGAATAGGTTATAGTTCCTCCTTGTTCTACCTTTAGTACATTTAGATATATGATAAAACTATTGTACATTTTAAACAATGATACCACTGTTATTGTCATGTGATTGGTCCATTCTGGTGCTGATGAATACACATATTAAATAGTTGAATAGAAGTCATAATAGACATGTAGACATGGAATCTGAGGCTGTTAGTTCCTGCAGTGTCATTTTCTATTCTTATTTGTAATTATTTTATTCTTTATTTCCAGAGTACAAGGTCTGTCTACAGCACTGACATCACACAGAGACATGAAGGAATGACCAGGGGCGGACTGGAAACTTCAAGTGGCCCTGGAAAAAATACCAAAAGTGGCCCTGTTTTGTAGTCGGGTTTAAATTAATGGAAGGCAGGGCCAGCAATACCATATTGTGGCACATTATACTACGCCAACAAAGCAAAATACCACAGTCCATCACAAAATACTGCCAGCAGCACAAAATACATCCCCAAAAACTTCCACTGGCCGGTGTGAGGAGGACTCATGTAGTCCCCCAGGCATTGGCATATTGTAGAATTTCCCTCTAAGGTCTATAGCCAATCCGCCCCTGGGAATGACTGAGACTTGGAGAAGTTTCCTTCATTTTGTAGACATGAGCTGTCATGTTCTAAAAGATCAGAAGAATGAGGATATTTGAGCAGGATGTGTGTTCCTCTGTTCCCAGCCCCGTCTATCTAGTTATTCAGTACACACCAAATGGTTATAAAAGGAATTAACTTTATTGATAGTCAATGCAGAGGATTACAAAGTTAGTTAATACTTATTTAAAAAATAAAAACAAATAGGCAGGTACCAAAAAAGCTAAATTATAATAAAATGTACACATACAGAATGTTTGAATTATTTGAAATTGTATATTAATTATTATAATTTCAGTGTGAGGTCCTTAGTGCAGATTTTTATCTTACTGCATGATCCTACATGCCACAGCTAACAGACCTCATTCATGTCAATCCCTCCATTAAAAGGGTTTTCTGGTTTTCTTAGGATAGGTCATCAATATCAGATCTGAGATCAGATATCAGATCCTGAGGATCGGTCACAAATATGTCAGTCCCAGAATAACCCCTTTAAACACTATACATGTACAGTATAATAGAATGCTACATCTTTGTGCTTGTTTATTGCTGTCCACTTTTCTAACTCAGGTTCTTGGTTAACCTTCTTATCTTCATGCCTATGCACTGATTGAAAAAAAGATCACAAATGACCTCTACAGTCATGGCCAAAAGTTTTGAGAATGATACAAATATTAATTTTTACAAAGTCTACTGCTTCAGTTTTTATAATGGCAATTTGCATATACTCCAGAATATTATAAAGAGTGATCAGCTTAACAGCAATTACTTGAAAAGTCAATATTTGCCTAGAAAATGAACTTTATCCCCCAAAACACATTTCAACATCATTGCAGCCCTGCCTTAAAAGGACCAGCTAACATCGTTTCAGTGATTGCTCCATTAACACAGGTGTGGGTGTTGATGAGGACAGGGCTGGAGATCAATCTGTCATGATTAAGTAAGAATGACACCACTGGACACTTTAAAAGGAGGCTGGTGCTTGGCATCATTGTTTCTCTTCTGTTAACCATGGTTATCTCTAAAGAAACACGTGCAGTCATCATTGCACTGCACAAAAATGGCCTAACAGGGAAGAGTATCGCAGCTAGAAAGATTGCACCTCAGTCAACAATCTATCGCATCATCAAGAACTTCAAGGAGAGAGGTTCCATTGTTGCCAAAAAGGCTCCAGGGCGCCCAAGAAAGACCAGCAAGCGCCAGGACCGTCTCTTAAAAGTGTTTCAGCTGTGGGATCGGGCTACCAGCAGTGCAGAGCTTGCTCAGGAATGGCAGCAGGCAGGTGTGAGTGCATCTGCACGCACTGTGAGGCGGAGACTCTTGGAGCAAGGCCTGGTCTCAAGGAGGGCAGCAAAGAAGCCACTTCTCTCCATAAAAAACATCAGGGACAGACTGATATTCTGCAAAAGGTACAGGGAGTGGACTGCTGAGGACTGGGGTAAAGTCATTTTCTCTGATGAATCCCCTTTTCGATTGTTTGGGACATCTGGAAAACAGCTTATTCGGAGAAGACGAGGTGAGCGCTACCACCAGTCTTCTCTCATGCCAACTGTAAAGCATCCTGAAACCATTCATGTGTGGGGTTGCTTCTCAGCCAAGGGAATCGGCTCTCTCACAGTCTTGCCTAAAAACACAGCCATGAATAAAGAATGGTACCAGAATGTCCTCCGAGAGCAACTTCTCCCAACCGTCCAAGAGCAGTTTGGCGATCAACAGTGCCTTTTCCAGCATGATGGAGCACCTTGCCATAAAGCAAAGGTGACAACTAAATGGCTCAGGGAACAAAACAGAGATTTTGGGTCCATGGCCTGGAAACTCCCCAGATCTTAATCCCATTGAGAACTTGTGGTCAATCATCAAGAGACGGGTGGACAAACAAAAACCTACAAATTCTGACAAAATGCAAGCATTGATTGTGCAAGAATGGACTGCTATCAGTCAGGATTTGGTCCAGAAGTTGATTGAGAGCATGCCAGGGAGAATTGCAGAGGTCCTGAAGAAGAAGGGTCAACACTGCAAATATTGACTTGCTGCATTAACTCATTCTAACTGTCAATATAAGCTTTTGTTACTCATAATAGGATTGCAATTATATTTCTGTATGTGATAAAAACATCTGACAAACACACATAAAAACCAGAGGGCAGCAGATCATGTGACAATAGAATATTTGTGTCATTCTCAAAACTTTTGGCCATGACTGTAATGTAACCAACTGTTCAAAATACACTGAAGGAAATGTCAACTACTGGTGGGTCCTCATATGCTGAGCAGGTAAGTAACTAAACAGTAAATTTTAACTACAGTATCAACTTCTTTACCAGGTCATGGAACTAATCTTGTATATGATTGTAATTTGACTATTAATTACTTTTTTATTCCAAATCCCATCTCTAGAGATTAACCATGGTTTGAACAAATTATTTTACTTCACAGGACTGTACTCCAGCTCCAGATGCTTAATTCCTAAGTACCAGCTGTCAGATCCTCCTCCTCTCTAGGAAGCTGATCATCATCTATCAACACATTTTCTTCTCCAGAACGCTGATCAACATCTATCAGCCTGTTTCTTCTCCAAGATGCTGACCAACATTGCAGCACCTTCTATAGAGTGCTGACCAACAACTTGGTACTTGTCATCTACAGAGTGCTAACCAACATCTAATCACCTGTCATCTCATGCTGACCAACATCTCACCACTTTCTGTATCCAGAAAGCTGATCACCCTCCATCAGTTCTTCTCTTCTACTGCCTAAAACCATCTATACTACCATTCTTCCCACCTATCAATGCCTCCTCCAAATACCGACTACCATCTGTCAGCTCAGCACCTCTTCTACAAAAAAGATTTACCATCAGCTCAGCATTATCAAGTGTCATCATTGAGAAAGCTGAGCATAATCTATAAGTACATGTCCATACCATCTAATAGGTACTTGTTCCATCCATCAGATGATGACCATCTATCAGCACAAAATAAATTCATTAAAGAAAAACTCCCGACAAAACTTTTATTCCATGTTCTGCTAGAAATGTGCATGATATAATCTGTAGTGAGTCATTTTCTTACCAGTGTCTGAATTTTTGACTTGTATCATCCTGAAGTTTCTTATCTGTGTCATGTGACCAGCAATTAGACCCACCAACTCACACATAGACTTATGTGTGGACAGGAAGTCTAATTCTCTATGTAAGGACTGATTCGAGTAACCAAGGCACTCAAAATATTGCTTCAAACTTTGTAAGATTTATTTTTCTTAAGTCATCCATCCAAAGATATAGGTATAAGGACAAGGGCCAACGTTTCGGTCTTATCCAAGACCTTGTTCACGGCCTAAACATATATAATGTATAAGGTAAGTATCAATAGCAGATGACGAGCAAAATAACAACATATAGTGAATACAGCAAAATGTCAATAGACATATGAAAGAAATTAACAAGTGCAGAGGGTCCATCATAGTTGCAGATGTTTCAATGTTGCGCTTCCAGTGGTAAGTGTGTCATGAAGAAGCATCCAGTATCATCTGATCTAGGTCAGAGCATAAAGTTAATGAGAGGGTTATACTACATGGATGTAAGACTCCTTTCCATCTCAGTAGGCATATCTAGAATCAAGAAGCAATTGACCCAATATCAAGAGATATGGTATGGAATTAAACCAGGATAGAGCCAGCGTGCGTCACAGCGATATGGTATGGAATTAAACCAGATTAGATCCAGCGTGCATCACAGCGTATATGGTAAGTATATACAAGTAGATAATATATGGATATGAGGAGTACTATGTCAAAGAGAAGTACTATGTCAAAGAGGATTATACCACATGTCTAATAAGGTCACATAAGAGAGTCGGCAGCACTATGTTACATGGTATAAGACAGTGGTGGTGAATGAGACAGACTTACCTACATAGCGTCCAGCGTCCTGTTTGTAGGGAGGATGCTGGCGCTAGTCGGGAGACGCGATCTGATAAAGCGCGCGCTGCCCGACGTCACATCCGGGCGGCGCATGCGCACTGAACAAGGTCTTGGATAAGACCGAAACGTTGGCCCTTGTCCTTATACCTATATCTTTGGATGGATGACTTAAGAAAAATAAACCTTACAAAGTTTGAAACAATATTTTGAGTGCCGTGGTTACTCCAATCAGTCCTTGTATTCATTTTACCACTGAGCACCAACAACTCCGAACGGTAGTGCCGACCATTATCACGTGTTATTGATATTACCTTTGAGTCTGAGCACCCGTTAAATGTTGACTACAACGTTTGCCTATGATAACTCTACCGCTGAGAGTATCATCTCCAAGGTGACCGCTCCAAGCGACTTTCTCCATGTTGCCCACAGCGAATATCGCGCTCGAGACTGGGAACGTGAATCGAAGAAACTAATATCTTCAGAATTGCATTGCACTACACTTGCAGAATATTACAGAAACAGTAGGATCCCCCGTGGTCTAAGGGTTCATCTTCGTCCAACACTCTTCCCTACTAACAAAGAATACTGTAATCGTTTTGAAACTATCCTGAATAAGTGCTCACTGGACATTATACTCCTAAGTGTGGAATATCTCCAGAAAGCTATTCAAGAATCAAAAGACATACTCTCGAATATCGAAGTTCAACTCACATCAACTATTCCTCCCGCCGAGTGGAGACAAGATTTTGGAAGAGCACAAAAAATACCTTGAAAATACTAAGCGTATGAAATTTATATGTGATACTGAAGATTATCAATTGAATCGCATCTACTGCTGGCAATGGCAGGAATCTGCAACCTCTTATGGACAATCATTACGTATGGATTATGCATCCTCCTCCTCGGGCAGCGACAGAGCCCCATATCACCGAGCACAACGTTTTTTTCCCAGGCGAGGACACAGACCCAGAAGAAGACCTCACGCATACGCCGAGGGAGAGGCTCCCGCAGATCCACCACCTCTCACCGGAATTCAGACACGATCACAGGTAGGGACCTAGTTTAACATATCCACCAGAACCCTAGCACCTGCTGAGTTGTCTGTTCTATCCAAAGGACTTTCCTTCTGTCCCTATGGCAATCTAAGATGCTTTTCCCTTGAACAGGAACTCAATAGGTTCTATAGATCGTTGAGACTCAAGGCTCACTTTGCTAATCAACCATCGACTTCTACTACCACTCCCCTTTCCTCCACATCTATCTCCATTCAACAACTGGGCCTTAGAAATAAAAGTAATTTCCTCCCCCCCAAAAACTACCATGGGGTAGAAGCCTATATCAATATAATAGATAAGGAAATTAAAACTAATATTCAGGCCCTAAGAAGGGGTGATCTTCATACCCCCACTAATTTAACAAACGAAGAACAACAGGCACTTAGGACACTACAAACCGATAAAACTATCACCATTAAGCCAGCTGACAAAGGGGGCGCTATAGTCGTGATGAATACTACAGCTTATATCAAAGAAATTAGACGACAACGTTCGGATACGACCACCTACCAGCTAGTTAATACCAACCCTGCTTTTCAAGTCCAGAACGAAATCCGCACTATCCTTGACCATCACTTACAAATCGGCACCATAGACAAAGCCACCTATACTTATTTATACAACGAACACCCAATCATCCCGGTGTTCTATATCCTACCCAAAATCCACAAGCACCTTACTGAACCACCTGGCAGACCAATCGTTGCCTCCACTGAGTCACTTCTATCCCTACTCTCTATCTTCCTTGAAAAAATTCTTACAACATTATTTAAGAAAACACAATCATTTCTACTGGATACTTCCCATTTCCTACAGATCATCTCCACACTTCACAACATACCTCCACACAGCTTACTAGTGACATTAGATGTTAATAGCCTATATACCTCCATCTCACATGACAAAGGCATAGAAGCTACTACTACTTTATTTGCAATTTCTGATTTATCTGAACAAGCCCGCACATTCTGCATCCAACTCTTACGACTATTACTACAACACAATTTCTTTATGTTTGGAGACGACTTTTATATCCAAAAGAAAGGGACCGCAATGGGGGCCAACGTAGCCCCCCCCTTACGCTAATGCATTTATGTTGAAATTCGAGGAGGATTGGGTGTATACCAATGTATTATTCCAAACACATGCCATTACGTGGCGTCGATATATCGACGACATTTTTTGCATTTGGGATGGTAATCAGGAATCCTTCATTGAATTTCATACCTCCCTTAACAATATTGACCCTGATCTTCAGTTTATGGCACATACTGACATTTCCTCCATTAGTTTTCTTGACACCACAGTCTACAAAACCCCCTCAGGTTCACTAGCTACTGACCTTTATAGGAAAGATACCGACCGTAATACCATTTTACTATACACAAGTTGCCATCCCCGTAGTACAAAAAATTCTCTTCCCAAGTCACAATTCTCCAGAGTCTCTAGGATTGTGTCGGATCCGATCGTTTGTACACAACGCCTTGAAGAAATGTCCCTAAAATTTTCTGAAAGAGGATACCCCGCCCCTCTCCTTTCTAACTTAAAGAAACCGTCCTATCGACCCCAAAGGGACACCACAACTTCACGCCTACCCTTTGTCGTCACCTACCATCCTATCATTCCCAAATTACGCTCGATCATTAATGAGCATTGGCCATTATTACAACAATCCTACCCTGACATTCAAGAATTCCAAAATCCAGTTCGCCTATGCTATAAAAGATCGCTCAATCTAAAAGACAGGTTGGTGAAAGCGGATATTGGCCCATTACCCCCATCCTTACGACAAAGTACATTGGCACCTTCCAAAACTGGCACGTATCCATGTTTAAACTGTGCACAATGCACCAATGTAATACGGGGTAATAGGATCTTACATCCACATTCTGGTAAGATTTATTATTCGAAAGGCTACTTTACCTGTGCCACGTCCTTCGTAGTCTACCTTATCCGATGTCCATGTGGCCTCGCATACGTGGGCGAGACGACCCAGAGTATACGAGACCGCATATCTAAACACAAATCCGACATTAGATGCCGAAGAACAGAGTTACCAATTCCCCACCATTTCATTACTACGGGTCATCAAATTAGTCAGCTCAAGTACCAAGTACTCGAACATATACAAGCAGCAAGGAGAGGTGGCAACCGGATCACACGCCTCAAAGAACGCAAAGCGTTCTGGATTTTTGAACTTGGGACTCTGTCCCCTCGTGGGTTAAATAGAGACTTTGATTTCTGTATTACTTAACTATGATTTATCAATATCTAATCTGTGATTGTTTTCTTGTTCTAGACCAAATGAATCCTCTCCCAACAGGTAGTATTTCTGTCAAACCCTTGCATGGTTTTCTTTCCCTTACGTTCGTTCCATTTGTTCATGATTCAAATTTATTTTGATTATTTTTCCTTATCTCAATTTGTTTGATTGCACCTCATTGCATGCCATTATTTCTATGCGGATCTATATTAATTTTATTAACTACCCAGTTTGTCCCTCTTGCATGCCCCTACATTATATTAACATTAGACTAGATGCATGCCTCACCATTACTAAACGAGTTTCTGTATATCTGCATGTATATATTCTGCCTAAAGACACATAGCCTATATATATCCGTCTGTATACTTTGGACAAATTGCACAGAGCGCCTGCGCTAGCATACTGACATTGCCTGTACCCTTTCTAGCCTCAATGACACAGTGCGCATGCGCCGCCCAGATGTGACGTCGGGCAGCGCGCGCTTTATCAGATCGCGTCTCCCGACTAGCGCCAGCATCCTCCCTACAAACAGGACGCTGGACGCTATGTAGGTAAGTCTGTCTCATTCACCACCAATGTCTTATACCATGTAACATAGTGCTGCCGACTCTCTTATGTGACCTTATTAGACATGTGGTATAATCCTCTTTGACATAGTACTTCTCTTTGACATAGTACTCCTCATATCCATATATTATCTACTTGTATATACTTACCATATACGCTGTGATGCACGCTGGATCTAATCTGGTTTAATTCCATACCATATCGCTGTGACGCACGCTGGCTCTATCCTGGTTTAATTCCATACCATATCTCTTGATATTGGGTCAATTGCTTCTTGATTCTAGATATGCCTACTGAGATGGAAAAGAGTCTTAGGCTACTTTCACACTAGCGTTTTAAAATTCCGGTATTGAGTTCCGTCATAGGGGCTCAATACCGGAATAAAACGCTTCAGTTTTGTCCCCATTCATTGTCAATGGGGACAAAACTGAACTGAAGACAACGGAATGCTCCTGAAAGCATTCCGTTCCGTCTTCAGACCGGAGAACAAACCGCAGCATGCTGCGGTTTGCTCTCCGGTCCAGGCATCCGCACCAAGACGGATCCGGAATGACCCCCAATGCAAGTCAATGGGGGTGGATCCGTCTGGTGTGACCATAATGGTAACCGGATCCGCCCTCCATTGACTTTCAATGGAGTCCATTACGGATCCGGCTACACATAGACACATACATACACATACACATAAACATAAACATACACACACATATAGACATACAAACACACATACATACTTACATGCTCCCCGGCAGGTCTTCGGAGCGTCAGGGACAGGAGGGCTCACACAGGTCACGATTCCCCACAGCGCCCTCTGCTGGGCGCCTGGTGGAATCGTCATGATTCCACCAGGCGCCCAGCAGAGGGCGCTGTGCGGAATCGTGACCTGTGTGAGCCGTCCTGTCCCTCTGACGCTCCGAAGACCTGCCGGGGAGCATGTAAGTATGTATGTGTGTTTGTCTATATGTGTGTGTATGTTTATGTTTATGTGTATGTATGTACTGTGTGACATGTGTGGGGCCGGAGCGCGGTTCCGGCTCCACACATGTCACTGCGGCAGGCCTGATCCGGCAGCACCCTTCACCTGCCGGATCAGGCCTGCCGCCAGTGTGAAAGTAGCCTTACATCCATGTAGTATAACCCTCTCATTAACTTTATGCTCTGACCTAGATCAGATGATACTGGATGCTTCTTCATGACACTTACCACTGGAAGCACAACATTGAAACATCTGCAACTATGATGGACTCTCTGCACTTGTTAATTTCTTTCATATGTCTATTGACATTTTGCTGTATTCACTATATGTTGTTATTTTGCTCGTCATCTGCTATTGATACTTACATTATATATGTCTAGGCCGTGAACAAGGTCTTGGATAAGACCGAAACGTTGGCCCTTGTCCTTATACCTATATCTTTGGATGGATGACTTAAGAAAAATAAACCTTACAAAGTTTGAAACAATATTTTGAGTGCCGTGGTTACTCCAATCAGTCCTTGTATTCATTTTACCACTGAGCACCAACAACTCCGAACGGAGTGCCAACCATTATCACGTGTTAATTCTCTATGTATTCCTATGAGACTGAAAGTGAGGCTCCCATAGGAATGAATAGATCAGTGACTGGCTTACTGTCCTGGGTCAGTAGGAGGTCAGGGAGTTGGTCACATGACCCAGCTACAATAAGAAGAGAGGTTTTTACTCACAGAAACAGTCACTGACAAGAAAATTACATTCACTACAGATTATATCATGCACCTTTCTAACAGGTCAGGTGTGTGTGTGTGTGTGTGTGTGTGTGTGTGTGTGTGTGTGTGGCCCAGTGACCCTAGGAGAAGAGGGTCACATGGTCATAGTCGGGAGGACTGTTAGACCATCTCCCCCCAAAAGTACGGTTGGAGTCATAGCCAGGAGGCTGCTGGACTGGACGGCTGAGGAAGCCACACTTAAAAGCTGTGCGTGAACAGCGTATGTATTTAGGTGAGTTAGCTGAACTATGTTTAGTCAGAGCCCAGCCGGGCAGGTGGTGTTTTATGATTTGTTTTGGTGTGCTGGTGCCAATAAAACTGAGTTGGACCTGAAAATCCCTGTGTTTTTGAAGATATTGTGTGATGTCGACCCCCTGAGAGGATACGATCCCTTACATATGGTGGAGGATGCAGGCATGTTGATGCCTCCAAGGCATGTGTCTGTGCAATGAAGGCACACTGTTGTTGCTGGGGCAACAGGAAAGTGAAAAGTAAAAGTGTTGCTAGGAGCAACAGCATGAACAAAGAGCAGGTGCTGCTGAATGTTGCTGTGTTCCTGTGTTAAAGGGCCGGAAGCCTGTACGTCTGGATAAAGCTGCTGTTGCAAAATCTGGACACTTTTGCTGCATAGCAAGAGAATATTGCGTGATTTAAAGGGCCAGAAGCCCATGTAAAAAGACTGAACTGTGGAGATTTTTTTTTTTTTTGGGGGGGGGGTCAATATGAAGACCTATATGGAAGTTGCTGCGGCTTGGTGGAGCCCATCAGTGCAACAAAGGATTGCTGGGAATGGTGCCAGCAAGAGATCCAAGAAATGGATGATTGTTTGATCAGGAGATCTGATAAAGAAAGTGAAAGATTCTGTGACTTGGTGATTGGGGGAATCCCGCTGGGGGTTATTCTAGATTCCCGCCAACGAGTGTCTCGGGTTATGCCCGATGTACTGAACTTTCTGGAGAGGGGTCTAGAGACAGAGACTGCAGTGTCTCTAACCTTTGAAAAGGACTATAGTTCTGTGCAGTGGGAGCTGCTAAAATGTGAGACCCTGGAGGTGGAATTCGTGCTGGGCACAGACTTTCCGTGGTTTCAGCAGCTATGGAATGGAAAGAGCGCTTTAAATGGTGCGACTAGAGAGTCCAAAGGAAAAGTTGGCAACCAAGGTGTTTCCCATGGCAACCACGGGATTAAGGAGTCGATATGGGATCCTGTGACCAGGAACCAGGGGCTGGAAGTTCCCGAGGAAGGAGGCGGACCTCAGTGGAGATGTCCCTGGAGAGACAGCTCCCTCATCTACTGGGTGTGCCGATACCGTGACGGCGTTTGGTAAGACCGTTCCTGTTTGTGCGTGTGACATAGAAGATGTGATTTGTGGTGAGAGCCGGCGACAGTCGCTACCTGCCGAGCCAGTAAGTGTCATGACACTGGGACTAGAGACTGAGACAAAAATGTGTGATATTGTGGTAAATGGCAGTTCCGTCCAAGCATGGCTGGATGCACATGCTGGAGGCGCACGCCGCATCAGCGCTGCCTCCTCTTCACTGTTTACATGCTGGCCGACTCGGGGGTAGTGGTGAGTAGGTGTAATTACACCTAACTGCCCCATTCATTTCTATGGGAAGAATCGCTCCCATACAAGTCTATGGAAGCGATTCTATCCATAGAAATGAATGGGGCAGTGAGGTGTAATTACACCTACTCACCACTACCCCTGAGTCGGCCAGCATGTAAACAGTGAAGAGGAGGCAGCGCTGATGCGGCGCGCGCCTCCTCTTCAAACAGCTGATCGGCGGGGGTGCCGGGTGTCGGACCCCTGCCGATCTGATATTGATGACCTATCCTGAGGATAGGTCATCAATATTTATAACTCGGAGAACCCCTTTAAGTCCTAGTGCCTGTAGCCTATTAGCTGGTTGCATCATCATCATCATCATCAGGCTGCCAGAGCCGGGCTGCATGCAGCTCATGGAACAGGCCTGAAAGCAGAATGGAGGTAAGTATTTGAGTTTATTATTTTTATTTGGCAGAATGCTATTGGTCCACAATGGGGGTCATTATTTTGTAACTAGGCGAAGCACTATGGGGACAGTGGGGGTTCTAAAAAGGGACATTTTTGTACTGCCACACATTATAACACATTATTTAGGAGGAATGTTACAGTTGGGGGCACCCTGGCACAGTATCAGCTTAGCACAATTATTTGTGGAGGACACTGTTTACGGCACTAAGTGTCAGGCATAGTATTTGCTGGACACTGTTATTTTTCATGGCACTGTGTACCAATAATTATTGAGGGGGGACTATCTGTGTTGTACTCTTATTTTCAGGGGACTGTTTCTACAGTATAGTGTTAGGGATCACAGTGGGTGACAGGATGGGGTGTTCATAAGGTGGGAAGGAGGAGGAAAAAGTAGGAAACTATGATGTCTGTGTGCCAACATCTGCAGACAAGAAATCATCATGGCGGTCTGCTCTGAACGGAGAATATAAGGAAAGAGAACATCTACATCAGAGGAGACACCACTGGATGTAAGTAGTATGTGGTGCTGTATTACTCTGTATGTTTTGTAGTGCTGTATGTAATGTTTTTCAAGTATGTCTTTAACAGTAGCGTTGGAGGAAAGGATGTAAGTAGAGAATTTGGCATTGGAGGCTGGGGTGGAAGGCGGTGTAGGGCACTGGTTCAGTTTTTTCCTCAGTCAGCAAAAAGGCTAGGTGCACCCCTGGGGTCAATATTAGGGTTACGGTCAGTATTAGTATTATAAGTAGTATTAGGGTTAGGGGCCAGAATTAGGGTTAGTATTAGAGTTCGAGGTAATATTAGGGTTAGGGGTCCGTATTAGGGTCACTGTTATGATTAAAGGTCAGTATTAGGGTTAGAATTGGGGTCAGCATTAGGCATCAGTACTAAGGTTAAAGCTCTGTATTAGGGTTAGGGACCAGTATTAGGGCCAGTATTTGGGTCAGTATTAAGGTTAGGTGACATGGAGAGAAAAGTGGGTGGCTGTCTCTTCTCACTTGTCCTGGAGCGATCCCACAATGCAGCTATGTAAACCCGGCCTCTTCTGGTGGGTCTGCTCCTGTGAAACGTTGCAGGTGGTGCGATGATGTCATCACACCACCTAGGTCACATTGATGTACTGGAAATGGCAGGGCAGGGAACCAGTGGTTCTCTTGTTCAGCCGGCACTGCTGCATGCTCAATTGTATCTGCATACAGTGGAAGCAGATACAATTGAGTGCAGGAGCCGCAGTCAGAAACCGGCGGCCCTAAACATCTACTGGCCCTGCTGGAGCCCCTTCAAACAGCTGATCACCGAGGGTGCCAAGAGACTGATGGCCGATCCTCAGGACAGTGGTAATAATAGTCCTTAATTGGCTTATAAAGTTACACTATCCCAGCCGGTATAAATACAGGGGGTCGGTGGCGGTGTTAATCCTTATAATACGATATATATTTCCCTTTGCATCTCCCATTCTCTGCTTTGCTTCCTGTCCGGGCTCTAGGCCCAGACTGCACTGCTTCTCTAGCCTCTGGCTGGACTAGGCTACTCTAGAATAGATTCAACTCAACAGAAAAAAACACACCTCCCTTGGAGGATCTGGGCA